>SJXQ01009316.1:1619-151120 GCA_006408695.1 Aepyceros melampus
TCCCTTATAATAGTCAAGGACAAGCCATTATTGAAAGAGCTAATCATACTTTACGTGATTATATTGAAAAAATAAAAAAGGGGGAACAGGAGAGATTTATGAAACCAAAAGACATCTTAAATAAAACTTTACTTACTTTAAATTTTTTGAATATTTGGAGCAATGAAAATTTATCAGCAGCAGAATTGCATTTTCGAAGGAAGCAAGAGGATAAGAAGATCCTGAGTATGCCAATTTGGTATAAGGATAAAGAGAAGGGCTGGATTCCAGCAATATTAATATATCTAGGATGAGGGTATGCTTTCATTTCTGTTAATAATTACAGGTTTTGGGCCCCAGCACGATTGATCAAAATCAACCACGGCTGGTCCCTTTGTTAGAAATTTTGAGGAGCTTACTATGCAGAGAAGCTTTACTTTCAATACAAAGGAAGCAACACCTCCTACGTGGGGTCAATTGAAGAAGCTGACCCTGGAAACTAAGAAGACACTGATGAAAGTGGGGCAACCTCTGGATCCTCCCCATCTCCTGCTTGCCATGATAGCGGTGTTATCATGCCAGTCTTCCAACGATGGTGTAAAAGGAAACAACTAAAGTGTGAAGCAGAGAGGATCCAGACCATGCTGCAGACCATTAGAACAAATGAAAAAGGGGGAGATGAAGGAAGCTAATGTAACCATGATAGGGAAGTGGAGACATTCCCACGTGAGCAACTCTCCACTCAGGCAGGGAAGATTCCTGCATGTGGGGCTTCTTCTGCTATGGAGTCTGGGTGCAGCCTTGAGATTAATGGTCCCTTGCAGAGCGAGGGAACCTCCCTCCTGATCTGGAGGAAAGGAGGCCCTGAACAGACTCTAAGAATAAACAAAACCTTCATTCTCTTCTGCTCTGCTATTGGATCACGTCTCTGCATATGTGCTGTAATAAAAGGGCTTAGTCATGTAGATTGGAATGCAGAAATGGGAAGCTGTATAAATAAACCATGGACTGCCCACATGGTCCTTTTTTCCTCCAGCCAGAGTTTTGTGTGCCTGTCTGTCCTGTTTGTCTGTCTGTCTCTATGTCATTTTGCTCATAGCATCTCATAGCAGCAAGTCTTCGTGTGAGTTAGGAGAGGCTTCTCATGATTTCTCTCCAGTCGGTGCAAGGGTGAAGTCCTCATCTTGAGCTGAGGCCAGAAACTCAGGTTTCCTCTCCAGTGCTGTGATGGATCTCGGGTTTCCTATGGAGTTTCAACAGGCAAGGCAGGCTTAGACTCCTGTGGAGTCCTGCACGTCCTCTTTCTTCTCAAGCTGTAAAAGAAGTGTAGTCTACCTGTCGAGTTGACATAGGGATCTGTGGCTTTCTCTTGAGGTGCCACAGTGCTGTCATACATGTCATCATGTTTTGAGCCGATACTCCGGTGACAGTCAAGTAATTGCAGAGGAATCAGGTTTATCTGGAGTGGATTGGGACATCGGGGTCTTTATGAAATGTGGCACGAACTCTGGAGTTTCTCTTGACTTTCCATTTGAGAACGCCTCCTTTGAGGTGTGACAGGAATGGCGGGATTCCTTTCCTGATGAAGCAGGGAAATGGACCCTCATCTCGAGATTACATGGGAAAAACGGGCCTCTTCTTGAGTTGTGGCGGGACACTCGGGGATCCTCTCGAGTGGAGACGGGTATGTTGGGGAATTTCTTGAGTTGCATTGAGGGTGTGAAGGACCCTTTCGAGGCTCAAGAGGGAAGGTGGAATTTCTCTCAAGACGCCAGAGTGGAGAAGGGCCTCATCTCGCATTGAGGGGAGAATCTACTGGTTTTTCTCGAGTTGTGGCAGGAAACTTGGGGTTCCTTTCTAGTGAAGATGGGGACCTCACGGACCCAGTCGTGTTGCTCCAGGAAAGTCTACATGGGAGTTGCGAGGAGCCTTTCAGGATTGCTCCCCAGTTGGTGCAGGGGCCTAGGTCCTCATCTGTATTTGAGTTTGGAACCTCAGGGTTTCTCTCCAGTGCTGACATGGATCTTGGTGTTCCTAGGGAGTTTCAACAGGGAAGTCAGGCCTGGTCTCATGTGGAGACTTGGAAGTCTGTTTTCTTCTCGAGCTGGGAAAGTAGTCAGGCTTGCTGTTGAGTCAACATAGGGATCTGTGGCTTTCTCTCGAGGTGCCACAGGACTGTCAACCCTGACATGTTTTGACTCGATACTCTGGGTGACAGTAGATTCAGTGCAGGGGAATAAGGTTTATCTGGAGTGCACTGGTACATCGGGATCTTTTAAAATTGTAGCACCACCCCTGGAGTTCCTCTCGAACTTAAAGTTGAGACCACCTCTTCTTGTGGTAGGATAGGACGCCATTTCTTTCCCAATGAATCAGGGGAATGGACCATCATCTCCAGATGAGGAGGGAAAAATGGAGCTGTTCATGAATTTTGGCGGGACACTCAGTGTTCCTCTCAAGTGGAGACGGTTATGTCCGGGAACTTCTTGAGTGGCATCAAGGGTGTCAAGGATACTTTCGAGGCTCAAGAGGAAAGCTGGGATTTCTCTCAAGATGCTGCAGGAGGAAAGGGCCTCATTTCACATTGAGGGAAGAATCCCCTGGTTTTTCTCAAGTTGTGGCAGGAAACTTGGGGTTCCTCTCGAGTTACAGCAGGGAACTCAGGACTCGCTCGCGTGGCCTCAGGAAAGTGCAGTCTCCATGCGAGTTGCAAGGTGCCTTTCAGGATTCCTCTCCAGTCGGTGCTGGGTCCTAGGACCTCATCTGGAAATGAGGCCAGAACCTCAGGATTCTTCTCCATTGCTGACGTGGTTCTTGGCTTTCCTACAGTGTTTCCACAGGGGTGTCAAGCCTCATCTTGTGTGGAGACATGCAAGTCAGCTTTCTTCTTGAGCCATAACGGTAGTGTCAGGCTTCCTGCCAAGTTGACATAGGGATCTGTGGCTTTCCTTCGAGGTGCCATGGGGCTGTCAAACGTCCCATCGTGTTTTGAGTGGATACTCAAGGTGACAGTCGAGTCAGTGCAGGGGAATCAGGTGTACCTGCAGTGGAGTGGGACATTGAGTCTTTTAGAATGGTGGCATGACACCTGGAGGTCCTGAAGATTTCCAAGTTGAGACCACCTCCTCTTGAGTTGCGATGGAAACGCTGGGATGCCTTTCCCAACGAGGCAGGGAAGGGGACCGTCATCTCGAGATGAGGAGAGAAAAACAGGGATCTTTGTGAGTTGTGACAGGACCCTCGATGTTCCTCCCGAGTGGAGACAGGTATGTCAGAGAACTTCTTAAGTTGCATCAAGGGTGTCAAGGACCCTTTTGTGGCTCAAGAGGTAAGGCGTGACTTCTCTTGAGACACCACAGTGGAAAAGGACCTATCTCGTGTTGAGGGAAGAATTTCTTGTTTTTTTCTCGAGTTTCAGCAGGAAACTTGGGATTCATTTCGAGTTATGATGGGGATCTCAGGGACCAGCTTGTGTTGCCTCAGGAAAGTCCAGTCTCCATGCGAGTTGTGAGGAGCCTCTCGGGATTCCTCTCCAGTCGGTGCCAGGTCCTAGGTCCTCATCTGGAGCTGAAGCCACAACCTCAGGCTTCTTCTCCAGTGCTGACATGGGTCTTGTGGTTTCTATAGAGTCTCCACAGGGGAGTCAGTCATCATCTCGTGTGGAGACAAGCAAGTTCACTTTCATCCTGAGCTGTAACAGTAGTGTCAGGCTTCCTGTAGTGTTGACATAGGGGTCTGTGTCTTTCTCTCGAGGTGCCACAGGGCTGTTGCTGGGGTTCAGCTCCGATGGATCCAGGGATTTTGATGCTGGGACAGAGTCGGAGTCTGGGAAGGGACTATTTAATTAAAAATATAAGAGTGATTAGGGAAAAATAGTGTAGTAGGAAAATTTAATGGAGAAAAGATGCTGAATATCTTGATTTATGCGGAAAATTAATAAAACCTAGAGACAAGAGTTTTGCACCATCTACGTTAGGCCACCAACACTCGCTTAAATAGCAGAGGGAGCCCCACTTTTGGTTTTCTCTTGTGTGGATCTTAGAAGCCAGGTAAGTAAGTAGACGTGGTAAGCCTCCATGTTCCAGATGGTAATTCAGCCTGAAAAGGAGTGGGAGGGAGAGAGAGAAAGAGGGAGAGTGGAAGTGGAAACTGGAGGAGCCAGATTTCCAAGAAACCAGTTCAAGAAGTTGGTCTGAGAAACTGGTCCATCCTTTATTGTCTGGAAAATCTTTTTATATCTTTGGTTGTACATAGAGATCAATGGATAATACAAAATTATGCAGTTTCAGCAGCCCTGACTCTTATCGAGACCAGGCTTTCTCTCTGCATACCTAGCTGTATACACAAGTCTTAGGTGATTTACATCATCTTCGGGCCAGAGGGCCAATTAACATTTACAGCCCTTTTCTGATAAGGGTCTGTCAACCAGAAAACCTTAAAAGTGTTGTTCTTCCCAAAGTCTGGTGCCACTCTCAGAAAGCACTAAATAAAGTTACATTCTTACATAGCAAGGACACAGCAATTTATAACAAAGAAAGAGGAGTAAAGTGACTAATAACAGAGAAAATTCATTTACTCACAGGTCTAGTGGTGTTAACATCAAAACTACTATATTTCTTTTTCTATATCCCAATTACATTGATTAATATCCTTCAGGTGCCTAAAAGATAAAGAACATGGAGGCGTTGCAGCAGTCATTGACTCAACAGTGAAACCCATCACCAATAAAATTTTTAGCTTTTTAGAAAAGGCTCTATAACTTTAAGGTGCTTCAAGCTTTGGCCCTCTTGCAGTTTGGGAGCTGTAAACAATCACAAGTGGTAAAAGTCTGGGGGAACATGTCAGGCAAGTTAGAGAGCCATCAGAGAGATATGAGCTGAAACATTCTTTTCATATGCAGGAGACTGGATGGAGCTCTAAGTTAATTTTTCCAGAGAAAAGTGGTGGGGGACAGCCCCTGTTAATGTCAGAAGAGTGGAAAGCACAGTACAATAAGGCAGGCAGACTCTGGTTTTGGAGGGAAGATGCTCAGGAAAATCCAGGTGGCACCCCTGAAGCCAGTTCACACCTTTGCGTATGTCAGGCTTCCTTCCTCATGACTTTTGCCATGGGCGGAATTCCTCATGCTGGCTCCCAGCAGACTGTCACACGTCCATCATGTTGTGAGTTGATACTCGAGCTGACTATTGAGTCAGTGCAGTGGAATCAGGTGTATCTGAAGTGGATTGGGACATCGAGGTCTTTTGGAAAGGTGGCACGACCCCTGGAGTTCCTCTCCACTTTCTAGGTGAGACCACCTCCTGTTGGGTGTGGCGGGAATGCCGGGATTCCTTTCCCGACAAAGCACGGAAATGGACCCTCATCTCGAGATGAGGAAGGAAAAACGGGGCTCTTCTTGAGTTGTGGTGGGACCCTCGTGTTCCTCTCGAATGGAGATGGGTATGTCTGGGGATTTCTTGAGTGGTCTCAAGGGTTTCAAGGACCCTTTCGAGTCTCAAGAGGGAAGGTAGGATTTCTCTCGAGACGTCGCCACACAAAAGGGCCTCATCTCGCGTTGAGGAGAGAATCTCCTGGTTTTTCTCGAGTTGTAGCAGGAAACTTGGATTTCCTCTCGAGCTGTGATGGGCACCTCAGGGACCCTCTCGTGTTGCCTCAGGAAAGTCCAGTCTCCATGTGAGTTGTGAGGGACCTCTCAGGATTCCTCTCCAGTTGGTGCCGGGTTCTAGGTCCTCATCTGGAGATGAGTCTGGAACATCAGGGCTCCTCTCAATTGCTCATATGGATCTAGGGGTTCCTATTGAGTTTCAAATGGGAATCAGGCCTTGTCTCATGTGGATACATGCAAGTTCGCTTTCCTCTCGAGCTGTAACAGTAGTGTCATGCTTCAGGTCCAGTTGACATAGGATATGTGTCTTTCTCTCGAGGTGCCACAGGGCTGTCACACGTGCCATCGTGTTGGAGTCAACACTTGGGGAGACAGACGAGTCAGTGCAGGGGGATCAGGTGTTTCTGGAGTGGACTGGGACATCAGGGTCTTTTGGAATGATGGCACAACCCCTGGAGTTCCTCTCGACTTTCAAGTTGAGAACACCTCCACTTGAGGTACAATGGGAATCCCGGGATTCCTTTCCTGGGGAAGCAGGGAAATGGAACCTCATCTCGAGATGAGGATGGAAAAACGGGGCTCTTCTTGAGTTGTGACGGGACCCTCTGTGTTCCGCTCGAGTGGAGACGGTTATGTGGGGGAATTTATTGAGTTGCATCAAGGGTGTCAAGGACGCTTTCAAGGCTCAAGAGGGAAGGTTGGATTTCTCTCGAGATGCCGCAGATGAAAAGAGCCTCATCTCATGTTGAGGGGAAAATTTCCTGGATATTATCGAGTTGCAACAGGAAATTTGTGGTTCCTCTTGAGTTACGAAGGTGATCCCAGGAACCTGCTGTGTTGCCTCAGGAAAGTCCAGTCTCCATGCGAGTTGCTAGGGCCCTCTCAGGATTCCTCTTCAGTCGATGCTGGGTCTTAGGTCCTCATCTGGAGCTGAGGCTGGAACCTGAGGTTTCCTCTCCAGTGCTGAAAAGGATCTCAGGGTTCCTATGGAGTTTCAACAGATGAGTCAGACCTTGTCTCTTGGGGAGACATGCAAGTCTGCTTTACTCTTGAGCTGTAACAGTAATGTCAGGCTTCCTGTCGAGTTGTCATAGGGAACTGTGGCTATCTCTTGAGGTGTCACAGGGCTGTCACATGTTCCATCATGTTTCGTGTTGATACTTGGGGTGACAGTCGAGTCAGTGCAGAGGAATCAGGTGTATCTGGAGCAGATTGGTACATCAGGGTCTTTTGAATGGTGGCCCAACCCCTGGAGTTCCTCTCGACTTTCAATTGAGACTGCCTCCTCTTGAAGAATGATGGGAACACCGATATTCCTTTCCCGGTGATGCAGGGAAATGTACCCTCATCTAGAGATGAAGAGGGAAAAACAGGGCTCTACTTGAGTCGTGGCAGAACCCTCGGTGTTCCTCTCGAGTGGATACGGATATGTCTGGGAACTTCTTGAGTTGCATCAAGGGTGTAAAGGACCCTTTCGAGGCACAATAGGGAAGTTTGGATTTCTCTCAAGACATCGCCATGGAAAATGTTCTCATCTCATGTTGAGGGGAGAATCTCTTGTTTTTTTTTTTTTTTTTTTTGAGTTGTGGCAGGAAGCTTGGGGTTCCTCATGAGTTACAATGGGGAACTCAATGACCTGCTTGTGTTGCCTCAGGAAAGTCCAGACACCGTTTGAGTTGCGAGGGGCCTCTTGAGATTCCTCTCCAGCTGTGGCCAGGTCTTAGGTCCTCATCTGGAGTTGAGGCCAGAACCTCAAGTTTCCTCTCCAGTGCTGCCATGGATCATAGGGTTTCTATGGAGTCTGAAGAGAGGACTCAGGCCTCGTCTTATGTGGAGACATGCAAGTCCAGTTTTCCTAGAGCTGTAACAGTAGTGTCAGGTTTCCTGTTGAATTGACATGTGGATTTATAGCTTTCTCTCGAGGTGCCAAAGGGCTGTCAAACGTGCCATCATATTTTGAGTCAATACTCGGGGTGACAGTCAAGTTATTGCAGGGTAATCAGATGTATCTGGAGCAGATTGGGACATTGGGGTCTTTTTGAATAGTGGCCCAACTCCTGAGGTTCCTCACAACATTCAAGTTGAGACCACCCCCTCTTCAGGTGCAGTGGAAACACTGGGATTCCTTTCCTGACAAAGCAGGGAAAGGGTCCCTCATTGCGAGATGAGGAAGGAAAAACGGGGCTCTTCTTGAGTTGTGGTGGGACCCTCGGTGTTCCTCTCGAGTGGAGACGGGTATGTTGGGAAAATTCTTGAGTTGCTTCCAGAATATCAATGACCCTTTCGAGGCACAGGAGGCAAGGTGGGATTTCTCTTGAGAGGCCACAGTGGAAAAGGGCCTCATCTTGCCTTGATAGGAGAATCTCCTGGTTTTTCCCGAGTTGTGGCAGGAAACATGAGGTTCCTCTTGAATTACCTCAAGGACCTCTTTGACCCATTCGTGTGGCCTCAGGAAAGTCCAAACTCCATTCAAGTTGTGAGGGGCCTCTGGGATTCCTCTCCAGTTGGTGCCTGGTTCTAGGTCCTCATCTGGACCTGAGGCCACAACCTGTGGTTCGTCTCCAGTGCTGAAATGCATCTTGGGGTTCTTATGGATTTCCACAGGGTAGTCAGGCCTTGTCTCGTGTGGAGACATGTAAGTCCGCTTTACTCTTGAGCTGTCACAGTAGTGTCAGTCTTCCGGTCGAGTTGACATAGGGCTGTGGCTTTCTCTTGAGGTTCCACAGGGCTGTCAGACGTATTTTGAGTCAATACACGGGGTGACCATCGAGTCAGTGCAGGGGAATCAGGTGTATCTGGAGCAGATTGGGACATGGGGTTGTCTTTGAATGATGGCACAACCCCTGGAGTTCCTCTTGAATTTCAAGTTGAGACCACACCTCTTGATGTGTGACATGAACGCTTGGATACCTTTCCTGATGAAGCGGGTAAAGGGACCCTCATCTCGAGATGAGGAGGGTAAAATGGGGCTCTTCTTGAGTTGTGGCGGGACCCTCAGTGTTCTTCTCGAGTGGAAACAAGTATGTCAGGGAATTTCTTGATTGGCCTCAAGTGTGTCAAGGACCCTTTCGAGGCTCAAGAGGTACAATGGGGCATCTCGAGATGCCACAGCAGAAAAGGGCCTCATCTCGTGTTGAGGGAAGAATCTCCTTGTTTTTCTCGATTACGGCAGGAAACTTGGAATTCCTCTTGAGTTACAACAGGCACCTCAGGGACCTGCTCGTGTGGCCTCAGGAAACTCCAGTCTCCATGCAAGTTGCAAGGGGCCTCTCGGGATTCATCTCCAGTTGGTGCCAGTTCTAAGTCCTCATCTGGAGCTGAGGTCACAACCTCAGGTTTCCTCACCAGTGCTGACATGGATCTCGGGGTTCCTCTGGAGTTTCCACTGGGAACACAGGCCTCATCTCATGTGGAGACATGCAAGTCCGCTTTGCTCTCGAGTTGTAAAAGAAGTATCAGGCTTCCTCTCAAGTTGAAATATGGAATTGTGGTTTCTCTCATGGTGCCAAAGGGCTATCACCTCCCATTGCATTCTGAGTCGATACTCGGGGTAACAGTCAAGTCAGTGAAGGGTAATCAGGTTTATCTGAACTGAATTGGAACTTTGGGGCCTTTTTGAATTGTGGCACGACTCCTGGAGTTTCTCTTATGCCTGGAGCCAGCACGAGATATTGCAGCCATGACAAGGTCATGTTGAAGAGATCTGATAAGCAAGGCTTCACAACTTGAGGGACTCCCTAGACCTGCTTGAGCATCTACCCCAAAACCAGAATCTGTCTTACTATTTTATACCTTTCACCAACTCTTCTGACTTTAACATGGGGCTATCCCCAAACACCTTTCTCTGGAGAAAATCAACTTAGGGCTCTAGCTAGTTAGTCTCCTAGACATGAAAGGAATAGTTCAAATCAAACCCCCCTGTTAGCATTCTAGCTTGATTGGCATGTTTATGAAGACTCTTGCAGCTACGCATGTAATTATTCACACCCTCCCAACCATGAGAGGCACGGGAAACCTAAAGCAGTAAAACTATAAAGCCTTTCAAAGAGTTAAAAGCTATTAGAATAATGCAGGTGTAGGGTTTCATTGTTGAGCCAATGCTTGCTGCTAACTTCCTATATCTCTTATTCACTGTGAAACTTGGAGTGCATTAGTTAACATAGTTGTAATGTAAGAAAAACAAGTATAGCCTTGAATTTAACCACATCAGACCGAGCTAATTGGTTCATTCTTTGTTGTAACTCACTTCACCTTTGTTCTGTGAGAAATGTAACTCTCTTTAATATTTTCTGAGGCTGACATAGATTAGAAATATAAAGAAAAAACATTTCAAGGAACAATGAATGTTCTGGTTGAGCAGCCTTTATCAAAGGAGGGTCATAAAAAGTCCACAGGCCTCCAAGGCCAGAAGATAATGTACAAAACATTGTCTATGGGAAAGGTATGCAGAAAAAAATTCTGGTTTAGATAAAGACAAAACAGATGTAATGTTTTGACTGACTCTGTATGACTTTGCATCTTTCATTTGCCTCTATGTACAAGTCAAGGTATAAAAGTTCCTTTTGAAAATAAAGTTACAGAGGGGGGTGTGGGAAGATGGCGGAGGAATAGGACGGAGAGACCACTTTCTCCCGCACAAATTAATCAAAAGAACATCTCAACGCTGGGTAAATTCTACAGAGCAGCTTCTGAATGTGAGCAGAGGACATAAGACATCCAGAAAAGCAGAACATTGTCTTCAAAAACAGGTAGGAAAAATACAGAAGATGAAAAGAGAAACAAAGGAGGTGGGGAGGGAGCTCCGTCCCAGGAAGGGAATCCTGTCCCAGGAAAAGAGTTTTAAAGGGAGAGAAGTTTCCAAACGCCAGGAAGCATTCTCACTGCCGAATCTGTGGCGAGTCTTGAAGGCACATGGCAGGGAGGAAAAATGAATGGTGATTGAGACCTGCAGGTTGCGAGCCCAGCGGTGATTCCCCCGGCGGAGAGGCAGAGCAGACGCCTGCATCCGCCACTAGCAAGTGGGGGCTGGGCAAGGAGGTGCGGGAGACGCGGGCGGCAGCGCTTCTTAAGAATCAGGCCTGAACGCCCACGCGTAGCCTGCGCATAACCGGAGTGAACTAACTCAGGCTAGCACACCAGACTGTGGGACAGTTACCACGCATTCTAAATCTCTTCACTTACGCCAGCTTTCTTGAAGGTTCCCCTGGATCCTGTGGGGCCTGGACCACGACACTCTTGAATTTCAAGCAGAGACCGCCTCCTCTTGAGGTGCAACAGAAATGCCTGGATTCCTTTTCTGATGAAGCAGGGAAATGGACCCTCATCTCGAGATGAGGAGGAGAAAATGGGGGTCTTCTTGAGTTATGGCAGGACACATGGTGTTCCTCTCGAGTGGAGACGGGTATGTTGGGGAACTACTTGAGTTGCCTCAAGGGTGTCAAGGAACCTTGTGAGGCTCTAGAGGGAAGATGGGATTTCTCTCGAGATGATGCAGTGGAAATGGGCCTCATCTCAAGTTGAGGGGAGAATTTCTTGATTTTTCTCGAGTTATGACAAGAAAATTGGGGTTCCTCTAGAGTTACGATGGAGGCCTCAGAGACCCGCTCATATTGCCTCAGGAAAGTAAAGTCTCCATGCGAGTTGCAAGGGGACTCTCAGGAATCCTCTCCAGTCGGTGCAGGGGCCTATGTCCTCATCTTGAGTTGAGCCCGGAAACTCATTATTCCTCTCCAGTGCTGACATGGATCTTGGGGTTCCAGTGGAGTTTCAACAGGGGAGTCAGGCCTCGTCTCCTGTGGAGACATGGAAGTCCGCTTTTCTCTGAAGCTCTAAGTAGTGTCACAATTCCTGACAATTTTCCTGACCTTTTCCTATGTCCCAGAGCCTTTCCAGGTGTGTTTTTCCCCCATTCTGTGCTAGACCAGCCATGTATTGAATCTCGCCTTTGGGAAGTCCCAGGGCACAAGCTCCATGTGATACCAGCCCCAGGTTGAAAGACATGTAGGGGTTGTAGGCTGACAGACCAAGACAGTAGATGAGAGATTGACCCCACTCTGCAGATAGAGAGACTAGGGAAACCTTGAGGGGTATATGGCTTGTCAAGGACCACATCACAGTTGAGAAGAAGGAGCCTGTCTGAAAGAGCTGTGTCCTCAGAGCTCAGGCCCTGGCTGCACCCAGGCCAGCCAAAGCTGTGGGGTGAGCCATGTGGGTGTCACTGTTCCTGCACATGGCCTAAGGGGGTGGATGAACAGATAGAAACACAGAAGTTCGCTTGGGGAACTTTGTGTAAGGGACCTTGGCAACAAACCAAGGAAATGACGTCAATCCCAGCAACAGAACCCAACAGAACATGGAAACCAGATCTCCAGGCATCACAAGGAAGAGGAGCCCCAGTTCGCGGGCAGCCAGGATGATTTGCTGTTTGCCCCATCCCAGAGGCTGGGGCCTGGGGAGAGCTCACTAGCACAGCATGTGGGAACGCAGTCGGTGCTGCCTCGGGATCCCACCGAAAGGCCTCTGACCCTTTGCCCAAAGGAACAGAAAGGTAACATGGGAGAGCCAGCCCGGGCCAGGTCCCCTCTACCATTCTCTCCGGGTAACCCTGAGTCCTTTCCCTGTGTATGTGGATGGGGGATTCCTGGGATATCTCTACCTCAAGTAAGCCCCTGTGGATGGGGCTCAGAAGTCTGGGGGGAGTGTGTCCACACCCCAGGGGAGAGCAAGCTGTGAGGGATGGGGAGAGTGCAAGCAGCACCGGCTGCCCAAGGCCACCACGCCCCTCAGGGGCATCTCCTTCATCCAGGGTGGGTACCTGAGCAGACACGTGTTTCTGCCGGCAGCTGAATTTCCACAGCCACCATACTGGTCAGGCCCAACTCAGTAAACTCCAGGCAGGGCTGGCTGATGGTCAGTGTCATTTCAGAGCTTGCCAGTTGATGTGGCCAATGAGGGGGGCACCCTGTTCACCTCCCCGAGGGAAGCATCGGATCACCAGCCCCCTGCCTGTGAGGCCCAGTGCAGGCTCCAGGTAGCATGCTCATGGAGGGATCATCCCAACTGGGAATGAAGAGTAAGCGGGGAAAGCCTACTCCACACACACCACCCAGGACACACCCCGGGGCCCTGTCTCAGGCTGCCACGGAGCTCAGCACACCTGGCTCTGACCCTGAGCCCCGAGAACCGCTGCCACTGAGGCAGCAGGAGGACCTGCAGCCCAGCACGGTAGAGTACAGAGGTGAAGAGGCTGGGGCTATGTATGTGAGTGTGTGGGGAGGGGTTGCTGAGCTACACAGGAAGGAATCCCCCAGAGCTGGGTCTATGCCTGGAACAAAGGCTGGCCTCACACCACACATCTTCTACACTGCCGTCGCAGTGCATCCTCTGCTGAGTATTCTTTGTGATTCTCTGGGAAGCTTTCTGTCCCCGTATACACACATCAAAATGCTGGAGATGGGTAACCTTCTCTTCTCTCACAGCTCTAGCACTGGCCTCTAATTACAACCAGACTCCACTTCCAAGTCCTGTCCCTACAGCAGTGAGTGCTACAGATGCAGGACCCAGGGATGCACTGAGGGGAGATCGAGACCTGAGACTTCCTTTCCCAAAGACAATGGGCCAGCTGGGTACTGGCCAGCACACTGGACATACCGGACCTCTGTGCCTGCAGGACCCCCAGTCACAGGCAGTGATATCTCACCCCCTCAGTGAGAACATCCACCTCCACCTGAACCTGTACCTGCTTGGGCTTTGGAAGGGGAACCTGAGTCAGGGGATGAGTCACCACCTCTACAGATAGATGCCCACGATGCCTGACCCACCCCTGCAGGGAGAATGGGCCCTGCTCTGGACAGAGACCCAGAACCCTTTCTGGAAATCAGGCTGCCATGGAGCTCAGCACACCCAGCTCTGACCCTGAGCCTCGAGAACCCCTGCCACTGAGGCAGCAGGAGGACCTGCAGCCCAGCACGGTAGAGTACAGAGGTGAGGAGGCTGGGGCTATGCACGTGAGTGTGTGGGGAGGGGTTGCTGAGCTACACAGGAAGTAATCCCCCAGAGCTGGGTCTGGGCCTGGAACAAAGGCTGGCCTCACAACACCCATCTTCTACACTGCAGTCACAGTGCATCCTCTTCTGAGTATTCTTTGTGATTCTCTGGGAAGCTTTCTGTCCCAGTATACACACATCAAAATGCTAGAGATGGGTAACCTTCTCTTCTCTCACAGCTCTAGCACTGGCCTCTAATTACAACCAGACTCCACTTCCAAGTCCTGTCCCTACAGCAGTGAGTGCTGCAGATGCAGGACCCAGGGATGCACTGAGGGGAGATCGAGACCTGAGACTTCCCTTCCCAAAGACACCAGGCCAGAGATGGGTAACCTTCTCTTCTCTCACAGCTCTAGCACTGGCCTCTAATTACAACCAGACTCCACTTCCAAGTCCTGTCCCTACAGCAGTGAGTGCTGCAGATGCAGGACCCAGGGATGCACTGAGGGGAGATCAAGACCTGAGACTTCCCTTCCCAAAGACACCGGGCCAGCTGGGTACTGGCCAGCACACTGGGCATATCGGACATCTGTGCCTGCAGGACCCCCAGCCACAGGCACCGATGTCCCACCCCCTCAGTGAGAACATCCACCTCCACCTGCACCTGTACCTGCTTGGGGTTTGGAAGGGGAACCTGAGTCAGGGGATGAGTCACCACCTCTACAGATAGAGCATGCCCTGTCTCCTGGCCAAGATCCAGATGCCCACGATGCCTGACCCACCCCTGAAGGGAGGATGGGCCCCGCTCTGGACAGAGACCCAGAGCCCTTTCTGGAAACACCTTGTCCAGGGGAGCAGCTGGCTCTGCAGCCTCCATCCCTGCCTGCTTCCCATGGATGCCATCAACTCATTCCCCACCCAGGGCAGATTGAGTGTCCTTCCCCTCAGCTTATTTGCATCTGGTGTGTGTGTAGATTTCTTGTGACATTTTATTTTTTATGGCTTTATGTATTTTTTCTGTTAAGTTTTCATTAGTAAATTTTACTTTAAATGATGCAATTTGGGGATATTAAAGCCTACACAATGCTGTGTAACCATCACCAATGTCTCTATTCACATCTTCTCATTCTATCCCCCTACTTGCCAGCACAGCCTGGATTCATGTCAAGCACTCCCCATTCCTCCCTCCCCCACCTGACAACATTTAGTCTTCTTCTTTCTCCATTTCTTCCCATTCTTTGGGTATCCACAATCAATGCCAATCACTGAAATGATAGAAATGGATTTTTTTTTTCTGACAGAAAGGGAATGTTGTAGGTGCTTAGTCTTGTTAGACTCTTTGCAGTCCCATGGTTCTTACAGTCCATGGAGTTATGTAGGCCAGAATACGGGATTCCTCTCCAGTTGGTGCCAGGTCCTAAGTCTTCATCTGGAGCTGCAGCCGGTCACTGAGGTTTCCTCGAAAGTGCCGACATGGGTCTTGGGTACCTCTGGAGGGTCCACAGGGGAGTCAGGCCTCGTCTCTTGTGGAGACATGCACACCGCTCTCCCTTGAGCTGTAGCAGCACTGTCAGCCTTCCTGTCGAGTTGACACAGGCATCTGTCGCTTTCCCTCGAGATGCCAACCAGGGCTGTCACACGTGACACTATGGGGTGAGTCCATGCTCAGTGTGACAGTCGAGGCAGTGCAGGGAAATCAGGTTCATCTGGAGTGGACTCAGACTTGTGGGGTTCTTTTGGCGTGTTGGCATGACCCCTGGAGTTCCTCTCGACTGTCCTGTGGAGAGCATCTCCTCCTGAGATGCGACGGGAATGCCGGAAATCCCTTCCCAAGGAATCCGGGAATCCTATCCAGAAGAAACAGAGAAAGGAACCCTCATCTTGAGTTGAGGGGTGGACAACGGGGCTCCTCCTGAGTTGTGGCGGGACCCTTGGGTTTCCACTCGAGTGGAGACGCATATGTCGGGGAACTTCTTGAGTTGCAGCAAGGGAGTGAAGTACCCTTTCGAGGTCCAAGAGGGAATGTGTGATATATTTTCCCTCGACATGCCGCAGCAGAAAATGGCCTCATCGCGCCTGGACAGGACAACCTCCTGGTGTGTCTCGAGTTGCGGCAGGTCCCTATTGACTTACGATGGGGATCTCAGGGACCCGCTAGTGTGGCCTCAGGAGAGGCCAGTCTCCGTGCACATGGGCAGGAGCCTCTCGGGATTCCTCTCCAGTGGTTCCGGGTCCTGCATCTTCGTCTGGAGTTGCGACAGGGTCCGGAGGTTTCCTCAAAAATACTGACATCACTCTTGCGTCCCTCTGGAGTCTCCATAGGTGAATCAGCTTTGTCTCGAGTGGAGACATGCATGCCCGCTCTCCTCCTGAGCTGTATCAGCATTGTCAGGTTTTCTGTGGAGTTGACACAGGGATCTATGGCTTTCCGTCTAGGTGCCACAAGGGCTGTCACAACTGCCACCATAGGGTGAGTCGATCCTCGAGGAAACATTCGAGGCAGTGCAGGGAAATCAGCTTCAGCTGGAGTGGACTGAGACTTCTGGGGGTCTTTTGTCTTGGTGGTGTGACCCCTGGAGTTCCTCTTGTCCGTCCTTGTGAGAGCACCTCCTCCTGAGATGTGACGGGAATGCCAGGAATCCATTCCCGATGAAGAAGGGAAAGGAATCCTCATCTCGAGCAGAGGAGGGGACAACGGGGCACCTCTTGAGTTGTGGCGGGAGCCTCGGGATTCCTCTCAAGTGGAGAAGCACATGTTGGGGAATTCTTGAATCTCAGCAAGGGAGTGAAGGACCCTTTCGAGGTCCAAGAGGGAAGGTGTGATTTTATTTCCCTCGACATGCGGCAGCAGAAAAGGGCCTCAACACGCCTGGAAGGGAGAACCTCCTGGTGTTTCTCAAATTGCAGCAGGCGGCTATCGAATTCCCACGGGGACCTCAGGGACCTGTTCGTGTGGCCTCAGGAGAGGCCAGTCTCCGTACAAATGGCCAGGGACCTCTCAGGATACCTATCCAGTCAGTTCTGGGTCCTAGGTCCTCATCGTGAGCTGTGGCCTGACCCTGAGGTTTCCTCGAAAGTGCTGACATGGGTCTTGGATCCCTCTGGAGTGTTCACAGGAGAGTCAGGTCTTGTCTCAAGTGGAGAAATGCATGCCCGCTCTCCTCCTGAGCTGTAGCAGCACTGTCAGTCTTCCCAGCGAGCTGACACAGGGATCTGTGGCTTTCCATCGGGATGCCACCAGTGCTGTCACACGTGCCACCATGGGGTGAGTCGATCCTCGGGGTGACAGTTGAAGCAGTGCAGGGAAATCAGGTTCATCTGGATTGGACTGAGAATTCTGGGGGTCTTGTGGATGGTGGCATGACCCCTGGAGTTCCTCTCATCTGTCTTTTGGAGAGCACGTCCTCCTGAGATAAGAGGCGAACTCCGGCAATCCATTCTTGATGAAGCAGGGATAGGATCCTTCATCACGAGCTGAGGAGGGGACAACGGGGCTCCTTTTGAGTTGTGTCGGGACTCTCTGGGTTCCTCTCTAGTTGAGACATGTGTGTCGGGGAACTTCTTGAGACAAAACAAGGGAGTGAAGGACTCTTTTGAGGTCCAAGAGGAAAGGTGTGATTTCCCTTCACATGCCTCAGTGGAAAAGGGCCTCATCGCACCTAGAAGGTAGAGCCTCCTGGTGTTTGTCGAGTTGTGGCAGATCCCTCTCGAGTTACAACGGGAACCTCAGGGACCCGAGAGGCCACTCTCCATGCGAGTGGCGAGGGTCCTCTCGGGATTCCTCTGCAGGCGGTGCCGGGTCCTAAGACCTCGTCTGGAGCTGGGGCCGGACGCTGAGGTTTCCTCGAAAGTACTGACATGGGTCGTGGGTCGCTCTGGAGTGTCCAGAGTGGAGTCAGGCCTCGTTTTGAGTGGAGACATGAACGCCTGCTCTCTTCCTGAGCTGTAGCAGCACTCTCAGGCTTCCTGTATAGTTGACACAGGGATTTGTGGATTTCCCTCGAGGTGCCACCAGGGCTGTCACACATGCCACCATGGGAGGAGTCGATCATCGGGGTGACAGTCGAGGCAGTGCAGGGAAATCTGGTTCATCAGGATTGGACTGAAACTTCTGGGGGTCTTTTGGCCTCATGGCATGACCCCTGGAGTTCCCCTTGACCGTCCTGGTGAGAGTACCTCCTCCTGACATGTGACAGGGACGTACTGCGGGAATCCTTTCCCAATGAAGCAAGGAAAGGAAAACTCATCTCGAGCTGAAGAGGGGACAATGGGGCTCTACTTGAGTTTTGGAGGGACCATCAGGGTTCCTTGCGAGTAAAGATGTGTCTGTCAGGGAACTTCTTGAGTCGCAGCAAGGGAGTGAAAGAACATTTCGGGTCCAAGAGGGAAGGTATGATTTTCCTCGACATGCCACAGTGGAAAAGGGTCTCATCGCGGCTGGAAGGTAGCACCTCATGGTGTTTCTCGAGTTGCGGCAGGTCACTCTCAAGTTACGACGAGGACGTCATGGACCCACTCGTGTGGCCTGAGGAGAGGCCACTCTCCGTGCGAATGGCGAGGGGCCTCCCGGGATTCCTCTCCAGTCGGTGCCAGGTCCTAAGTCCTCGTCTGGAGCTGTGACCGGATCCAGAGGTTTCTGTGAAAGTGCTGACATGGGTCTTGGTTCGCTCTGCAGTGTCCACAGGGGAGTCAGGCCTCGTCTCGAGTGGAGACATGCACGGCCGCTCTCCTCCTGAGCTGTAGCAGCACTTTCAGGCTTCCAGTTGAGTTGACACAGAGATCTGTGGCTTTCTCTCGAGGTGCCACAAGGGCTGTCACAGGTGCTATTATGGGGTGAGTCGATCCTCGAGGTGACAGTCAATGGAGTGCAGGGAAATCAGGTTCATCTGAAGTTGACTGAGACTTCTGGGGGTCTTTTGGCCTGGTGACACGATCCCTGGAGTTCCTCTCCACAGAGAGCACCTCCTCCTGAGATGCGACGGGAATGCTGGGAATCCTTTTCTGACGAAGCTGGGAATCCTAACCTGAAGAAACAGGGAAAGGAACCCTCATATCAAGCTGAGGAGTGGACAACGGGGCTCCTCCTGAGCTGTGGCGGGACCCTCAGGGTTCCTCTCGAGTGGAGAAGCGTGTGTCAGGGAACTTCTTGAGTCACAAGAAGAGAGTGAAGGACCATTTTGAGGTCCAAAAGGTAATGTGTGACTTTATTTCCCTCAACATGCCGCAGTGGAAAACGGCCTCATCGCGCCTGGAAGGAACAAACCCTGGTGTTTCTCAAGTTGTGGCAGGTCCCTCTCGAGTTACGAAGGGGACCTCAGGGACCCGCTCGTGTGGCAGGAGAGGCCGCTATCGGTGCAAATGCCAAGGGGCCTCTCGGAATTCCTCTTCAGTCAGTGGGGATCCTAAGTCCTCGTTTGGAGCTGCAACCGGACCCAGAGGTTTCCTCGAATATGCAGACATGGGTCTTGGGTCGCTCTGGAGTGTCCACAGGGGCGTCAGGCCTCGTTTCGGGTGGTGAACTGCATGCCCACTCTCCTCCTGAGCTGTAGCAGCACTGTCAACCTTCCTGTCGAGTTGACACAGGGATCTGTGGCTTTCCCTCGTGGTGTCACCAGGGCTGTCACTCATTCCACCATGAAGTGAGTCCATCCTCGGGGTGCCAGTCGAGGCAGTGCAGGGAAATCAGGTGAATCTGGAGTGGACTGCGACTTCAGGGGATCTTTTGGCCTTCTGGAATGACCCCTGGAGTTCCTCTCGATTGTCCTCTGGAGAGCACCTCCTCCAGAGATGTGACGGTAATGCCGGAAATCCGTTCCCGACGGAGCAGGGAAAGAACCGTCATCTCGAGCTGAGGATGGGACAACGGGGCTCCTCTTGAGCTGTGGCGGGACCCTCGGGGTTCCTCTCGATTGGAGACGCGTGTGTTGGGCAACTTCTTGAGTCACAGCAAGGAAGTGAAGGACCCTTTCGAGGTCCAAGAGGGAAGGTGTTATTTCCCCCGAAATGCCTCAGCAGAAGAGGGCCTCATCGTGCCTAAAAGAGAGAACTTCCTGGTGTTTCTTGAGTTGTGACAGGTCCCTCTCGAGTTACCATGGGGACTTCAGGGACCCGCTCATGAGGCCACACTCCGTGTGAATGGCGAGGGGCCTCTCGGGATTCCTCTCCAGTCGGTGCCAGGTCCTAAGTCCTCGTCTGGAGCTGTGACCGGAACCAGAGGTTTCTGTGAAATTGCTGACATGGGTCTTGGTTCGCTCTGGAGTGTCCACAGAGGAGTCAGGCCTCATCTCGAGTGGAGACATGCACGGCCGCTCTCCTCCTGAGCTGTAGCAGCACTTTCAGGCTTCCAGTTGAGTTGACACAGGGATCTATGGCTTTCCCTCGAGGTGCTACCAGGGCTGTCACAGGTGCTATTATGGGGTAGTCAATCCTTGAGGTGACAGTCGAGGCAGTGCAGGGAAATCAGGTTCATCTGGAGTTGACTGAGACTTCTGGGGGTCTTTTGGCCTGGTGACACAATCCCTGGAGTTCCTCTCGACTCTCCTGTGGAGAGCACCTCCTCCTGAGATGTGACGGAAACACTGGGAATCCTTTTCTGATGAAGCCGGGAATCCTAACCTGAAGAAACAGGGAAAGGAACCTTCATATCGAGCTGAGGAGTGGACAACGGGGCTCCTCCTGAGTTGTGGCAGGACCCTCGGGGTTCCTCTCGAGTGGAGAAGCGTGTGTCGGGGAACTTCTTGAGTCACAGCAAGGGAGTGAAGGACCATTTCAAGGTCCAAAAGGGAATGTGTGATTTTATTTCCCTCAGCATGCCACAGTGGAAAATGGCCTCATCGCACCTGGAAGGGGTAAACCCTGGTGTTTCTCGAGTTGTGGCAGGTCCCTCTTGAGTTACGACAGGGACCCGCGCGTGTGGCAGGAGAGGCCACTATCCGTGCGAATGCCTAGGGGCCTCTCGGGATTCCTCTCCAGTCAGTGGCGGGTCCTAAGTCCTCATCTGGAGCTGCAACCGGACCCAGAGGTTTCCTCGAATATGCAGACATGGGTCTTGGGTTGCTCTGGAGTGTCCACAGGGGAGTCAGGCCTCATTTCAGGTGGTGAACTGCACGCCCGCTCTCCTCCTGAGCTGTAGCAGCACTGTCAAGCTTCCTGTCGAGTTGACACAGGGATCTGTGGCTTTCCCTCGTTGTGTCACCAGGGCTGTCACTCGTTCCACCATGAAGTGAGTCCATCCTCGAGGTGACAGTCGAGGCAGTGCATGGAAATCAGGTGAATATGGAGTGATCTGAGAATTCTGGGGGTCTTTTGGCCTGGTGAAATGACCCCTGGTGTTCCTCTCGACTGTCCTCTGGACAGCACCTCCTCCAGAGATGCGACGGTAATGCCGGAAATCCGTTCCCGACGGAGCAGGGAAAGAACTCTCATCTCGAGCTGAGGATGGACAACGAGGCTCCTCTTGAGCTATGGTGGGACGCTCGGGGTTTCTCTCGATTCGAGATGCTTGTGTTGCACAAATTCTTGAATTGCAGCAAGGGAGTGAAGTACCCTATCGAGGTCCAAGAGGAAAGGTGTGATTTCCCTCAACATGCCACAGCGGAAAAGGGCCTCATCGCATCTGGAAGGGAGAACCTCCTGGTTTTTCTCGAGTTGAGGTTGGTCCCTCTTGACTTACAACGGGGAACTCAGGGACCCGCTTGTGTGGCATCAGGAGAGGCCAGTCTTTGTGCGAATGTCAAGGAGACTCTCGGGATTCCTTCCCTTTGGTGCCGGGTCCTAAGTCCTCATCTGGAGGTACGGCCAGACTCTGGGATTTCCTCCAAAGTGCTGACATGGGTCTTGGGTCCCACTGGAGTGTCCACAGGGGAGTCAGGCCTCATCTCAGGTGGAGACATGCACCCCAGCTCTCCTCCTGAGTTGTAGCAGCCCTTTCTGTCTTTCCTTTGAGTTGACACAGGAATCTGTGGCTTTCCCTCAAGGTGCCACAAGGGCTGTCACACATGCCACTGTGGGGTGAGGCGATCCTTGAGGTGACAGTCATGGCAGTGAAGGGAAATCAGGTTCATCTGGAGTTGACTGAGACTTTTAGGGGACTTTTGGACTGGTGACACGATTCCTAGAGTTCCTCTCCACTGTCCTGTGGAGACCACCTCCTCCTGAGATGCAACAGGAATGCCGGGAATCCTTTTCTGATGAAGCCGGGAATCCTAACCTGAAGAAACAGAGAAAGGAACCCTCATCTCGAGCTGAGGAGTGGACAACGGGGCTCCTCCTGAGTTGTGGCGGGACCCTCGGGGTTCCTCTCGAGTGGAGACGCATGTGTTGGGCAACTTCTTGAGTTACAACAAGGGAGTGAAGGACCATTTCGAGGTCCAAGAGGGAAGGTGTTATTTCCATCGAAATGCTTCAGCAGAAGAGGGCCTCATCGCACCTGGAAGAGATAACTTCCTGGTGTTTCTCGAGTTGGACAGGTCCTTCTCGAGTTACGACGGGGACCTCAGGGACCTGCTCATGTGCAGGAGAAGCCACTATCCATGCGAATGGCAAGGGGCCTCTCGGAATTCCTCTCCAGTCTGTGCCAGGTCCTAAGCCCTCGTCTGGAGCTGCGACCAGACCCAGAGGTTTCCTCAAAAATGCGGACATGGGTCTTGGGTTGCTCTGGAGTGTCCACAGGGGCGTCAGGCCTCGTTTCGAGTGGTGAACTGCACGCCCACTGTCCTCCTGATATGTAGCAGCACTGTCAAGCTTCCTGTCGAGTTGACACAGGGATCTGTGGCTTTCCCTCGTGGTGTCACCAGGCCTGTCACTCGTTCCACCATGAAGTGAGTCCATCCTCGGGGTGGCAGTCAAGGCAGTGCAGGGAAATCAGGTGAATCTGGAGTGGACTGTGACTTCTGAGGGTCTTTTGGCCTGGTGGAATGACCCCTGGAGTTCCTCTCGACTGTCATGTGGCGAGCACCTTCTCCAGAGATGCGACAGTAATGCCGGAAATCCGTTCTCGACGGAGCAGGGAAAGAACCATCATCTCGAGTTGAGGATGGGACAACGGGGCCCCTCTTGAGCTGTGGCAGGACCCTCAGCCTTCCTCTCGAGTGGGGAGACACGTGAGTCGGGGAACTTCTTGAGTCACAGCAAGAGAGTGAAGGAACCTGTCGAGGTCCAAAAGGAAAGCTGTGATTTCCCTCGACATGCCGCAGCGGAAAAGGGCCTCATCACATCTGGAAGGGAGAACCTCCTGGTGTTTCTCGAGTTGAGGCAGGTCTCTCTCGACTTACGACGGGGAACTCAGGGACCCGCTTGTGTGGCATCAGGAGAGGCCAGTCTTCATGCGGATATTGAGGAGCCTCTCAGGATTTCTTTCCCTTTGGTGCCGGGTCCTAAGTCCTCGTCTGGAGATGCGACCAGACTCTGGGTTTTCATGGAACGTGCTGACATGGGACTTGGGTCCCTCTGGAGTGTCCACAGGGGCGTCAGGCCTCGTCTCGAGTGAGACATGCACACCCGCTCTCCTCCTGACATTTAGCAGCACTGTCAGACTTCCTGTTGAGTTGACACAGTGATCTGTGGCTTTCCCTCAAGGTGCGATCAGGGCTGTCACAGGTGCCACCATGGGGTGAGTCGATCCTCCGGGTGACAGTCGAGGCAGTGAAGGGAAGTCCGGTTCATCTGCAGTAGACTGACATTTCCAGGAGTCTGTTGGCCTGGTGGCACGACCCCTGGAGTTCCACTCGACTGTTCTGTGGAGAGAACCTCCTCCTGAGATGCGACAGGAACACTGGGAATCCATTCCCGACCAAGCAGGGAAAGGAACCCTCATCTCGAGCTGAGGAGGGGACAACGGGGCTCCACTTGATTTGTGGCGGGTAGCACGGGGTTCCTCTTGAGTGGAGACGTGTGTGTCGGGGAACTTCTTGAGTCACAAGACAGGAGTGAAGGATCCTTCTGAGGTCCAAGAGGAAAGGTGTGATTTCCCGCCACATGCCTCAGCAGAAAAGGGCCTCATTGCACCTGGAAGAGAGAACTTCCTGGTGTTTCTCGAGTTGTTGCAGGTCCCTCTCGAGTTATGAGGGGGAAATCAGGGACTCGCTCGTGTGGCCTCAGGAGAGGCCTATTTCCGTGCGAATAGCGAGGGGCCTCTCGGGATTCTTCTTCAGTCATTGACGTGTCCTAAGTCCTCATCTGGAGCTGCATTCAGACGCTGAGGTTTCCTTGAAAGTGCTGACATGGGTATTGGGGCCCTCTAGAGTGTCCACAGGGGCGTCAGGCCTCATCACTAGTGGAGACATGCACGTGCGCTCGCCTCCTGAGCTGTAGCAGCACTTTCAGGCTTCCTGTCGAGTTGACACAGGGATCTGTGGCTTTCCCTCGAGGTGCCACCAGGGCTGTCACATGTGCCACCATGTGGTGAGTCCATCCCTGGGTTGACAATTGAGGCAGTGACGGGAAGTCAGGTTCATCTGGAGTAAACTGACATTTCTGGGAGTCTGTTGGCCTGGTGGGATGACCACTAATTTCCTCTCAACTCTCCTGTGGAGAGCACCGCCTCCTGAGATGTGACGGGAATGCCAGGAATGTGTTTCTGACCAAGCAGGGAAAGGAAGCCTCATCTCGAGCTGAGGAACGGACAACGGGGCTCCTCTTGATTTGTGGCGGGAAGCGCGGGGTTCCTCTCGAGTGGAGACGCTTGTGTCGGGGAACTTCTTGAGTCGCAACAAGGAAGTGAAGGAACCTTTCGATGTCCAAGAGGGAAGGTGTGATTTCCCTCAACAGGCCACAGCGGAAGAGGGCCTCATCTCGCCTGTAATGGAGAACTCCCTGGTGTTCTCTAGTCCTGGCAGGTCCCTTTCCAGTCACAACGGGGACCTCAGGGACCCACTCGTGTGGCCTAAGGATAGGCCAGTCTCTGTGCGAATGGCGAGGGGCCTCTCGGAATTCCTTTCCAGCGGGGCCGGGTCCTAAGTCCTCATCTGGAGCTACGGTCGGACCTGGAGATTTCCTCGAAAGTGCTGACATGGGTCTTGAGTCACTCTAGAGTGTTCACAGGGGAGTCAGGCCTCGTCTCGAGTGGAGACATGCACGCCTGCTCTCCTCCTGACATGTAGCAGCACTCTCAGGCTTCTCGTTGAGTAGACACAGGGATCTGTGGCTTTCCCTCGAGGTGCCACCAGGGCTGTCACACGTGCCACCATGGGGTGAGTCGATCCTCAGGGTGATAGTCGAGGCAGTGCAGGGAAATCTGGTTCATCTGGATTGGACTGAACCTTCTAGGGGTCTTTTTGCCTGTTGGCGCGACCCATGGAGTTCCCTCAACTGTCCTGTGGAGAGCACCTCCTCCTGAGTTGCGACGGGAACGACGGAGATCATTTCCCAAAGCAGGGAAAGGAACACTCCTTTCGAGCTGAGGAGGGGACAACGGGGCTCCTCTTGAATTTTTGCGGGACCCTCGGTGTTCCTCTCGAGTGGAGACACATGTGTCGGGGAACTTCTTGAGTCACAGCAAGGGAGTGAAGGATCCTGTCATGGTCGAAGTGGAAGGTGTGATTTCCCGCGACATGCTGCAGCGGAAAATGGACTCATCGTGTCTGGCAGGGAGAATCTCCTGTTGTTTCTCAAGTTAAGGCAGGTCCCTCTCGACTTACAATGGGAAACTCAGAGACCCGCTCGTGTGGCATCAGGAGAGGCCAGTCTTTGTGCAAATGGCAATGAGCCTATTGGGATTCTACTCCCTTTGGTGCCAGGTCCTAAGTCCTCATCTGGAGCTGCGGCCGGATTCTGGGTTTTCCTCGAATGTGTTGACATGTGTCTTGGGTCCCTTTGGAGTGTCCACAGGGGAGTCAAGCCTCATCTCGAGTGGAGACATGCACACCCGCTCTCCTCCTGAACTGTAGCAGCATTGTCAGGCTTTCCTTCGAGTTGACACTGGAATGTGTGGCTTTCGCTCGAGGTGCCACCAAGGCTGTCACATGTGCCACTGTGGGGTGAGGTGATCCTCGAGGTGACAGTCGAGGCAGTGCAGGGAAACCAGATTCATCTGAAGTTGACTGAGATTTCTGTGGGTCTTTTGGCCTTGTGACACGATCCCTGGAGTTCCTCTCAACTGTCCTGTGGATAGCAAATCCTCCTGAGATGCAACGGGAATGCCGGGAATCCTTTCCCAATGAAGCTGGGAATCCTAAGCCGAAGAAGCAGGGAAATGATCCCTCATCTCGAGCTGAGGAGTGAACAACAGGGCTCCTCCGGAGTTGTGGCGGGACCCTCAGGGTTCCTCTTGAGTGGAGGTGTGTGTGTCAGGGAACTTTTTGAGTTGCAGCAAGGGAGTGAAGGATGCTTTCAAGGTCCAAGAGGGAAGGTGTGATTTCCCTCAACAGGCCACAGTGGAAGAAGGACTCATCGCGCCTGGAAGGGAGAACCTCCTGGTGTTTCTCGAGTTGCGGCTGGTCCCTCTCGAGTTACGACGGGGACCTCAGGAACCCACTCATGTGGCCTCATGATAGGCCAGTCTCCATTCAAATGGCGAGGGGCCTCTCGGGATTCCTCTCCTGTCGGTGCCGTATCTAAGTCCTCGACTGGACACCTCGAAATGTGCTGATATGTGTTTTGCAACCCTCTGGAGTGTACACAGGGTGATCAGGCCTCGTCTGGATTTTCAGACATGCACGCCCGCTCTCCTCCTGAGCTGTAACAGCACTGTCAGGCTTCCCGTGGAGGTGACACAGGGATCTGTGGCTTTCCCTCGAGGTACCACCAGGTCTGTCACACTTGCCACAATGGGGTGAGATGATCCTCGGGGTTACAGTCGAGGCAGTGAAGGGAAGTCAGTTTCACCTGGAGTGGACCTAGATTTCTGGGTGTCTGTTGGCTTGGTGGGACGACTCCTAAAGTTCCTCTCGACTGTCCTGTGGAGAGCACCTCCTCCTGAGATGCAACGTGAATGCCGAGAATCCATTCCCAACCAAGCAGTGAAAGGAACCCTCATCTAGAGCTGAGGAGGGGACAACGGGGCTCCTCTTGAGTTGTGGCAGGACCCTTGGGGTTCCTCTCAAATGAAGACACGTGTGTTGGGAAACTTCTTGAGTTTCATCAAGGGAGTGAAGGACCCTTTCGAGGTCCAAGGGTGAAGGTGTGATTTCCCTCGACATGCCGCAGCAGAAAAGGGCCTCATCGCTCCTGGAAGGGAGAACCTGCTGGTGTTTCTCGAGTTGCGGCAGTTCCCTCTCGAGTTATGACGAGGACCTCAGGGACGGGCTCCTGTGACAACAGGAGAGGCCAGTCTCTGTGCAAATGGCGAGGGGCTTCTCGGGATTCCTCTCCAGTCAGTGCTGGGTCCGAAGTCCTCGTCTGGAGCTGAGGCCGGACTTTGAAATTTCTTCGAAAGTGCTGACATGGGTCTTGTGTCCCTCTGGAATGTCCACAGGGGAGTCAGGCCTCGTCTCGAGTGGAGAGATGCAAGCCCGCTCTCCTCCTGAGCTGTAGCAGCACTGTCAGGCTTCCAGTCGAGTTGACACAGGGATCTGTGGCTTTCCCTTGAGGTGCCACCTGGGCTGTCACACGTGCCACCATGGGGTGATTCGATCCTGGGGTGACAGTGGAGGCAGAGCAGGGAAATCTAGTTCATCTGGAGTGGGCTGAGGCTTCTAGGGGTCTTTTGGGCTGGTGGGTCGACCCCTGGAGTTCCTCTTGACTATCCTGTGGAAAGCAACTCCTCCTGAGATGCGACAGGAATGCCGGGAAACCGTTCCCGACAAAGCAGGGAAAGGAACCCTCATGTCGAGCTGAGGAGAGGACAACGGGGTTCCTCTTGAGTTGTGGCGGGACCCTCAGGGTTCCTCTCGAGTGGAGACACATGTGTTGGGGAACTTCTTGAGTCGCAGCAAGGGAGTGAAGGACCCATTCGGGGTCCAAGAGGGAAGGTGAGATTTCCCTCGACATGCGGCAGCTGAAAAATGCCTCATTGCACAGGAAGGGAGAACCTCCTGGTGTTTCTCGAGTTGTGGCAAGTCCCTCTAGAGTTATGACGGAGACCTCAGGAACCCGCTCCTGTGGCCTCATCATAGGCCAGTCTTCGTGCAAATGGCGAGGGACCTCTCGGGATTCCTCTACTGTCGGTGCCGTGTCCTAAGTCCTCGACTGGATGTGCGGCCAGCCACTGAGGTTTCCTCAAAAGTGCTAATATGTGTCTTGGGACACTCTGGAGTGTCCACAGGGGAATCAGGACTCGTCTTGTGTGCAGACATGCAGGCACGCTCTCCTCCTGATCTGTAGCAACACTGTCAGGCCTCCCATCGAGTTGACACAGCGATCTGTGGCTTTCCCTCGAGATGCCAACACGGCTGTCACACGTGCCACCATGGGGTGAGAGGATCCTCGGGGTGGCAGTCAAGGCAGTGCATGGAAATCAGGCTCATCTGGAGTGGACTGAAACTTCTGTGGGTCTTTGGCCTGGTGGCATGACCCCTGGAGTTCCTCTGGACTGTCCTGTGGAGACCAGCTCCTACTAAGATGCCACGGGAACACCAGGAATCCGTTCCCCACCAAGCAGGGAAAGGAACACTCATCTCGAGCTGAGGAGGGGACAATGGGGCTCCTATGGAATTGAGGGGGACCCTAGGGGTTCCTCTCGAGTGGAGACATGTGTGTAGGGGAACTCCTTGAGTCACAGAAAGGGAGTGAAGGACCCTTTCGAGGTCCAAGAGGGAAGGAGTGATTTCCCTCGACATGCAGCAGCGGAAAAGGGCCTCATCCCGCTGGAAGGGAGAAACCCCTGGTGTTTTTCAAGTTGCGGGAGGTCCATCTCGAGTTCCAACGGGGACCTCAGGGATCCGCCCGAGTGGCCTCAGGAGAGGCCAGTCTCCGTATGAATGACGAGGGGCCTCTCGAAATTCCTCTCCAGGCAGTGCCGGGTCCTAAGTCCTCGTCTGGAGCTGCGGCCGGACTCTGAGGTTTCCTCGAAAGTGCTGCCATGGGTCTTCGGTTCCTCTGAAGTCTCCACAGGGGAGTCAGGCCTCGTCTCAAGTGCAGACAGGAACATCTGCACTCCTCCTGAGCTACATCAGCACTGTCAGGCTTCCCGTCGAGTTGACAAAGGGATCTGTGGCTTTCCCTTGAGGTGCCACCACGGCTGTCACACATGCCACCATGGGGTGAGAGGATCCTCGGGGTGACAGTCGAGGCAGTGCAGGGAAATCAGGTTCATCTGGAGTGGACTGAGACTTCTGTGGGTCTTTGGCCTGATGGTACGACCCCTGGAGTTCCTCTCGCCTGTCCTGTGGAGAGCATCGCCTCCTGTGATGGGACGGGAACGCCGGGAATCCCTTCCCGACAAACAGGGAATGGAACCCTCATCTCGAGCTGAGGAGGGGACAACGGGGCTCCTCTTGAGTTGTGGCGGGACCCTCGGGATTCCTCTCGAGTGGGGATGCGTGTTTTGGGAACTTCTTGAGTCGCAGCAAAGCAGTAAAGGAACCATTCGAGGTCCAAGAGGGAAGGTGTGATTTCCCTCAGCATGCCGCAGCAGAAAAGGTCCTCATTCCGCCTGGAAGGGAGAACCTCCTGTTTTTTCTCGAGTTGTGGAAGGTCCCTCTCGAGTTACGACGGGGACTTCAGGGGCCCATTCTTGTGAGTCAGGAGAGTCCAGTCTTGGTGCGAATGGCGAGGGGCCTCTTCAGTTTCCTCTCCAGGTCCTGCCGGGTCCTAAGTGCTTGTCTGGAGCTATGGCCGGACACTGAGGTTTCCTAAAAAGCGATGACATGGGTCTTGGTTTCCTCTGGAGTATCCACAGAAAAGTCAGGCCTCGTCTCGAGTGGAGACAGGAACGTCCAATCTCCTCCTGAGCTGTAGCAGAACTGTCAGGCTTCCCATCGAGTTGACACAGGGATCTGTGACTTTCCCTCGAGGTGCCACCAGGGCTGTCACACATGCCAGTATTGGCTTAGACGATCCTCGGGGTGACAGTCGAGGCAGTTCAGGGAAATCAGGTTCATCTGGAGCGGCCTGAGACTTCTGGGGGTCTTTTGGACTGGTGGAATGACCCCTGGAGTTACTCCCGACTGTTCTGTGGAGAGCACCTCCTCCTGAGATGCGACAGGAATGCCAGGAATCCTTTCCCAATGAAGCAGGGAAAGAAACCCTCAACTCGAGCTGAGAAGGGGACAACGAGGCTCCTCTTGAGTTGCGGGGGCACACTCGGGGTTCCTCTCGAAGGGGGATGTGTGTTTTGGGGAACTTCTTGAGTCACAGCAAGGGAGTGAAGGATCCTTTCGAGGTCCTAGAGGGAAAGTGTGATTTCCCTCGACATGCCGCAGCAGAAAAGAACCTTATCACGCCTGGAAGGGAGAAACTCCTGGTGTTTTTCGAGTAACAACAGGTTCCTCTCGAGTTACGATGGGGACCTCAGGGACCCGCTCGTGGGCCTCAGGAGAGGCCAGTCTCCGTGCGAAAGGCGAGGGGCCTCTCGGGATTCCTCTCTAGGCGGTCCTGGGTCCTAAGTCTTCGTCTGGATCTGCATCCGGAACCTGAGGTTTCCTCGAAAGTGCTGACATGGGTCTTGAGTCCCTCTGGAGTGTCCACTGGGGAGTCAGGCCTCATCTCGAATGCAGACATGCACACCTGCTTTCCTCCTGTGCTGTGGCAGTGCTCTCAGGCTCCCATCGACTTGACACTGGGATCTGTGGCTTTCCCTTGAGGTGCCACCAGGGCTGTCACACGTGAAACCATAGGGTGAGTCGATTCTTGGGGTGACAGTCGAGGCAGTGGAAGGAAATCAGGTTCAGCTGGAGTGGACGGAGACTTCTGTGGGTCTTCTGGCTTGGTGGCTCGACCCCTGTTTTTCTCAAATGTCCTGTGGCGAATAACTCCAGAGATGCAACGGGAATGGTGGGAATCCATTTCCGATGAAGCAGGGAAAGGAACCCTCATCTCGAGCTGAGGAGGGGACAACGGGGCTCCTCTTGAGTTGTGGCGGGACCCTCAGGATTCCCCTCAAGTGGAGATGGATGTGTTGGGGAACTTCTTGAGTCACAGCAATGGAGTGAAGGACCAATTCGGGGTACAACAGGGAAGGTGTGATTTCCCTTGACATGGCACAGCAGAAAAGGGCCTCATTGCGCCTGGAATGGAGAACCTCCAAGTGCTTATTGAGTTGGGGCAGGTCCCTCTCGAGTTACGACAGGGCCCTCAGGGACTTACTCGTGTGGCTCAGGAGAGAACAGTCTCCTTACGAATAGTGGGGAGCCTCTCAGGATTCCTCTCCTATCGGTGCCGGATTGTAAGTCCTCGTCTGGAGCTCTGGCCGGAACCTGAGGTTTCTTTGAAAGTGCTGACATGGGGCTTTGGTCCCTCTGGAGTGTCCACAGGGAGTCAGGCCTCGTCTAGACTGAGACATGCACACACGCTCTCTTCCTGAGCTGTAGCAGCGCTCTCAGTCTTCCCGTCGAGTTGACACAGGGAACTGTGGTTTCCCTCAAGGTGCCACCAGGGCTCTCACACATGCCACCATGGGGGGAGATGATGCTCAGGGTGCCAGTCGAGGGAGTGCAGGGAAATCCGGTTCATCTTCAGTGGATTGAGACTTCTGGGGGTGTTTTGGACTGGTGGCACCACACCTAGAGTTCCTCTCGACTGTTCTGTGGAGAGCATCTAGTCCTGAGATGCAACGGGAACAACGGGATCCATTCCGGAAGAAGCAGGGAAAGGAACCCTCATCTCGAGCTGAACAGAGGACAACGGGGACCCCTCATGAGTGTGGCAGGACCTTCGGGTTTCGTCTCGAGTGGAGGGGCATGTGTCGCGAAACTTCTTGAGTCACAGCAAGGGAGTGAAGGACCCTTTCGAGATCCAAGAGGGAAGGTGTGATTTACGTCGAAATGCCACAGTGGAAAAGGGCCTCATCGGGCCTGGAAGGGAGAACCTCCTGGGGTTTCTCGAGTTGTGGCAGGTCCGAATCGAGTTATCACGGGTATCTCAGGGAAGCACTCAAGTGGCCTCAGGAGAGGCCAGTCTCCGTGCGAATGGTGAGGGCCCTCTCGGGATTCCTCTCCAGTCTGTGCAAGGTTTAAGTCCTCGTCTGGAGCTTTGGCATGACCCTGAGGTTTCCTCGAATGTGCTGACATGGGTCGTGGGTCCCTCTGGAGTGTCTCCAGGGGAGTCAGGCCTCGTCTTGAGTGGAGACATTCACGCCAGCTCGCCTGCTGTGCTGTGGCAGCACTATCAGGCTTTCCGTCGAGTTGACACAGGGATCTGTGGCTTTCCCTCGAAGTGTCACCTGGGCTGTCACACATGCCACCATGGGTGAGACGATCCTCGGGGTGACAGTCTAGGCAGTGCAGGGACATCAGGTTCATCTGAAGCGGACTGAGACTTCTGGGGGTCTTTTGGCCTGGTGCCATGAACCGTGGAGTTCCTCTCGACTGTCCTATGGAGAGCAACTCCTCCTGAGATGCGACGGGAACGCCGGGAATCCTTTACCGACGAAGCAGGGAAAGAAACCTTTGTCACGAGCTGAGAAAGGGAAAATGGGACTCCTCCAGAGTTGTGGCGGGACCCTTGGGGATCCTCTCGAGTGGACATGCATGTTTAAGGGAAATTCTTGAGTCACAGCAAGGGAGTGAAGGACCCTTTCGAGGTCCAAGAGTGAAGATGTGATTTCCGTCAACATGCCGCAGCCGAAAAAGTGCCTCATCGCACCCGGAGAGAGAAACTCCTGGTGTTTCTCGAGTTACAACAGGTCCCTCTCAAGTTACAATGGGGACCTCAGGGACCCGCTCGTGGGCCTCAGGAGAGGCCAGTCTCCGTGCGAAAGGCGAGGGGCCTCTCCAGATTCCTCTCTAGGGTGTCTCGCGTCCTAAGTCCTCATCTGGATCTGCATCCGGACCCTGAGGTTTCCTCAAAAGTGCTGACATGAGTCTTGAGTCCATCTGGAGTGTCCACAGGGGAGTCAGGCCTCGTCTCGAGTGGAGACATGCACGCCTGCTTTCCTCCTGTGCTGTGTCAGTGCTCTCAGGCTTCCCATCGAGTTGATATTGGGATCTGTGGCTTTCCCTTGAGGTGCCACCAGGGCTGTCACACGTGGCACCATGGGGTGAGTCGATCCTCGGTGTGACAGTCGAGGCAATGCAGGGAAATCAGGTAGATCTGGAGGTGACTGAGGATGGTGAGGACCTTTTGGCCTGGTGGCAGGACCCCTGGAATTCCTCTCGACTCTCCTGTGGAGAGCACCTCCTCCTGAGATGCAAGAGGAATGCCGGGAATCCGTTCCCAACGGAGCAGGAAAAGGAACTCTCATCTCGAGCTGAGGAGGGGACAACGGGGCTCCTCTTGAGTTGTGGTGGGACCCTAGGTGTTTCTCTCGAGTGGAGATGCGTGTGTCGGGGAACTTCTTGAGTTGCAACAAGGGAGTGAAGGACTCTTTCGAGGTCCAAGACAGAAGGTGTGATTTCCCTCAACAAGCCGCAGCGGAAAAGGGCCACATCGCGCCTGGAATGGAGATCCTCCAGGTGTTTATTGAGTTGGGGCAGGTCCCTCTCGAGTTACGACGGGGCCCTCAGGGACTTACTCGTGTGGCTCAGGAGAGAACAGTCTCCGTACGAATAGCGAGGAGCCTCTTGGGATTCCTCTCCTTTCGGTGCCAGGTCCTAAGTCCTCGTCTGGAGCTCTGGCTGGAACCTGAGGTTTCTTTGAAAGTGCTGACATGGGGCTTTAGTCCCTCTGGAGTTCCACAGGGAGTCAGGCCTCGTCTCGAGTGGAGACATGCACGCCCGCTCTCTTACTGAGCTGTAGCAGCACTCTCAGTCTTCCCGTCGAGTTGACACAGGGAACTGTGGTTTCCCTCGAGGTGCCACCAGAGCTCTCACACATGCCACCATGGGGGGAGACGATCCTCAGGGTGACAGTCGAGGGAGTGCAGGGAAATCTGGTTCATCTTCAGTGGACTGAGACTTCTGGGGGTGTTTTGGCCTGGAGATACCACACCTGGAGTTCCTCTCGACTGTCCTGTGGAGAGCATCTACTCCTGAGATGTGACGGGAATGCCGGGAATCCATTGCCAACAAAGCAAGGAAAGGAACCCTCATCTCGAGCTGAACAGAGGACAACAGGGTCCCTCATGAGTGCGGCGGGACCTTCGGGGTTCCTCTCAAGTGGAGAGGCGTGTGTCACGGAACTTCTTGAGTCACAGCAAGGGAGTGAAGGACCCTTTCGAGATCCAAGAGGGAAGGTGTGACTTACGTCGACATGCCACAGTGGAAAAGAGCCTCATCAGGCCTGGAAGGGAGAACCTCCTGGGGTTTCTCAAGTTGTGGCAGGTCTGAATCGAGTTATCACGGGTATCTCAGGGAAGCACTCGAGTGGCCTCAGGAGAGGCCAGTCTCCGTGCGAATGGTGAGGGCCCTCTCGGGATTCCTCTCCAGTCTGTGCAAGGTTTAAGTCCTCGTCTGGAGCTTTGGCATGACCCTGAGGTTTCCTCGAACGTGCTGACATGGGTCGTGGGTCCCTCTGGAGTGTCTCCAGGGGAGTCAGGCCTCGTCTTGAGTGGAGACATTCACGCCAGCTCGCCTGCTGTGCTGTGGCAGCACTATCAGGCTTTCCGTCGAGTTGACACAGGGATCTGTGGCTTTCCTTCGAAGTGTCACCAGGGCTGTCACACATGCCACCATGGGTGAGACGATCCTCGGGGTGACAGTCTAGGCAGTGCAGGGACATCAGGTTCATCTGAAGCGGACTGAGATTTCTGGGGGTTTTTGGCCTGGTGGCATGAACCGTGGAGTTCCTCTCGACTGTCCTATGGAGAGCAGCCCCTCCTGAGATGCGAAGGGAACGCCGGGAATCCTTTCCCAACGAAACAGGGAAAGAAACCTTTGTCACGAGCTGAGAAAGGGAAAATGGGACTCCTCCAGAGTTGTGGCGGGACCCTTGGGGATCCTCTCGAGTGGACATGTATGTTTAAGGGAAATTCTTGAGTCACAGTAAGGGAGTGAAGGACCCTTTCAAGGTCCAAGAGGGAAGATGTGATTTCCGTCAACATGCCGCAGCCGAAAAAGTGCCTCATCGCACCCGGAAGAGAGAAACTCCTGGTGTTTCTCGAGTTACAACAGGTCCCTCTCAAGTTACGACGGGGACCTCAGGGACCCACTCGTGGGCCTCAGGAGAGGCCAGTCTCCAAGCGAAAGGCGAGGGGCCTCTCCGGATTCCTCTTTAGGCGGTCTCGGGTGCTAAGTCCTCATCTGGATCTGCATCCGGACCCTGAGGTTTCCTCAAAACTGCTTACATGAGACTTGAGCCCCTCTGGAGAGTCCACAGGGGAGTCAGGCCTCGTCTCGAGTGGAGACATGCACGCCTGCTTTCCTCCTGTGCTGTGGCAGCGCTCTCAGGCTTCCCATCAAGTTGACACTGGGATCTGTGCCTTTTCCTTGAGGTGTCACCAGGGCTGTCACACGTGGCACCATGGGATGAGTCGATTCTTGGGGTGACAGTCGAGGCAATGCAGGGAAATCAGGTAGATCTGGAGGTGACTGAGGATGGTGGGGGTCTTTTGGCCTGGTGGCATGAACCCTGGAGTTCCTCTCGACTCTCCTGTGGAGAGCACCTCCTCCTGAGATGCAAGAGGAACGCTGGGAATCCGTTCCCGATGAAGCAGGAAAAGGAACTCTCATCTCGAGCTGAGGAGGGGACAACGGGGCTCCTCCTGAGTTGTGGTGGGAACCTACGGGTTCCTCTCGAGTGGAGACGCGTGTGTCAGGGCACTTCTTGAGTTGCAGCAAGGACGGAAGGTGTGATTTCCCTCGACAAGCTGCAGCGGAAAAGGGCCTCATCGCGCCTGGAATGGAGATCCTCCAGGTGTTTATTGAATTGGGGCAGGTCCCTCTTGAGTTATGACGGGGCCCTCAGGGACTTACTCGTGTGGCTCAGGAGAGAACAGTCTCCGTACGAATAGCGAGGAGCCTCTTGGGATTCCTCTCCTTTCAGTGCAGGGTCCTAAGTCCTCGTCTAGAGCTCTGGCTGGAACCTGAGGTTTCTTCAAAAGTGTTGACATGGGGCTTTGGTCCCTCTGGAGTGTCCACAGGGAGTCAGGCCTCGTCTCGAGTGGAGACATGCACGCCTGCTCACTTCCTGAGCTGTCGCAGTACTCTCAGTCTTCCTGTCGAGTTGACACAGGGAACTGTGGTTTCCCTCGAGGTGCCACGACGGCTCTCACAAATGCCACCATGGGGGGAGATGATCCTCAGGGTGACAGTCAAGGGAGTGCAGGGAAATCCGGTTCATCTTCAGTGGACTGAGACTTCTGGGGCTGTTTTGGCCTGGTGGCACCACACCTGGAGTTCCTCTCGACTGTCCTGTGGAGAGCATCTACTCCTGAGATGCGAAGGGAACGCCGGGAATCCATTGCTGACGAAGCAGGGAAAGGAACCCTCATCTCGAGCTGAACAGAGGACAACGGAGTCCCTCATGAGTGTGGCGGGACCTTCGGAGTTCCTCTGGAGTGGAGAGGCGTGTGTCACGGAACTTCTTGAGTCACAGCAAGGGAGTGAAGGTCCCTTTCGAGATCCAAGAGGGAAGGTGTGATTTCCGTCGACATGCCACAGTGGAAAAGGACCTCATCGGGCCTGGAAGGGAGAACCTCCTGGGGTTTCTCGAGTTGTGGCAGGTCCGACTCGAGTTACGACGGGGACCTCAGAGAAGTGCTCGAGTGGCCTCAGGAGAGGCCAGTCTCCGTGCGAATGGCGAGGGCCCTCTCGGGATTCCTCTCCAGTCTGTGCCAGGTTTAAGTCCTCATCTGGAGCTTGGCATGACCCTGAGGTTTCCTCGAACGTGCTGACATGGGTCGTGGGTCCCTCTGGAGTGTCTCCAGGGGAGTCAGGCCTCATCTCGAGTGAAGACATTCACGCCGGCTCGCCTGCTGTTCTGTGGCAGCACTATCAGGCTTTCCGTCGAGTTGACACAGGGATCTGTGGCTTTCCCTCGAAGTGTCACCAGGGCTGTCACACATGCCACTATGGGTGAGACGATCCTCGGGGTGACAGTCGAGGCAGTGCAGGGACATCAGGTTCATCTGGAGCGGACTGAGACTTCTGGGGGTCTTTTGGCCTGGTGCCATGAACCGTGGAGTTCCTCTCGACTGTCCTATGGAGAGCAACTCCTCCTGAGATGCGACGGGAACGCCGGGAATCCTTGCCCGATAAAGCAGGGAAAGAAGTCCTTGTCACGAGCTGAGAAAGGGAAAATGGGACTCCTCTTGAGTTGTGGCAGGACCCTTGGGGATTCTCTCGAGTGGACATGCATGTTTAAGGGAAATTCTTGAGTCGCAGCAAGGGAGTGAAGGACCCTTTTGAGGTCTAAGAGAGAAGGTGTGATTTCGGTCGACATGTCACAGCCGAAAACGTGCCTCATCCAACCCAGAAGAGAGAAACTCCTGTTGTTTCTCGAGTTACAACAGGTCCCTCTCAAGTTACGACGGGGACCTCAGGGACCCACTCGTGGGCCTCAGGAGAGGCCAGTCTCCGTGCGAAAGGCGAGGGGCCTCTCCGGATTCCTCTTTAGGCGGTCTCGGGTGCTAAGTCCTCATCTGGATCTGCATCCGGACCCTGAGGTTTCCTCAAAAGTGCTGACATGAGACTTGAGTCCCTCTGGAGTGTCCACAGGGGAGTCAGGCCTCGTCTTGAGTGCAGACATGCACGCCTGCTTTCCTCCTGTGCTGTGGGAGCACTCTCAGGCTTCCCATCAAGTTGACACTGGGATCTGTGCCTTTCCCTTGAGGTGCCACCAGGGCTGTCACACGTGGCACCATGGGGTGAGTCGATTCTTGGGTGACATTAGAGGCAATGCAGGGAAATCAGGTAAATCTGGAGGTGACTGAGGAAGGTGGGGGTCTTTTAGCCTGGTGGCACGACCCCTGGAGTTCCTCTCGACTCTCCTGTGGAGAGCACCTCCTCCTGAGATGCAAGAGGAACGCCGGGAATCCGTTCCCGACGAAGCAGGAAAAGGAACTCTCATCTCGAGCTGAGGAGGGGACAACGGGGCTCCTCTTGAGTTGTGACGAAACCCTTGGAGTTCCTCTCGAGTGGAGATGCGTGTGTCAGGGCACTTCTTGAGTTGCAGCAAGGGAGTGAAGGACTCTTTCGAGGTCCAAGACAGAAGGTGTGATTTCCCTTGACAAGCCGCAGCAGAAAAGGGCCTCATCGTGCCTGGAATGGAGATCCTCCAGGTGTTTATTGAGTTGGGGCAGGTCCCTCTCGAGCTACGACGTGGCCCTCAGGGACTTACTCGTGTGGCTCAGGAGAGAACAGTCTCCATACGAATAGCGAGGAGCCTCTTGGGATTCCTCTCCTTTCGGTGCCGGGTCCTAAGTCCTCGTCTGGAGCTCTGGCTGGAACCTGAGATTTCTTTGAAAGTGCTGACATGGGGCTTTGGTCCCTCTGGAGTGTCCACAGGGAGTCAGGCCTCGTCTCGAGTGGAGACATGCACGCCCGCTCTCTTACTGAGCTGTAGCAGCACTCTCAGTCTTCCCGTCGAGTTGACACAGGGAACTGTGGTTTCCCTCGAGGTGCCACCAGGGCTGTCACACATGCCACCATGGGGGGAAACGATCCTCAGGGTGACAGTCGAGGGAGTGCAGGGAAATCCGGTTCATCTTCAGTGGACTGAGACTTCTGGGGGTGTTTTGACCTGGTGGCACCACACCTGGATTTCCTCTCAACTGTCCTGTGGAGAGCATCTACTCCTGAGATGCGAAGGGAACGCCGGGAATCCGTTGCCGACGATGCAGGGAAAGGAACCCTCATCTCGAGCTGAACAGAGGACAACGGGGTCCCTCATGAGTGTGGCGGGACTTCGGTGTTCCTCTCGAGTGGAGAGGCGTGTGTCACGGAACTTCTTGAGTCACAGCAAGGGAGTGAAGGACCCTTTCGAGTTCCAAGAGGGAAGGTGTGATTTCCCTCGACATGCCACAGTGGAAAAGAGCCTCATCGGGCCTGGAAGGGAGAACCTCCTTGGGTTTCTCGAGTTGTGGCAGGTCCGACTCGAGTTACGACGGGGACCTCAGGGAAGCACTCGAGTGGCCTCAGGAGAGGCCTGTCTCCGTGGGAATGGCAAGAGGCCTCTTGGGATTCCTCTCCAGTCTGTGCCAGGTTTAAGTCCTCGTCTGGAGTTTGGGCATGACCCTGAGGTTTCCTCGAAAGTGCTGACATGGGTCTTGAGTCCGTCTGGAGTGTCCACAGGGGAATCAGGCCTTGTCTCGAGTAGAGTCATGCACACCTGCTTTCCTCCTGTGCTGTGGCAGCGCTCTCAGGCTTCCCATCGAGTTGACACTGGGATCTGTGCCTTTCCCTTGAGGTGCCACCAGGGCTGTCACACGTGGCACCATGAGGTGTGTCGATCCTCGGGGTGACAGTCGAGGCAGTGCAGGGAAATCAGGTAAATTTGGAGTGGACTGAGGCTTATGGGGGTCTTTTGTCCTGGTGGCACGACCCCTGGAGTTCCTCTCGACTCTCCTGTGGAGAGCACCTCCTCCTTAGATGCAAGAGGAACTCCGGGAATCCGTTCCCGACGAAGCAGGGAAAGGAACCCTCATCTCGAGCTGAGGAGGGGACAACGGGGCTCCTCTTGAGTTGTGTCGGGACCTTCAGGGTTCCTCTCGAGTGGAGATGCGTGTGTCAGGGAACTTCTTGAATTGCAGCAAGGGAGTGAAGGACTCTTTGGAGGTCCAAGATGGAAGGTGTCATTTCCCTTGACATGCCGCAGCAGAAAAGGGCCTCATCGCGCCTGGAATTGAAAACCTCCAGGTGTTTATTGATTTGGGGCAGGTCCCTCTCGAGTTACGATGGGGTCCTCAGTTACTTACTCATGTGGCCTCGGAGAGAACAGTCTCCGTATGAATAATGAGAAGCCTCTTGGGATTCCTCTCCTATTGGTGCCGGGTCCTAAGTCCTCGTCTGGAGCTCTGGCCGGAAACTGAGGTTTCTTCGAATGTGCTGACATGGGTCTTGGGTCCCTCTGGAGTATCTCCAGGGGAGTCAGGCCTCGTCTCGAGTGGAGACATTCACGCCGGCTCACCTGCTGAGCTGTGGCAGCACTCGACTATCCGTCGAGTTGACAGAGGGTTCTGTGGCTTTCACTCAAAATGTCACCAGGTCTGTCAAACGTGCCACCATGGGGTGAGATGATCCTCGGGGTGACAGTCGAGGCAGTGCAGGGACATCAGGTTCATCTGGAGCGGAATGAGACTTCTGTGGGTCTTTTGGCCTGGTGGCATGACCCCTGGAGTTCCTCTCGACTGTCACGTGGAGAGCAACTTCTCCTGAGATGTGATGCAAATTCCTCGAATTCTTTCCCGACGAATCAGGGAAAGTAACCCTCATCTCAAGCTGAGAATGGGACAACGGGGCTCCTCTTGAGTTGTGTTGGTACCCTCGGGGTTCCTCTCGAGTGGAGACGCCTGTGTCAGAGAACTTCTTGAGTCACAACAAAGGAGTGAAGGACCCATTCGAGGTCCAAGAGGGAAGGTGTGATTTCCCTCGACATGCCACACCGGAAAGTGTTTCATCATGCCTGGAAGGGAGAAACTCCTGGTTTTTCTCGAGTTATGGCAGGTCCCTCTCGAGTTAAGACAGGGACCTCAGGGACCCTTCCTGTGACGTTAGGAGAGGCCAGTCTCCGTGGGAATGGTGAGGGGCTTCTCGGGATTCCTCTCCAGTCAGTGGCAGGTCCTAAGTCCTCGTCTGGAGCTGTGGCCTGACCCTGAGATTTCCTCGAATGTGCTGACATGGGTCGTGGTCCCTCTGGAGTGTCCACAGGTCAGTCAGGCCTCGTCTCGAGTGGAGACATGCACGCCTGCTCTCCTCCTGAGATGTAGCAGCACTTCAGTCTTCCTGTCACTTGACACAGGGATCTGTGGCTTTCCCTCGAGGTGCCACCCAGGCTGTCACACATTACACAATGGTGTGAGTCGATCCTCAGGGTGACAGTTGATGCCGTGCCGGGAAATCAAGTTCATCTGGAGTGGACTGAGAGTTCTGGGGGTCTTTTATCCTGGTGGCACAATGCCTGGAGTTCCTCTCGACTTTCCTGTTGAGCGCACCTTCTCCTGAGAAGTGACGGGAATCCCGGGAATCCTGTCCTGACGAAACAGGGAATGGAACCTTCATCTCAAGCTGAGGAGGGGACAACGGGGCTCCTCTTCAGTTTTGACCAGACCCTCAATGTTCCTCTCGAGTGGAGACGCGTGTGTCGGGGTACTTCTTGAGTCGCAGCAAGGGAGTGAAGGAACCTTTCCAGGTCCAAAAGTGAAGGTGTGATTTACCTTGACATGCCACAGCAGAAAAGAGCCTCATCTCGCCTGGATGGGATAACCTCCTGTTTTTTTTCGAGTTGCAGTAAGTCCCTTTTGATTAACGCCGGGGACCTCAGGGACCCACTCATGTGTCCTCAGGAGAGACTAAGCTCCATGCAAATGGCTAGGGTTCTCTCGGGGTTTGTCTCCAGTCGGGACCAGGTCCTAAGTCCTCGTCTGGAGCAGAGGCCGGAACTTGAGGTTTTCTCGAAAGTGCTGACATGGATCTTGGGTCCCTCTGGAGTGTCCACAGGTGAGTCTGGCCTCGTCTCGAGTGGAGACATGGACTTCTGCTTTCCTCCTGAGCTGTTGCAGCACTGCAAGGCTTCCTGTCGAGTTGACACAGGGACCTGTGTCTTTCCCTCGAGGTGCCACAGGGCTGTCACCCATGCCACCATGGGGTGAGTCGATCCTTGCGGTGACAGTCGAGGCAGTGCATGGAAATCTGATTCATCAGGAGTGGACTGAGACTTCTGGCTGTCTTTTGACCTGGTGGAATGACCCCTGGAGTTCCTCTCGACTTTCCTGTTGAGAGCACCTCCTCCTGAGATGCGACGGGAATGCCGGGATCCTGTCCCGATGAAGCAGGGAAATAAACCCTCATCTCGAGCTGTGGAGGGGACAATGGGGCTCCTCTTGAGTTGTGGTGGGACCCTCGCTGTTCCTCTCGAGTGGAGACGCGTGTGTTGGGGTACTTCATGAGTCACAGCAAGGGAGTGAAGGATCCTTTCGAGGTCCAAGAGAGAAAGTGCGATATCCCTCGATATGCCGCAGCAGAAAAGAGCCTCATCTCGCCTGGAAGGGAGAACTCCCTGGTTTTTCTCGAGTTGCAGCAGGTTCCCCTCGGGTTATGATGGGGACATTAGGGACCCGTTCCTGTGGCCTCAGGAGAGGCCAGACTCCATGCAAATGGCTAGGCACATCTCAGAATTCCTCTCCAGTCAGTGCCGGGTCCTAAGTCCACGTTTGGAGCTTAGGCTGGAACCTGAGGTTTCCTTGAAAGTGCTGACATGGGTCTTGGGGGAGTGTCCACTGGGGAATCTGACCTCATCTGGAGTGGAGACATGCATTTCCGCTTTCCTCCTGAGCTGTCGTGCCCCTCCCCGAGTCCTGCATAACTATAAAAGTGGAGGGGAAACCAATGGGCTTCATGGAAGTCTCCAGGGCTCAACACTCAGTTCTTAATCTGAAAGATGGACCCATGTCTAAGAAGACCAGTTGGGTACAAGGGCCCACAGATACCAGACAGTATGGATGGACAACAAACGACAAGTAAACCTGGGGACACAGCAGGTACCACATTCTTTCCTCGTGATACCTGAGTGTCCAGTCCCATTGTTAGGAAGAGACTTGTTATCCAAAGTTAATGCCCAGATTCACTTCGACCATGGGCAGATGTCTGTTGTGGATGGCACCAGTCAGCCTTTACAAGTTATGTTTCTAGCATTAAGAGATGAATATAGACTGTACTTTCCAGGAGCCCCAGCGGCGATAAACCCCGATGTACAACCATGGGTTCAGAAATACCCCCTGGCCTGGGCAGAGAGAGCAGGAATGGGACTTGCTAAACAGAGACCCCCCTATTGTGATGAGCTAAGGGCCAGCACACAGCCTGTGAGGGTACGGCAATACCCCATGAGTCAGGAAGCCCAACGTGGCATCAGGCCCCACATACAACACCTCCTGGAGGCAGGGGTTATCAGGAGGTGCCAATCCCCGTGGAATACCCCCCTGTTACCCAGGGGGAACGGACTTCAGTCCGGTGCAAGATTTGCAGGAAGTAAACAAAGGAGTGGTTGCAGTCTGCCCCTAGATCACACCTGGTATACTGTCTTGGACTTGAAAGATGACTTTTTAGCTTGCCCTTAGCTCCTTCAAGTCAGGAAATCTTTGCATTTGAATGGGAAGAAGACAATGGTCAGACCCCTGGGCAGCTAACTTGGACCCCATTGCCACAAAGCTTCAAGAATTCACCCACGTTATTCAATGAGGCCCTGGGAGAAGACCTCTGGGAGTACCGAGGTAGGCACCCTGATGTGGTCTTGCTGTAGTATGTTGATGACTTAATGTTGGCAGCTACTACCAGAGAAAATTGCCTGAAGGTGACGGGCAGCCTTCTTCAAATTCTGGGGGCTTTGGGCTATCACGCCAGTGCCAAGAAGGCCCAGATCGCCAAACAGGAAGCTACATACCTCGGGTACAATATAAAACAGGGCCAAAGGTGGCTAACCCAGGCTATGAAAGAAACCATCCTCCAGATCCCCGAGCCTATTAACCCTAGGCAAGTAAGAGAATTTCTGGGGATTGTTGGATATTGCCGGTTGTGGATCCTAGGATTTGCTGAAAAAGCCCAGCCCCTGTATTAGGCCAGTAGAGAGGCTAAAGATTGGACTTGGACTAAGCCAATGAGGCAGGCATTCCAGGAGCTCAGACAGGCATTGTTAAAGCCTCCCGCTCTTGCCCTTTCTGATCAGCTAAACCTTTTCAGCTGTTTGTAGACGAAAAGCAGGGGGTAGGGAAGGGATTCTGACACAGCATTTGGGACCCTGGAAGCGACCCGTGGCATACCTCTCCAAACGGCTAGACCCAGTGGCATCCAGGTGGCCACCTTGCTCCGCATCATCACGGCTACAGCCCTCCTGGTCCATGATGCTGATAAACTGACATATGGACATTGAGGACTGCCTGATACTTCCAGCCGACTTAAGTTGGCACCTCTGTGAGAACTTGCACCTGTCCACACATCTGGGTGAGAAAAAGACTTCAGCGCTCCTCCAGACCACCTGCCTGGGGGTCCTGGGACGCCAAACTACAGTGTGAGACATAATCCAGGCCTGCAAGGCATGCCAGTAGATGAGGCCTGAAAGGCGGCAACACGTTGGGACCAGGTACCGGGGGAAGGGCCAGGACAGCACTGGGAGATAGGGTTTACAGAGGTAAGACCAGGCAAGTATGGGTATAAATATTTGTTAGTATTAGTAGACACCTTCTCGGGCTGGGTTGAGGCCTTTCCTACTAAGGGAGAGACAGCACTGATAGTGGCCAAAAAGATTTTAGAAGAAATAGTGCCTAGGTTTGGGCTGCCAGTCAGCATTGGCTCTGATAATGGACCTGCTTTTATCAGTCAGGTCGTTCAGGGATTGGCCTTAGCTCTGATGACTAAGTGGAAGCTACATTGTGAATATAACCCTCAGAGCTCAAGGCAAGTAGAAAGAATGAATCGGACCCTAAAAGAGACACTGGCCTAACTAGCAATAGAGACTGGCGGGGACTGGGTGGCTCTCCTTCCTTTTGCCCTCTTCTGTGGGCATAACTGACCCCCTTTGAAATTAACAAGTCAAGTACAAGGTGTCTGTGTGTTTTGTGTAGTTTCAGAGTTAGATCGAAATTGCCAGGCACAGATTTAGTCTTGTCATTTTGTTTACACATTGGGGAAAAAGAATTCAGTTTATTAAACGTTTCATGTAACTGCACCCAAGTTTTGCCAAGCTGGGAACTTGGACCTTTTCTGTGTAGTGACTTTTTAATTCTAGTTTTCATAACCTGGAGATCAAACTGTTGCTTTCACATGATGTACGTAGTGTCTCATGACTGGAGTTTGCTTTGTTTTATAGTATCTGTACTCCTTGTATTTTTCAAGAGCTATTTTGTAAAATGGCTTTGGGAAAAGTACACGCCCAGGTCTGGAAGTTGATCCGGGAAATCCATGAAGGTCAAAATTGGGGAACTATACTGTCACACAATATCAGGCCAGGAGACTGTCTATGGGTTAGGCGACACCATGCCAGAGCACTAGACTATTAGCCACTTTGAAAAATCCCTGACCTCACTCTCTGAGGTAGTGTTACAGAACAGGCAGGGCCTAGACCTGCTCTTCCTGCATCACGGTGGGCTATGTGCAGCACTAGAAGAATGCTGCTTCTATGCTGATCATACTGGGGTAGTGAGAGAGTCCATGGCCAAGGTTAGAGAAGGGTTAACTCAATGGAAAAGAGAGTGAGAAGCCCAACAGGGATGGTTTGGATCATGGTTTCAGAAGTCCCCCTGGCTGACCATGTTAATATCCTAATTGCTAGGACCGATTCTTATCCCTCTGCTACTCCTCACCTTCGGGCCCTGATCACCAGCTGCCCCAGGAAGCAGAGGAAGATTCCTCTGTATGATCAAAGACAAGGGGGGAATGTTGTGCAAGGTTCAAAATTGGTGCCTTAACCGCTCAGCCAATCATAAGCCTAGTAGCCTAGAGGTGGCCTATAGAGACAAAGATGGAAATTCTTCAGGAAAGCCCACGCCCGCGAAAGAACTAACCAATCAGCAGTTAACGAGTACCCCGTGCAACAAATCTAAGTTTGCCAGCTGCCTATAATCCTATAAACACTGCTTGAACCCAGAGGTCGGGGCCTCTCGTCTTACTCCACTGTGTTGGATGTGGTGGGGGCCCTGACTCGAGTCACAAATAAATTTCCGTCTTGCCTTTTGCATTGTCGTGGAGGACTTATTCTTGTCAGTCTTGGGATTCGGACTTTTGAGCAAAACAGAAGGACCCTTGGTGTTCCTCTCGAATGGAGGCGCATGTGTAGGAGTACTACGTGGTTCACAGCAAGGGAGTGAAGGAACCTTTCGAGGTCCAAGGGGGAAGGTGTGATTTCCCTCGACATGCTGCAGCAGAAAAAGGCTTCATCTCGCCTGGAAGGGAGAACCTCCTGGTTTTTCTCGAGTTGCACCAGGTCCCTCGAGTTATGACGGGGACCTCAGGGACCCGCTCATGTGGCCTCCGGAGAGGCCATGCTCCAGGCAAACGATGAGGGGCCTCTCGGAATTCCTCTCCAGTCAGTGTCAGGTCCAAAATCCTCGTCTGGAGCGGAGACCAGAACCTGAGGTTTCCTCGAAAGTGCTGACATGGGTCTTGGGTCTCTGTGGAGTGTCCACAGGGGAGTCTGGCCTCGTCTCGAGTGGAGACATGCACTTCTGCTTTCCTACTGAACTGTTGCAGAACTGCCAGTCTTCCCATGGAGTTGACACAGGGACCTGTGGCTTTCCCTCGAGGTTCCACAGTGCTGTCACATGTGCCACCATAAGGTGAGTCGATCCTCGGGGTGACAGTCGAGGCAGTGTAGAGAAATCTGGTTCACCTGGATGGACTGAGACTTCTGGCGGTGTTTTGGCTTAGTGGCACGACCTTTGTAGTTCCTCTCAACTTACCAGTTGACAGCACCTCATCCTGAGATGTGATGGGAACCCCGGGAATCCTGTCCTGACAAAGCAGGGAAAGGAACCCTCATCTTGAGCTGAAAAGGAGACAACATGGCTCCTCGTGAATGTGATGGGACCCTCAGTGTTCCTCTCAAGTGGAGACGCGTGTGTTGAGGTACTTTGTGAGTCACAGCAAGGGAGTGAAGGACCCTTTCCAGGTCCAAGGGAGAAGGTGTGATTTTCCTCGACATGCCGGAGCAGAAATGGGCCTCATCTCGCCTGGAAGGGAGAACCTCCGGGTTTTTCGCGAGTTGCGGCAGGTCCCTCTCGAGTTACGACGGGGACATCAGGAACCCGCTCGTGTGGCCTCCAGAGAGGCTATGCTCCAGGCAAATGACCAGGGGCCTCTCGGAATTCCTCTCCACTCGGTGCCAGGTCCGAAATCCTCATCTGGAGTGGAGGCCAGAACCTGAGTTTCTTCAAAAGTGTTGACATGGGTACTGCTTTCCTCTGGACTGTCCACATGTGAGTCTGCCCTCTTCTTGAGTGGAGACATGCACTTCTACTTTCCTCCAGAGCTGTTGCAGCACTGTCAGGCTTCCCATTGAGTTGACACAGGGAGCTTTGGCTTTCCCTCAAGGTGCCACAGGGCTGTCAACCATGCCCCCATGGGGTGAGTCGATCCTCGGGGTGACAGTCCAGGCAGTGCAGGGAAATCTGCTTCATCTGGAGTGGACTTAGATTTCTGGTGCTTCTTTGGCCTGATTTCACGACACCGGGAGTGCCTCTCAACTTCCCTGTTGAGAGCAACTCTTCCTGAAATACGACGGGAATGCCGGGAATCCTGTCCTGACGAAGCAGGGGAAGGAATGCTCATCTCCAGCTGAAGAGGTTACAACAGGGTTCCTCTTCAGTTGTGGCGGGACCCTCAGTGTACCTCTCGAGTAGAGACGCGTGTGTCGGGGTACTTCGTGAGCCACAGCAAGGGAGTGAAGGACCCGTTCGAGGTCCAAGAGGGAAGGTGTAATTTCTTTTGACATGCCACCGCAGAAAAGGGCCGCAACTTGCCTGGAAGGGAGCAGCTCCTGGTTTTTCTCGAGTTGAGGCAGATCCCTCTCGAGTTATGATGGGGACTTCATGGACCCGACCTGTGGCCTCAGGAGAGGCCAGGCTCATTGGGAATGGCCATTGGTCTCTCGGGATTCCGCTCCCAGGGATGCCAGGTCCTAAGTCCTCATCTGGAGCTGAGGCCGGAACCTGAGGTTTCCTCGAAAGTGCTGACATGTGTCTTGGGTCCCTCTGGAGTGTCCACAGTGGAGTCTGGCCTCGTCTCGACTGGAGGTATCCACTTCCACTTTTTTCCTGAGCTGTTGCAGCACTGCCAGGCTTCCCATCGAGTTGACACAGGGACCTGTGGCTTTCCCTTGAGGTGCCACAGGGCTGTCAGCCATGCCACCGTGGGGTGAATCGATCCTCGGGGTACCAGTCGAGGCAGTGCAGGGAAATCTGGTTCATCTGGAATGGACTGAGACTTCTGGCAGTCTTTTGGCCTGGTGGCACGACCCCTGGGGTTCCTCTCGACTTTCTTGTTGAGAACTCCTCCCCTGAGATGCGACGAGAATGCCGGGAATCCTGTCCTGATGAAGCAGGGAAAGGAACCCTCATCTTGAGCTGAGGAGGGGACAACTGGGCTCCTCTTGAGCTGAGGCGGGACCCTCGGTGTTCCTCTCGAGTGGAGATGCGTGTGTCGGGGTACTTCGTGACTCCCAGCAAGGGATTGACTGACCCTTTCGAGATCCAAGGGAGAAGGTGTGATTTCCCTAGACATGCCGCAACAGAAATGGGCCTCATCTCGCCTGGAAGGGAGAACCTCCAAGTTTTTCACGAGTTGCAGCAGGTCCCTCTCGAGTTACGAAGGAGACCTCATGGACCCGCTCGGGTGGCCACAGGAGAGGCCAGTCTCCATGCAAATGACGTGGGGCCTCTCGGAATTCCTCTCCAGTCGGTTCCAGGTCCTAAGTCCTCGACTGGAGCTGAGGCCAGAACTTGAGGTTTTCTCGAAAGTGCTGACATGGGTCTTGGGTCCTTCTGGAGTGTCCACAAGGGAGTCTGGCTTCGTCTCAAGTGGAAACATGCACGAGCGCTATCGTCCTGAGCTGTTGCAGCACTCCAATCTTCCCCTCGAGTGGACACAGGAGACCGTGGCTTTCCCTCGAGGTGCCACAGGGCTGTCAAACGTTCCACCATGGGGTGAGTAGATCTTCGGGGTGCCAATCGAGCCAGTGCACGGAAATCTGGTTCATCTGGAGTAGACTGAGACTTCTGGCAGTCTTTTTGCCTGGTGGCACGACCCCTGGAATTCCTTGTGACTTTCCTGTAGAGAGCACCTACTCCTGAGATGCAACGGGAATGCCAGGAAGCCTGTCCCAACGTAGCAGGGAAATGAACCCTCATCTCGAACTAAGAAGGGGACAACGGGGCTCCTTTGGAGTTGAGGCGGGACCCGCGGTATTGCTCTCGAGTGGAGACGCATGTGTCGGGGTACTTATTGAGTAGCAGCAAGGTAGTGAAGGACCCATTTGAGGTCCAAGTGGGAAGGTGTGATTTCCCTCGACATGCTGCAGCAGAAAACGGCCTCATGTCCCTTGGAATTGAAAACCTCCTGGGTTTTCTCGAATTGCATCTGGTCCCTATTGAGTTATGACGGGGACATCAGTGACCCACTTGCGTGTCCTCAGGAGAGGCAAGGATCCAGGCGAATGGCGAGGGTCCTCTCAGGATACCTAGCAGAAAACGGCCTCATGTCCCTTGGAATTGAGAACCTCCTGGTTTTTCTCGAATTGCAGCAGGTCCCTATTGAGTTATGATGGGGACATCAGTGACCCACTTGCGTGTCCTCAGGAGAGGCAAGGATCCAGGCGAATGGCGAGGGTCCTCTCGGGATACCTCTCAGGTCGATTCTGGGTCCTAAGTCCTCATCTGGAGCTGAGGCCGGAACCTGAAGTTTGCTCGAAAGTGCTGACATGAGTCTTGGGTCCCTCTGGAGTGTCCACAGGGGAGTCTGGCCTAGTCTCGAGTGGAGACATGCACTTCCGCTTTCCTCCTGAATGGTTGCAGTACTGTCAGGCTTCCTGTCAACTTCACACAGGGACGTGTGGCTTTCCCTCGAGGTTCCACAGTGCTGCCACACGTGCCACCATGGGCTGAGTCCATCCTGGGGGAGACGGTCAAAGCAGTGAAGGGAAATCTCGTTCACCTGGAGTGGACTGAGGATTCCGTCGGTCTTTTCGCCTGATGGCACGACCCCTGGAGTTCCCTCTCGACTTTCCCATTGAGAGCACCTCGTCCTGAGATGTGATGGGAACGCCAGGAATCCTGTCCCTACGAAGCAGGGAAAGGAATCCTCATCTCAAGCTGAAAAGGAGACAATAAAAATTTATTGACTTTTATTTCATAGTCATTCGTCATAAATTAAGTAATATAAATATGCAGTTCTCTTTGATGAACTGTATTTAAACCACATAGTGAAAGTGAAGTCGCTCAGTCGTGTCCGATTATTTGTGACCCCATGGACTGTAGTCTACCAGGTTCCACCGTCTATGGTGTTTTCCAGGCAAGAATACTGGAGTGTGTTGCCGTTTCCTTCTCCAGGAGATCTTCTTGACTCAGGGATTGAATCCAGATCTCCCGCACTGTAGGCAGATGCTTTACCATCTGAGCCACCAGGCAAGCTTCTATTTAAACAACATAAAACAATATTTTAGAAGAATTTTAGAAAGCGGGAATGACATCAACAATATGTTAAATTTTCCAGCTTTCAAATTTCATTGTTTTAATCAAATTTGTTCTATTTTAAGAATAGCAGGCACGTTTAATTGTTATATAATAAGCAGTACTTAATACTAAGTACATAATGAGGATACATAAGTACTCATTCATTTATTCATTTATGTTTAAACATGTTTATTATAGGCTTACCCAGAGATAAGAACTATTTTAGGTACTTCAGGAAGAAAGAATATTCCTTTGTCAAAAAATTATATTTAAGGGGGACAGTTTAATACATTAATCTCTTCAGTTCAGTTCAGTCACTCAGTCATATCCAATTCTTTGCAACCCCATGAATCGCAGCATGAGAGGCCTCCCTGTCCATCAGTAACTCCTGGAGTTCACTCAGACTCACGTCCATCAAGTCAGTGATGCCATCCAGCCATCTCATCCTCAGTCGTCCCCTTCTCCTCCTGCCCCAATCCCTCCCAGCATGAGAGCCTTTTCCAATGAGTCATCTCTTTGCATGAGGTGGCCCAAGTACTGGAGTTTCAGCTTAAGCATCATTCCCTCCAAAGAAATCCCAGGGCTGATCTCCTTCAGAATGGACTGGTTGGATCTCTTTGCAGTCCAAGGGACTCTCAAGAGTCTTCTCCAACACCACAGTTCAAAAGCATCAATTCTTTGGCGCTCAGCTTTCTTCAGAGTCCAACTCTCACATCCATACATGACCACAGGAAAAACCATAGCCTTGACTAGACGGACCTTAGTCGGCAAAGTAATGTCTCCTTTAGTCCCCCTCAAAAATAATAAAACTTTGGTTTCTGCTTAGGAATGGTGTTTGTGAGTTGTGTTTTTGGGAGCAACTGGATGGCCTTACCCTATTCTAGGACCGTGTGCTTTGGGGGACTGTTTCATAAGTGTATTGAAAACACACAAAACATTAATTTCCCTTGACACACAACCGTGACTCATTTACTCCCACACTATAGTTCTTCTCTTCATTGAACCTTAAGGAGACTTGAGTTTGAGAAGGAGAATCAGACAGCTGAAGAAGCATCCACTGGCTCTGTCCCAGCACATGACAGAACTGGTTACAGCTTGAAATGTTTCCATGGCAAATGACAGTGTGTTGTATTATATAGCAAGAGGCGATTTCTCCAAGATGAGAAGCGAAACCTGTTGTTAGGAGGAACATCCACCTGGGTAGCCAGGGCGGTCCAGTTAGGGTCCAGTCAGGGTCCCAGTACGCATGTTACCCCACCCTGTGCCACACTCCTCTGTCTCCAGTTTGGGCATATCAGTCACACGGATATCACAAAGGGGGTAAAATACACGTGGACAAAAGTGCAGTAGCAAACTCAGCCATTTTAAAGGGCTGAGGACTTTTTCTTTTTGTCCTTTGTTTTAAATTCTGTCTTGATTTCTGTCCTATAATTTCCAAAGATGATGATAAAAGCTTTAGGTGGGCACCTTCTTGGAGGAAAAAATTCAGGCCAAAGGATGTCCGTGGCTTAGCTTCTGGGTGCACAGAGACTCTGCCCACACTCTTCCAGGTCCCGTCCCCTCTGCCCTCGCCCTCGGTGCAGCCAAAGAAGATGCAGCCGGATGATAGGTGACAGGCTGGGCAGCGTGCACAGCCCTGGGCTAGAGTGGTGATGAGCTGGAATGGCCTGCTTCCCAGGTGGCAGGGCTCTTTATCGCCGTGACGTGCCCAAGGGTCAGTGCTCTATAGTGAGCCCTAACACCTGTTTAGAAACATTTAACGGTCATGCTTTTTTTTTTTTTTTTCAAGTTCTTGTCTGGTTGAATATTAGCATATTCTTCCAACTAATAAAACCGAGACACATGAGTATTCGCAGAGCATTAGACTGACACCCATGCTTGTAGAGATGGGTGTGTGGCCGGCAGTGCTCAAGAGCTCTTTCAGAAAATAGTAGGGTCGCTCTCAGGCCACACCAGTTGCCCCTCAACAACTTTCCACACTGGGAGGATGGCCGAGTCCATTTTCAGTGACAGCAGCGTCCACCTTCCTGTCCTCCCCCCATCTCACCGTCGTCGGTCCTTTGCACACTGTCCATCGATGGGGTGAAGGAAGAAGCTGAGGCCAGGAGAGATTCTCCCCCAAGTTCGGCTGGGCCATGGCCTGGCAGTTGGCCTTTTAAACCCAGCTCTGCTTTTCCCTCTGACAGCCTCTCTGCCAGAGAACACTGCTAGTTCAGGCTGGGTGCTCAGGGCCACTGTGTCCCCATTTGATGGCAAGATAGATGGCCAGACAGCCTGGGCTGGGGTCAGGCTCTGGGGCTCAGGAGCTGCCTTGTGCACGCCCCACCCAGCCCCCAGCCCAGTGTCCCATCCGCGACAGGGGTGTCTCAGTGGATGCTTTCTCCATGGTTGGCTGTGCCTGCCACACTGGGGGTTCCCAGAGGGAGGGTGCACTCACCCCATGGGAGCAGGGACTGGAGGGTCTCTTTGGTGCCATTTTTTTCCTGTTATTAGCCCTTCCCATGAGTAGATTTATAAGCTTTGTTCTCACTTGCTCTCACAAAGCAAAGTACATTTAGGTAAAGCCTGTGCTAAGCTGGGCACTTTCAGTGAGGGGCTTACAGGGAAGCTGCATTGTCTCTTTGACAGAACTCAATAATATGCTTAACCGGGGCTGGGGGACCCGGTGACTCTCTCCTTTGTGAACCAGCATTTTTCTTCCAAGGAGCATGCAGCTCATTTTTACAAATCTTAACTGTAGCTTAGCTTTCAGTCAATTGAAGAGTCTAACTACTTGTTTCTTTATTTTCCCTTCTCCTCATTATAAATCCAACATTTCCCTGTCAGATACACATGGTGAGGTAGACGTTAGAGTTTAGATAAATTAGAAACAATCCTAGAGAGAGGTGTTGGGAATATGATATATGGGAGCTGACCTTTTACAAACTGCGAGATAGGCAGGGCATAAACTGTGTGACTGGGTTGTTTTCATGGCTTTTGAAATCACAGGGCAGCAGGTGTCCTGGGCTCCTAGAATCAGAAGGGCTTGGCCAGGTGGCCTGCTCCATCAGCAGCCCCCCCTGTCTTCAGCCCTCTCTGGAACCCTGGCCAGAGTCTCATCAGATGTGTTCCTGGTGGGCCCAGGGGAAAAGGGAAAACGTTGAGTTGGGAGCAGCAGGTTTCTGCTAGGGGGTTATGGGGATTTCTTAGTCAGCTTGGAGCAGGGGTCGGGGCTGACCCATTGGGCCATACAGCCTGTGTTGTGACAAGAAGCCAAAGTCAGTGGTGACATTTCCAAGGGAGGCTGAGGCTGTTTCTGCTTTCTTAGATCAGCCCTGTGCCCTGCCCTCCCTGAAGCGGCCTGGGGAGAGCGGCCCGGCCCCCAGGAGAGCAGATCGAAGGGCTCCAGGCCACTGGTGCTGGCTGCTGACCTGCAAGTAGCCGGTCCCTCCCATCATCCTGTCTCACAGATCCAGCCCTGAGGGCTGGAAGAGAGGTCCAGCAGCCCTGTGAATCCGGAGGTCTAAGGAGAGACTGGCAGGTGTTCACCGGGAGTAGCTGTCCCCATGATGGCATTTCTGTCATCGAATGTGCGGTTGCTGCTCTAGGGTGACGGGCTCCCCCACCGGTGGCAGGGACCCCCATATGGCAGCCCCCAGGCTCACTCTCTCCAGCTCTTCCACCCTCTAGAAGTTTCCCCAGACCCTCAGTAGGAGTGGGTGCTGCTGCAGGTGTGAGTGTGTGTGTCCTCGTGCCCCATGTGACGTTGCACGACTAGCTGCACCCTGTGTTTGCATGCTTCCTCTCATGCTTATGGGACCAGGCAGCGTGGCGGGAATGCACAGGCTGGATTCCGCTACAGTCAGGACTTGCTCCTGCTGAGCTTCGGGGTCAGTACAGGCCGGCCTGGTCCTGCGGGGGCCAGGAGCCCATGCACTGGGACTGGAGGGTCAGCGGGTCTCCGGAGGTCAGCTCGGGAGAGCCCTCAGCAGCAGAGAATGTGACCCTGGCGCCCTGCTGCTGCCGGAGTGGACAGAGCTCCGCCAAGGCTCTCTCAAGTCCATGTGCACAGGAGAATGTGGCGGGACCCTAGGGGTTCCTCTCGAGTGGAGACGTGTGTGTCAGGGAACTTCTTGAGTTGCAGCAAGGGAGTGAAATGTCCCTTGAAATTGAGAACGTCTTGGTTTTTCACGAATGGCAGCAGGTCCCTATTGAGTTACGACGGGGATATCATTGACCCGCTTGCGTGTCCTCAGGAGAGGCAAGGATCCAGGCAAATGGGGAGGGTCCTCTCGGGATACCTCTCAGGTTGATTCTGGGTCCTGAGTCCTCGTCTGGAGCTGAGGCCGGAACCTGAAATTTGCTCGAAAGTGCTGACATGAGTCTTGGGTCCCTCTGGAGTGTCCACAGGGGAGTCTGGCCTAGTCTCGAGTGGAGACATGCACTTCCGCTTTCCTCCTGAATGGTTGCAGTACTGCCAGGCTTCCTGTCAACTTCACACAGGGACCTGTGGCTTTCCCTCGAGGTTCCACAGTGCTGCCACACGTGCCACCATGGGTTGAGTCCATCCTCAGGGAGACGGTCTAGGCCGTGAAGGGAAATCTCGTTCATCTGGAGTGGACTGAGGATTCCGTTGGTCTTTTCGCCTGGTGGCATGACCCCTGGAGTTCCCTCTCGACTTTCCCATTGAGAGCACCTTGTCCTGAGATGTGATGGGAACGCTAGGAATCCTGTCCCGATGAAGCAGGGAAAGGAACCCTCATGTCGAGGTGAGGAGGGGAAAACGGGGCTCCTCTTGAGTAGTGGCTGGACCCTCGGTGTTCCTCTCCAGTAGATAATACTGCCAGGCTTCCTGTCAACTTCACACAGGGACCTGTGGCTTTCCCTCGAGGTTCCACAGTGCTGCCACACGTGCCACCATGGGTTGAGTCCATCCTCAGGGAGACGGTCTAGGCCGTGAAGGGAAATCTCGTTCATCTGGAGTGGACTGAGGATTCCGTTGGTCTTTTCGCCTGGTGGCATGACCCCTGGAGTTCCCTCTCGACTTTCCCATTGAGAGCACCTTGTCCTGAGATGTGATGGGAACGCTAGGAATCCTGTCCCGATGAAGCAGGGAAAGGAACCCTCATGTCGAGGTGAGGAGGGGAAAACGGGGCTCCTCTTGAGTAGTGGCTGGACCCTCGGTGTTCCTCTCCAGTAGATACGCTTGCTTCTGGGTACTTTTGAGTTCCAGCAAGGGAGTGAAGGACCCATTCGAGTTCTAAGAGGGAAGGTGTGATTTCCCTCGACATGCCGGAGCAGAAATGGGCCTCATCTCGCCTGGAAGGGAGAACCTGCGGGTTTTTCGCGAGTTGCGGCAGGTCCCTCTCGAGTTATGACGGGGACCTCAGGGACCCACTCGTGTGGCCTCCCGAGAGGCTATGCTCCAGGCAAATGACGAGGGGCCTCTCGGAATTCCTCTCCAGTCGGTGCCAGGTCCGAAATCCTCGTCTGGAGTGGAGGCCAGAACCTGAGGTTTCCTCGAAAGTGTTGACATGGGTACTGGTTTCCTCTGGATTGTCCACATGGGAGTCTGGCCTCTTCTCGAGTGGAGACATGCACTTCCGCTCTCCTCCAGAGCTCCTGCAGCACTGTCAGGCTTCCCGTCGAGTTGACACAGGGAGCTGTGGCTTTCCCTCGAGGTGCCACAGGGCTGCCACACGTGCCCCCATGGGGTGAGTCGATCCTTGGGGTGACAGTCCAGGCAGTGCAGGGAAATCTGCTTCATCTGGAGTGGACTTAGACTTCTGGCGCTTCTTTGGCCTGATTTCACGACACTGGGAGTTCCTCTCGACTTCCCTGTTGAGAGCAACTCTTCCTGAAATATCACGGGAATGCCGGGAATCCTGTCCTGACAAAGCAGGGAAAGGAACACACATCTCCAGCTGAAGAGGGTACAACAGGGCTCCTCTTGAGTTGTGGCGGGACCCTCGGTGTACCTCTCGAGCAGAGACGTGTGAGTCGGGGTATTCGTGAGTCGCAGTAAGGGAGTGAAGGACCCGTTCGAGGTCCAAGAGGGAAGCTGTGATTTCTTTCGACATGCCGCCGCAGAAAAGGGCCGCAACTTGCCTGGAAGGGAGCAGCTCCTGGTTTTTCTCGAGTTGCGGCAGATCCCTCTCCACTTATGACAGGGACTTCATGGACCCGATCCTGTGGCCTCAGGAGAGGCCAGGCTCATTGCGAATGGCCATGGGTCTCTCGGGATTCCGCTCCCGGGGATGCCAGGTCCTAAGTCCTCGTCTGGAGCTGAGGCCGGAACCTGAGGTTTCCTCGAAAGTGCTGACATGTGTCTTGGGTCCCTCTGGAGTGTCCAGAGTGGAGTCTGGCCTCGTCTCGACTGGAGGCATCCACTTCCGCTTTTTTCCTGAGCTGTTGCAGCACTGCCAGGCTTCCCGTCGAGTTGAAACCGGGACCTGTGGCTTTCCCTTGAGGTGCCACAGGGCTGTCAGCCATGCCACCGTGGGGTGAATCGAACCTCGGGGTACCAGTCGAGGCAGTGCAGGGAAATCTGGTTCATTTGGAGTGGACTGAGACTTCTGGTGGCCTTTTGGCCTTGTGGCACGACCCCTGGAATTCCTTGCGACTTTTCTGTAGAGAGCACCTACTCCTGAGATGTGACGGGAATGCCAGGAAGCCTGTCCCAATGTAGCGGGGAAATGAACCCTCATCTCGAGCTGAAGAGGGGACAACGGGGATCCTTTGGAGTTCTGGCGGGACCCGCGGTATTGCTCTCGAGTGGAGACGCATGTGTCGGGGTGCTTATTGAGTCGCAGCAAGGTAGTGAAGGACCCATTTGAGGTCCAAGTGGAAAGGTGTGATTTCCCTCGACATGCTGCAGCAGAAAACGGCCTCATGTCCCTTGGAATTGAGAACCTCCTGGTTGTTCTCGAATGGCAGCAGGTCCCTATTGAGTTACGAGGGGGACATCAGTGACCTGCTTGTGTGGCCTCAGGAGAGGCAAAGATGCAGGCGAATGGCGAGGGTCCTCTCGGATACCTCTCAGGTCGATTCTGGGTCCTAAGTCCTCGTCTGGAGCTGAGGCCGGAACCTGAGGTTTCCTCGAAAGTGCTGACATGAGTGTTGGGTCCCTCTGAAGTGTCCACAGGGGAGTCTGGCCTAGTCTCGAGTGGAGACATGCACTTCGGCTTTCCTCCTGAACAGTTGCAGTACTGCCAGGCTTCCTGTCAACTTCACACAGGGACCTGTGGCTTTCCCTCGAGGTTCCACAGTGCTGCCACACGTGCCACCATGGGTTGAGTCCATCCTCAGGGAGACGGTCTAGGCCGTGAAGGGAAATCTCGTTCATCTGGAGTGGACTGAGGATTCCGTTGGTCTTTTCGCCTGGTGGCATGACCCCTGGAGTTCCCTCTCGACTTTCCCATTGAGAGCACCTTGTCCTGAGATGTGATGGGAACGCTAGGAATCCTGTCCCGATGAAGCAGGGAAAGGAACCCTCATGTCGAGGTGAGGAGGGGAAAACGGGGCTCCTCTTGAGTAGTGGCTGGACCCTCGGTGTTCCTCTCCAGTAGATATGCTTGCTTTGGTGTAATTTTGAGTTCCAGCAAGCGAGTGAAGGACCCATTCGAGTTCTAAGAGGGAAGGTGTGATTTCCCTCGACATGCCGAAGCAGAAATGGGCCTCATCTCGCCTGGAAGGGAGAACCTGCGGGTTTTTCGCGAGTTGCGGCAGGTCCCTCTCGAGTTAAGATGGGGACCTCAGGGACCCGCTCATGTGGCCTCCAGAGAGGCCATGCTCCAGGCAAATGATGAGGGGCCTCTCGGAATTCCTCTCCAGTTGGTGCCAGGTCCAAAATCCTCGTCTGGAGCGGAGACCAGAACCTGAGGTTTCCTCGAAAGTGCTGACTTGGGTCTTGGGTCTCTGTGCAGTGTCCACAGGGGAATCTGTCCTCGTCTCGAGTGGAGACATGCACTTCTGCTTTCCTACTGAACTGTTGCAGAACTGCCAGGCTTCCCGTGGAGTTTGACACAGGGATGTGTGGCTTTCACTCGATGGCGACACTGCTGTCATATGTGCCAGCATGAGGTGAGTCGATACTCAGGGTGACAGTCGAGGTAGTGCAGAGAAATCTGGTTCACCTGGAGTTGACTGAGACTTCTGGCGGTGTTATAGCTTAGTGGCACGACCCTTGTAGTTTCTCTCAACTTACCAGTTCCAGCACCTCATTCTGAGATGCGACAGGAAAGCCGGGAATCCTGTCCCAACAAAGCAGGGAAAGGAACCCTCATCTCGAGCTGAAAAGGAGACAACATGGCTCCTGGTGAGATGTGGTGGGACCCTCAGTGTTCCTCTCAAGTGGAGACGTGTGTGTCGGGGTACTTCGTAAGTCACAGCAAGGGAGTGAAGGACCCTTTCAAGGTCCAAGGGAGAAGGTGTGATTTCCCTCAACATGCCGGAGTAGATATGGGTCTCATCTCGCCTGTAAGGGAGAACCGCCGGGTTTTTCGCGAGTTGCAGCAGGTCTCTCTCGAGTTACGACGGGGATCTCAGGGACCCGCTCGTGTGGCCTCCGGATAGGCCATGCTCCAGGCAAATGACGAGGGGCCTCTCGGAATTCCTCTCCACTCGGTGCAAGGTCCAAAATCCTCATCTGGAGTGGAGGCCAGAACCTGACGTTTCCGTGAAAGTGCTCAAACCTGCCAGGAAAACACAGTTTCATTTAAGGAAGAGATCATTAAAACATCAGCTTTGGTCAATATATGAGTTTTCTAAAGAAACAAGCTGCTTACCACTACTTGCTGGAAATTTATCTGACATTACTGTTTCACCTTTTCAGGGTAAACAAAATATGGTAGTCAACAATCACAAAACACACTATCCTGACATAATCTCTCATTGACTGGTACAGTGTGTCCTAGGAGGATCTTTACACAGCTCTTAAACTACAGGGAGACATACTTTTGTGAGCCTGTGAATTGGGGTCTGATGGCAAAATTGGTATATTCCCCCTGTGAAACCTGAAAAATCATACCCTCAAACCTGCCAGAAAAACACAATTTTGATTCATTAAAACAATAACTATGGTCAAGTATTTGAGTTTCCTGAAGGAAACAGGCTGTCTGACACTTTGCTGGGATGTCATCTGACAGTACAGTTTCACCTAATCACAGTAAAAATAGGTATGATAGTCAACACTCACAGAACACTCTCCCAACTTCGTTTCTCAAGACATGGTACAGTGGGTCCCAGGAGTGTCTTTATACCACTGTGGAACTGCAGGGAAACATGTCTTTGTGAACCGGGGAATTGAGGCCTGATATAAAAGCAGTTTTACCTCCTGTGAAGGCTGAATAATTGCCTCCTCAAACCTGCCAGAAAAACACTCTATTTCATTTTTCTTTTCATTACAACAAGTACTATGGTCAAGTATTTGAGTAGTCTGAAAGAAGCAGGCTGCTTGCCACTTCTTGTGGGAAGTCATCTGACAGTGGAGTTTCACCAAATCAAGGTAACAACAGGTATGGCAGTCAACACTCACGGAACACTCTCCCCTAACCTTTCTTCTCATGGAATGGTACAGTGTGTCCAAGATGTGTCTTTATGCAGCTCTGAAACTACAGGCTTGCTTTAGTGCTTGAAAGTTGCTCAGTCATGTCCACCTCTTTGTGAGCCCATGGACTATACAGACCATGGCATTCTCCAGGCTAGAATACTGGAGTAGGTAATTTTTCCCTTCTCCAGGGGATCTTCCCAAGCCAGGGATCGAACCCAGGTTTCCTGTACTGCAGGTGGATTCTTTACCAGTTGAGCCACAGGGAAGCCCTTCTCATTCTTATGGAATGGCACAATGTCCTGTACACACATACAGTGTGTCCTGTGTCCTGTCTTTACACAGCTCTGAAACTGCAGGAAAACATGTTTTTTGTGAACCTGGGAATTGGGTCTGATTGTAAAAGCAGTATTTTTACTGGTGGTGAATTCTGAGGGATCTGGCTTCTGGCTGCTGTTGTGGGAGTTGACTTCAGAATTTTGAGCCACCAGAATAAAATAGTTGCCCCCAGAACATTGTAAAATCTGTGGGAAATACCATGCCAAGGAAGGGTCAAGTGAAAAACATAGTTGTAATTTGACCATTCTACTAAAATGATACAAATATGCACAGACACAGAAATAGTGAGATGCTATAACATCTAACATCTGACACCACGACTGACTTGGGAAGTCAGAAGCTATACAAGCTGCAATTAATGTAGAGTGGTTTTGTTTGAGAGGATGTGCCCATATGTGGCAGAAAGTATGCCTAAGGTGGCCTGTCTGCCAAGGGTGATGGAATGAGGCTTGGCAAACCTCCTGGTTGGAACAATTAGGTGAGGGAGCAAAATTTGCTGGATTTTAATCTTAAAGCAAGAGCCTCATGAATTCTGTCTACTGGTGAAAGAGACCTAGGCTGAAGAGGATAAAGAAAGAATATTTATGGCCCTTAGGATCACCTAGTGGGGCTCATGCCAGAGGCCTGGAGTAGAACTAGAGAACTGGAAGTCACAGCAGGGATACTCCCTCTCATTGAAGTTTTCTCATGGAAGCATAAAAAATCCCCAAGTCCCAGTCAGAGACCCTGACAGACAGCTCTTCTCACAGGGTGGGCACTAACATGTCTCCAATGCAGTAGTTTTCCAACAGCAAGTGGAAACCAGAAAGAAGTCAGCAGGGGTGAGTCCACGCAGGGCCCACCCTCCGCCTCTGCAGTTGGACCTGGAAGGCCGGGTGTGCCCACTGCCCCCGTCTGCCATGGAGGAGAGGGACATCTAGTGGGGCCTCTGATCGGTGTTGACCATCTGGTGATGTCATGTGTAGAGTCTTCTCTTGTGTTGTTGGAAGAGGGTGTTTGCTATGACCAGTGTGTTCCCTTGACAGAACTCTATTAGCCTTTGCCCTGCTTCATTCTGTACTCCAAGGACAAATTTGCCTGTCACTCCAGGTATTTCTTGATTTCTTACTTTTGCATTCCAGTCCCCTATAATGAAAAGGACATTTTTGGGGGGTGTTAATTCTAGAAGGTCTTGTAAGTCTTCATAGACCCATAGAGCTTCAGCTTCTTCAGCATTACTGGTAGGGGCATAGACTTGGATTACAGTGATATTAAATGGTTTGCCTTGGAAACGAACAGAAATCATTCTGTCATTTTTGAGATTGTATCCAAGTACTGCATTTCGGACTCTTTTGTTGACTATGATGGCTACTCCATTTCTTCTAGGGGATTCTTGTCCATAGTAGTAGATACAATGGTTTTCTGAGTTAAATTCACCCATTCCAGTCAATTTTAGTTTGCTGATTCCTAAAATGTCAATGTTCACTCTTGCCATCTCCTGTTTGACCACTTCCAATTTGCCTTGATTCATGGACCTGATTCCAGGTTCCTATGCAATATTGCTCTTTACAGCATCAGACTTGACTTCCATCACCAGTCACATCCATAACTGGCTTCATTCTTTTTGGAGTTATTTCTCCACTGATCTCCAGTAGCATATTGGGCACTTACTGACCTGGCCAGTATTTCTACAGTTTTGTGGCCTTTCCCTGAGGGTCATGTTATGGCTCACTGCCTCCACTCATGCATTTTTTTCTTGTTAAAGCAAGGGTTTGTCCAGAAGTACCCCCCACAGGTTTTTGCTTACATCTGGTCGGAACTGTGTCACACAGATGCAGGAAAAGGCCAGGAAAATTTAGTGTCTCTGGCTAATCGCTGACTCAGGTTCCTTCCTTGTGGTGCTCTCTCTGCTCAGCCAAGATAGATTCCAGCAAGGAGGATTCTGGGAGTCTGATAAGACATGTGGTGTCTCCTTTGACCTTTCCTGAGTTCTTCCAGTTGGTGGTGCCTCATTAGTTCTGTGTTCCTTACCTCATGGACTGTAGCTTGCCAAGCACCTCTGTTCATGGGGATTCTCCAGGTAGGAATACTAGATTGGGTTGCCATGCCCTCCTCCAGGGGATCTTCCCAACCTAGGGATCAAACCCAGGTCTCCCACATTGAAGGCAGTTTCTTTACCATTTGAGCCACCAGGGAAGGCTCCTTACTAGGACCTCCTGTTATAAAACAACTCATGCAAATTATTACTATGGTGCCTGGCCAGGATGGGCAGTTTTAGTCCAGTGTTCCCGTAACATCTCTCCCCCCTCCAAGTGTAACCAGTATACTGATTTTTAACACCATAGTTTTAGTTTGCTTGTTTTTCTACCACAAGTAAGTGGACTCACACAGCACGTAGTCTTGTGTGTGCCTTTCACGCAACATTAAGTGGGTTTTGTCTACATCATTACATGTAATTATAGCTTGTACACTCTCATAGCTGTATAACATTTTGTTTGGGGACTATACCACAATTTATCCATTCTGTGACTGATGGGCATTTGAGTGGATACATTTATTCTTGAACCATTTTGTTCTTCAAAATTTGCAACCAAAAGAATCCTAACCAATATAAGCCCACAGCTTTTCACCAATTAGCTCCTTTCCCTCTTGGACCTCACCCCTTTTGAACTCTGCTCAGTTGCCCCCTGGAATCTGACTCCTCCCAGTTCTCTCACTCCACTGTTTGAGATGAACTTTGCATCTCTGCTACTTGTGACTGAAAATAGCTTCAGACATCTCTGGTTCTTAATTTTATGCTAGGATGGAGTGGTGTGGACAAGGCCTAGACAAGCAGGGCTACCAAGAAGTCTCATGATCATTGTAGTGCGTTAAGACCCTTGCAAATGATTGACATTTACCAAATGCTCACTTTGTGCCAGACACTTGTCTAAGTGTGCTATATGGGTTGAGTCATTTAATCCTCACAAAAATCCTTTGAGGTATTACCTCCATTTTCAGATGAAGAAACTGAGGCAGAGAGAGAACAGTCACTTGCCCAAGTACACACAAATAGTAAATGGCTGATCCAGAATCTAAGCCAGGCAAATTGACTTGGGTAATCAGTTCAGGTCAGAACCGGTGGAGACCATTTTTAAAGTCTTTATTAAATTTGTTAAAATATTGCTTCTGTTTTGTGTTTTGGCTTTTTGACTGTGAAGCATGTGGGATCTTAGCTCCCTCACCAGGGATCAAACCCATACTCTCTCCATTGGAAGGCCAAGTCTTAATCACCGGATCACCGGGGAAGGGTGCAGTCCACAGTCTTAACCATAATTTTTTACACTGCTGCTTGTGAGACCTCTTTCTATCATCCTAAAAGCCCTCAGAGAGGACTTCCCTTGTGGTCCAGTGATTCAGTTCAGTTCAGTTGCTCAGTTGTGTCCTACTCTTTGCAACACCATGGACTGCAGCACGCCAGGCCTCCTTGTCCATCACCAACTCCTGGAGTTCACTCAAACTCATGTCCATTGAGTCGGTGATGCCATCCAGCCATCTCAGCCACTGTCGGCCCCTTCTGCTCCTGCCTTCAAGCTTTCCCAGCATCAGGGTCCAGTGATTAAGACTCCTCATTCCCAATGCAGGGGACCCAGGTTAGATCCCTGGTCAGGGAACTAGATCCCATATGCTACAACTAAGACCCTGCAGAGCCAAATAAATAAATATTATTATTTTTTAAAGCCCTCAGAGAAAGGAACAATTAGTATTCATTCTCACTTTATGGATAAGGAGGAAACAAGTATGGGAATTTTAAATAACTTACCCAAGTTCTCTCAGCTAGTGAGTGGCAGATTCTCCAAACTGGAAGAAACTTGAAGAATGAAAACAACTTGAATAGAATACAAATGCTCTGCCTGTACTTTAAAGGTGGGAACACCTTGCTGTCCTCCAAAACCCTGACTTTTCTCACTGTTTGTTCATTGCCAGAAAGTTGCTGTCTATGACTATTGAATATATTCTTGCCTAATTTTTCTCTCCTAAAATAACAAATCAGTAAAGGTATCTACCTTAGTTGATTTTTGAAATTCCACACAATAGGGATTACATCTCCCAAGTACTGTAAGTACTTTTTCAATAGTTGTGGGTGCTTTTTTTGGGGGAGGGCTTAAAGATTGGAAAAGACCCTGAACCTCCAATACTTTGGCCACTTGATGCAAAGAGCTGACTCATTGGAAAAGACCCTGATGCTGGGAAAGATTGAAGGCAAGAGGAGAAGCGGGGGACAGAGGATGAGATGGTTGGATGGTATCACTGACTTGATGGACATGAGTTTGAGCAATCTCCAGGAGTTGGTGATAGACAGGGAAGCCTGGGATGCTGAAGTCCATGGGGTTACAAAGAGTTGGACATGACTGTGCAACTGAACTGAACATTTAATTCTCATAGCTCTGGAGGTTGGGAAGACCAAGATCAAGGTGCTGACAAACTTGGTGTCTGGTGAGGGTGGTTGCATTAAAAAATATATATATATATATATATATATATATATATATATATATAAAGCTCTTTAAAACTTACCCTCCTGGGACTTCCCTGATAGTCCAGTCACTAAGACTCTTCCTCTCAATGAAGGGGGCCCAGGTTCAACTAGAACTAAATCCCACATACTGCATCTAAGACTCAGAGCAGCCAAATAGATAAATAATTAATTAATTTAAAAACAAGCCCCCAAATAACTTTACTGTCCTCATCAGCTCCTGGCCGCTCAAAGAGGTCTGTCTTACCTTATTTTTCCTGGCATGTCAACTGATAGCAGATGGTGGTGCTCCATTTTACTCATTTTACCTAAGCATAAAACTCTTTCGGTTTCCTGTTTCTTAGGCTGGGATCATGTGCACATGTATAATGCAATGCCTCCTTCCTTTCCCACTTATCTTTCCTAAAATCTGATAGCGTTTCCAGTGCCAGTACATTCTAGGTCAACTCTTCCTCCTTTCTGATGCACCTTGTACTCACTGGGCTATCAAAACATTTCAGGTAATCATGGCTGTAATTTCAAGCGCATAATTTGCCTACTCAGAGGTTCGGATCTGGAGATCAATATGTACTTTGATGACCAGAGTCAGCCCTGGGCAAAGCACAAAATAGGCCAAGTTTGTCCTTGGCAAGCTCAACTTTATACTCCTTCCTTGGCTCCTGAATGTTCTCCCCAGTTGTTCCTCTTACTTCTCACGTGTGCCTGCTTTCTTCACTTGCCTTTTCAAAACTTGCTTTTAAGAAAGGATTTAGACCAGTTCACACTAAGATACTAGTGACAGCGGAAACTCAAAATAATCTCTCTTAGGCTATTTGCATTTTAACCAGGGATAAGTTATTAGCTACAGATTTCTCAGCTTCAGGAAACTTGTTGGGGAAGGTCAGTTTTCCCAAGAGCTTTCCGGATTGACACAAACCTACTTTACATACTCTGTTGACAGATGAGCTGGGCCTTGCTCATTTATCCTTGATATATATAGTTCAGTACTCACTTTGGCAGTTAAACTACTCTTTTCTATTTTTCCTTCCTCTTCAAGAAACTCTTGGTTTTACATGAAAAACTTGAGTATCTTTCTTCTTAGGATACCACATTAAAATTGTGGAGGAATCCTAGGTGTCATGGCTAAGAGTGTAGAGCCAACTTTCAAATACAAAGTTGATACAAAGCATTCTGAGGGTGGGCACTGCCAATGTCAGAATAGTTGCAATACTGTGGATAAGTTCCAAAGTCCTTTAGCTATCAAAGCAACTTTGGTCCACTCAGCATAATCAGTAGTAGAAACTTACTGGATGCAAACTGTTTATTCATTTCTTCAGTAAAGAATTATTAACACCTACTGCATGCCAGACACTGTTCTAGGAACTAGTGGTGGTACAGAAGGGAACAAGATGAAGTGCGTGTTCACATGCAGCTTACATTCAGTAGAGGGTGGCAGACAACATATAGAATGTGTAAAGTGGTGATAAGTACTACAACAAAAGCTAGCAGTAAATAGGGAGAATTGGGGAGGGAATGGGGAATTGGGGCACACAGTGGTTGCTACTTTAACAGGCTTTCTGGTCACAGAAAGTCAGTCTTATAAGGTGACATCTGAGCAGATGAATTAAGTGAAAGCATACATCATGTGGACACCTGTGTCATTCAGCTAAGGTAATAGGAAGTGTAAAGACCTAAACACAGAGGCATACTTGCCTTGTTCAAGAAACAACACGAAGAATAGCACTTTTGGAGGTGCCTTCCCAAGAAGGGATCCAAGAAGTGGATAGGAGCACAAGGAACCAGATCATGTGATAGATAGGTAATTGAAAGGACCTTGGCTTTTGTTTAATTTTTCATTTATTTTTATTTACTTGGCTATTTTGTTGAAAGTTTTACTTTAGTTTTAAGTCTGGAGGATTTATCATTACACACAATAAAAAATTTTAGTCTTTATAATAGAGGATTACTTGGCTTAATTTCAACAGACAGTTATTAAAAGAAGAGAAATAGAAACAATAGAAAAAAGTAACAGCACATATATCACCAAATTGAGCTGAGCAACATCTATACTCCAACAGCACTAGAAAGTCCCTCCTTAATGGCAGTCCCAGGAGGCAGGCAATGGAGTCCCAGCTGGGAAAAGGTCCCAGGCAGGACATGTTGTGACATGTCTACTCCATGGGTGAGACTTAAAATTGCAGTTTGGAGGGGCTGCTTCTTATAATCCTAGGCCACAAAATGATATCATCATCAGTTTGTGCACAAAAATGCAACTCTGGTTTTACTTGAACTCTTTTACAATGCTGTTTGTTTCACCTTGTGAGTCACTAGATTTTTCAGACCCCTGGTGGCTGGCCAGGCCTCCAGGGGCTCAAGAAAATTCCAAGACCCATTCCTTTTTTAAAAATCTAAAGTGCCACCTGACTTGCTGTGCTTATAGGCAGGCATGGAATCTGGTCAGTGTCCAGGCAGGCCAAAGACCTGCTCTCCTGGTTCTGAAGCCTGAGACTTCATTTTAATTTCCCTAACAGGGTCTTAGTTGCAGCATGTGGGATCTTTTGTTGTGGCATTTAAACATTCCATTGAGGCAGTGGGATCTAGTTTCCTGACAGGGACTGAACTCAGGCCCCTGCATTGGGAGTTTGGAGTCTTCCTCACTGGACCACCAAGGAAAGCCCAGAAAGGACTTTGGCTTTTACTGATTCAAACATGAAGCCACTGGAGCTTGTCTGGCAAAGAAGTGACATGTTGTGACATGCATGTTAAAAAAAATCACTTTGGCTGACGTGTGAAGGAATGCAAGAGTAGACAAGTTAGAAGGCTATTACAATAACTCAGGTGAAAGATCATGGGGGATCTGACCAGGATGGTAGCGTGGGAAGGGAAGGTAGGGAAAAGTGGAGATAATCGGATTCTAAATTCATTTTGAAAGTAAAGCCAACAGGACTTGTTGATGCATTGGATAGGGGGTATGAAAGAAGACTCAAAAGATGACTACAGGGTCTTTATACAAAGTATGTAAAGTACTTTAAAGCCCTCTGCTTGCTAGAGGCAAATTTATTACAATGAAAGGAAAGCCAACAACCTCCTGGGCAGTTTTTAAAAAGACCTGGGCCATCCCTGTTATTTTCTCAAGTCCCTTTCATAATCAATGTTTTTGTTTTGCCAGGCCTCACTGGCCTTTAGAAGGGGCGGAGAAGGTGACTTCATGAACTGACGTGTGAATAACTAGGTTCAATCTCCTCACTCACGAAAAGTTGATTTAGTTTTCTATACTTACAGGGTAATTTCTACCTTTTCAATGACTACTTCGGCCAGTCTCCCCAACCCCGCCGCTCCCCTCCAAAGAAAACTCTTCCAGCCCCAGATGTAGTATCTCTTTCAACCAGAACTGAATATGCTTTCCAGTTCAATATCCTTTATGTCCCTAATTTTCACTCCTTATTTATCAAGAAACTTCTTGCCACCCTAAGATTTGATGGTCTTAAACCAGTTGGGTCAGAACTTTGTGTTTCAGAAGGCAGATTTCAGCCATCTAACGAGCCTTAGAGGAAATGCTCCTGCACGACCAAACTAGCGTAATGCAGGTAGTTTAAAACCGTTTCATCGCTCACTACAGAAAAGGCTCAACTGGTGGTTGCGTATCTCTTCGGTCAGCGCAGTCAAAGCCAGGATGTCGTGCAATGCCAGGGCTGAAAACCCCAGAAGACTCCCCTCCGGTCGCACCTCCACGCCCGCCGTCCCAGAGCCCAGCAGAAAAGCGCCGGCGCTGCGTCACGTGCCTGTAGCGTAATCTCCCAGTGGCCAAGGCGCCTCATCACATGACTCGCCCGACCAATGCTTGGCATCCGCGCTCAGGCTCCTCGTTGCTAGGTGACCTCAGCCACTGCTGGTTTGCAGTGCTTGGCTGGTAGCGGTGGAAACTTAAGACCCGGCTCAGTTTCTTCGCCGCGCCAGTGCCTGCGAAGGTCTTTTGCAGCGGCTGCTTTCTCTCCGGCGGGAGCCTAAATGACAACCCCCACCTCCTTCCGCTTTCGAGGCTTGAACCCAGGCATCCGAGTATCCGCGATCAGGCGGGCTCCGGTTCCTGTGGGCTCCTGGCCGCTTCGGCTAAGAGAACCGGCGCAGACTCTAGTTCTGGCAAGGGTGTGACTGAGGCAGTGACTAGCTGAGAGACTAGTGTCGTTGTCTAAGGCGTGGCTTCCTGCAGCTTTCTTCTTTGCGGCCTATGTGAAGATTTAGGCTTGTTGCTTTGGCCAGAAAAGGGAAATTGGAACTTTGTGTGTTCTGCTTCCCTGAAACGATTGTTTCTTGAGTACTTGTGGAGCGAAGGATAACAGATTTCGATTTTTAAAAAAGGTGTGTGTGTGTGTATGAAAGTGAAAGTTACTCAGTCGTGTCTGACTCTTTGCGAACTCATGGACTGTATAGTCCATGGAATTCTCCAGGCCAGAATACTGGAGTGGGTAGCCTTTCCTTTCTTCAGGGGATCTTGCCAACCGGGTGATCGAACCCAGGTCTCCCGCATTGCGGGCAGATGCTTTACCAGCTGAGCCACAAAGGAAACCCCAAAGTCCTGGAGTGGGTAGCCTGTTATCCCTTTTCTAGCGGATCATCCCGATCCAGGAATCCAACGGGGTCTCCTGCATTGCAGGCGGATTCTTTACCAACTGAGCTATCAGGGAATCCCATATATATATATATATATATATATATATATATATTTTTTTGACTTTTGACTTGAATATGTCAAAAATTTTAAGTTTATATGTCTAACTTTTTTAAGAAAAAGAGTCTCTTGCCTTTGAGATTTCTGATAACACTGGCAGTCTTTTTGCTGTTCAGCATTTTTAATTCAGAAATACTGTGGTGTGCTTGGGATTTGTATATGCCTCACTGCTTATTAGAAAGTTTGATGTTTTGTGTGCTCACTCAGTTGTATCTGATTCTTTGTGACATGGACTGTTGCTCGGCAGGCTCCTCTGTGCATGGAATTCTCCAGGCAAGAATGCTGGCGTGGATTGCCATTTCCTCCTCCAGGGGATCTTCCTGACCCAGGGATTGAACCCACGTTTCCTCTGCGACATGGGTTCAATCAAGTGAACCCCTGTCTCCTGCATCTCCTGCACTGAAGGCAGATTCTTCACCACTGAACCACTGGGGTAGATTTTTGTTGATATTTCATATCAGGTACAGATAATATGTATGATATAATATCTCATATGTACCTAATATGAATAAAATAACTAAAATTTGGTCCAAATATAAATTAGGTTGATATTTCTTATGTACCTAATTTATATTTGGATTTGGCTTCACTTATTTCATTCTAATCATGGACTTGTGGAATAAGATGGGGAGATTTCGCTAACCTTTTTTTTTCTTTTTTGTCATGCCTAAGGAATAGATGGGGAAACAGTGTCAGACTTTATTTTTGGGGGCTCCAAGATCACTGCAGATGGTGACTGCAGCCATGAAATTAAAAGACGCTTACTCCTTGGAAGGAAAGTTATGACCAACCTAGATAGCATATTCAAAAGCAGAGACATTACTTTGCCAGCAAAGGTCCATCTAGTCAAGGCTATGGTTTTTCCAGTGGTCATGTATGGATGTGAGAGTTGGATTGTGAAGAAAGCTGAGCGCCAAAGAATTGATGTTTTGAACTGTGGTGTTGGAGAAGACTCTTGAGAGTCCCTTGGACTGCAAGGAGATACAACCAGTCCATTCTAAAGGAAATCAGTCCTGGGTGTTCTTTGGAAGGACTGATGCTGAGGCTGAAACTCCAATACTTTAGCCACTTCATGTGAAGAGTTGACTCACTGGAAAAGACTCTGATGCTGGGAGGGATTGGGGGGCAGGAGGAAAAGGGGACGACAGAGGATGAGATGGCTGGATGGCATCACGGACTCAATGGACATGAGTCTGAGTGAACTCTGGGAGTTGGTGATGGACAGGGAGGCCTGGCGTGCTGTGATTCATGGGGTCGCAAAGAGTCGGACTGAGCGACTGAACTGAAGGAAACATGTCCAGAAAAACTATTTGTCAGACATCAGTCCTTCTTAAGGTTGAATGTGTATAGAAACCATTTTGGGGATTTTGTTAAAATGCATATGGTGAATCTTCAGGTCTGCAGCAGGGCCTGAGAATTTTTGCATGTCCTGAAAGCTCCCAAGTGCAGTGGATGCTGTTGGTCTGATGCATAGTTCGAATAGTAATGGTCTTAGGTAACTGCTATTTCTAGTTACTGGCACAGCTGCCTCCTTTCTGTATCTGATTTTATGCCAAAGCAACAATTTCATAACATTTGTGAGCTTTCAGTTAGATATGAAGAGAAAATCGTAGGATGGAAACGACCAATAGCAGATAGTCTACATAGAATCTCCATTCAGTACTCATTTCAGGTATTTTCTTATTTTGACCTTCCAAGGATTTGAAATATTTGAGAAAGGGCTTACAACTCTCAAACTTTTCGTTGTTAAAAAGATTTTAAATAGAGAAGGTGAAATTTCTTCTGGCATGGAAGGACATCCCATCGACTCACCAAGCAATCTCAGTCCTCTGTTTCTGTTAAAAGTTTCATCAAATTAGAGCACACCTGCGGTTCTGAACAGAGACAGTAAGCAGTGAAGACTAGTCGATCTATGCTTCAGTTAAAAGTGAAGAAATTTTAAATGGTATGGAACAATTAGATATCCAGGAACACAGCACAATGGTTTATAGAACTGATGGGGCTTCATATGTGTGAAAATTAATGAAAATCATTATATTGTCACTAATGAAAGATTTGAATGGCCCAAGTAGGTTCTTTGACTCAGGTTTTGGTGCTGTGGTTTCCATAACGTTTTTTGTGCTTGGGATTTATTGAGCTGGAAAATTTTTGACCAGTCTTTCTTCATATACTTCTCTGACCATGTCTCTCCTTTGAGGTCTCCCATGTACACATGTATTAGGCTACTGCAATTTGTCCCATAGCTTAATGATGTTCTGTCCTTTTAAAAATTTTTTTTCTTTATTTCATCAAACTTGTTTTCAAGTTTAATAATTTTTTTTGGCGGGGGGCAATGTTTAATCACCATTAATCCTGTTCAGTGTGATCTTAATCTTAGAATCATAGTTTTCCCAAAGCATGATGACTAAAGTACCTTGTTTACCCAGAGGAGATCTCTCCAGATTGTGCTAAAGTACTCTGCCTTGTTGAAGAGTTTTATTGGCAACTTCGGTGAAGTCAAAGAGAGCAAGCTTATTAAATGTTTAGCTGACACGGAATGAGGAAATTGCACTGAGTCAGCTGACAGGAACAAGTTTCACAGAGACCGAGACAGGTTAGAATGATGAACTGAAATGAACAAGAGGAAATATAGACTCCATCGTTAGGTTTCAAGCAGTTAGATGCACCAAATAAGGGAGGTCTGAGTTCATGGATGAAAAATGAAGGAAGTGATTTTTTGGTTGATTGCACACTCAATATAGATTACTACCATGACATATTTGTTAGAAAAGGGAGACAGAAAAGTTTTTGCATTTTATATTGCATATATAAATCATCCGAAATAAAAGAGATACTTATTCCTCCCCTGTAAATTTTTCATCTCTAAAAGTTCAATTATAATCTTTTTATATCTCTCATGACTCTACTCATACTTACCATTTTGAACATATGGAATACAGCTCTAATAATGATTTTAATGTCTTTGCTGCTATTCTAACATCTGTGTCATCTCTGAGTTGGTTTTTACTGATTGTCTCCTCATTATAGATCACATTCTCCTGTCCCTGAATACTTGATACTTCTTTATGGGATGCTAGATGTTGTACGTTTTACCTAGTTCAGTGCTAGATACATTGAGTTGGCCAGAAAGTTCGTTTCGTAAGATCTTACGGGAAAAAAGCTGAACCGATCTTAGTTCCTCAGCCAAGGATCCAACTGACGTCCCCTGCGGTGCAAGTGCAGTATCCTAACCACTGGACTGCCAGCCAGGGAATTCCCAGTGCTGGATATTTTTGTATTCCTATACAACTTGAACTTTGTTCTGGGGTGTAGTTATTTTAGAAATAGGTTGATTCTTTTGGGTTTTGCTTTTAAGATCTGTTAGGCGGGCACAGAGCAGTGTTAACTCTGGGCCTGATTATTCCCCTGAGGCAAGACCTCCAGTGATCTATAAATTATGATTTTTTTTTCTTCTAGTTTCCTGGCAGTGCCATGCAACTTGTGGGATCTTAGCTCCCCAGTCAGGGATCAAAGCCAGGATCCCGCGGAGAAGGCCCCAAGTCCTAACCATGGGCCACCAGGGAATTTCCACAATTATGATTTTTTCTAATCTGGTTCATGGGAACGGGCACTGTTCCCAGCTGGGTGTAAGAGTCAGGCACCTTTCCCTCCAATCCTTTCAAGTGGTTCTTTTCCCAGCCTTGGGTAATTTTCTTAACACACAGGTACGAAGCAGCATCTGGGTGAACACTGGAAGAAATCTCCGGGGTTCTCTCTCTCTCTGAACTGCTCCCCTCTCTCTGTTACTCTGTCCCATGCAGTCCCTAGACTCAGGTCTGTATGCCTGACTCAGGACTTCTCTGAGCTCTGTCTCAGTTTTCCTTGGCTGTGCTGTGGCCTGGAAACTCAGGCAGTGCTGGGGCAGTACCAGGGCTCACCTCATTTGTTCCTTTTTTGGGGAGTACTGTCCTTTGTGGTCTGATGTCCCGTGTATTAAAAAAAAGCCATTGCTTCTAGTTTATTTCTCTTTTGGTTGTAGTAGCTGGGACTCTAAGTCTGGTCCCTGTTTCTCCATCCTGATTTCTGGAAACGTAAGTCCAAATATCACCCTAATTTTATCACTTTTATCACTCAAACCCATTAAATATTGAAATTCTTAACTTGCATAATGTTGAACTCACATCCAGTTGATTCCAGGAGAGGACAACTATTCTCTTGTTTTTATATTCCTACAGACTTAACCAATAGCCTGGCACTTGGCTGACACTCAGTAAAAGCTGGAGTGGGTGAATAAACTATTTTGAGCAAACAGCTGTCGATCAGCTTATGGTGTATTCTTCCAACATTTGTTGATGGGCTTTTGCAATTTTCTTCTTGCCTGCCAGTAGCAAATGAAAGCTAGGCAAAATGGAAATTTCTGAGACTTGTTATTTATGATTGTAATTATCTGCAAAAATGTACCCTTTAAAAAGCTTATTAACAGGCATGAGGGAAGTTTTGGGGGTGACAAAAGTGTTTTAGAACTGGGTTGTGGTGGTATGGTTTGCACAAGTTATAGAATAAATCATTGATTTATACACTTAAAGATAGATAAACTTTTTGGCATATAAATTACACCTAAATAAAAAGTTAAAAAAAAAACTTATCTTGAAGATTTCCAAGACATTTTAAAGTTAAAAAAGGAAGTTGCCAACTACTTTATATAAGCTAAATCGTTTTGATAGTTTCAAAAGCCTAATATGCACTGAAAGGTAAACTTGATTGGGTAGGGGTAGACTATAGTGGACTTTCATTTTGTACCATACACATGTATTACTTTTGTATTAATAAAAAGAGATTTTAAAAGGACGATTGAATTTTTTCTTTAGAAAATCAAGTAAAGGGCAAAAGAAAAAACATTTGACTCATCTACAAGGCAGTGGACAGGCTGTAAGATTAGAAATCAGAAAGCCTGATGCTAATTCTTGTTCTATTGTTTGAACTCCAGGCTAGGATAATTTTTTTGGAGGGGAAGGGAGAGATGCTGCACACAAGGCTGTGGGATCTTAGTTCCCCAACCAGAGATCAAACCCAGGACAGCAGTGAAAGCACCAAGTCTTAACCACTGGACCACCAGGGAATTCCCTAGGACAGATTATTAGCTACTGGCTATTGTTCCAGAAAAGAGGAGTAATTGGCATTAAATTTTTTTCTATTGTTTGAAAGGAGGATAGAGTCACTATTTTAATTTTTTAAAAAAATTTTATTGGAGTATAGTTGCTTTACAAGTGTTGTGGTAGTTTCTACTGTACAGAAAGTGAAACAGCTATATGTATGTGTGAGCATGTGTATTAGTTGCATCCCATTCCAGTATCCTTGCCTGGAAAATCCCATGGACAAAGGAGTGTGGCAGGCTACAGTCCATTAGGTCACAAAGAATCGGACACGACTGAACGACTAACACACACATTGTTCCAGAAACCAGTTTAAGTAATGAAGTGAATATTTGGAGTCTGGATCTTAAGTGTCAAAAGTGTCAAAAGCTCTGAAACAAGTCCCATTCCAAGCTATGGGAATAATGTCAATACAGGGGAATCCTTTTATCCTCTGAACTATCCAATAAATGATGAAACACCTTCCCTCCCAACTACTCTGACTGAAACCTTTGACATGTAAGATTATCTCTAATTTGGGATCCTAGGGAGGAAGTTGCTTTGTAATATACAGTGACATCACTGACTTACCACTTCACTTTCCTCATCAAATATAAAGTAATATATCTTATTTATTTTATAGAATAATTGGAAGGACAAGTGAGATAAAATATAGCACATGTTGAATTCAGAAGGAAATTAGGATGTAAAAGCAAGTCATCATGAAACAGAAAACTTTATCATAACACTGATTTTGTATCATACATGCTTTATTTGTATGAGATCTCATCTGTACTTCAAGCATTGATTTTTATCCTCCAAACATATATATAAGGATGTTCTCCTGGTTTAAGTTACCTGGCATGAGTTGGTTCATACATTTGTCTAAACAGCATTTTCCCATGTGTCCTAGAGCTCTGTGTCACTTAGAACCTCAATTTTAAGCTATAGTCCCTTTGGTTGTTGTTCAGCCCCTAAGTCACGTCCAGCTCTTTGTGATACCATGGAATACAGCATACCAGGTTTCCCTTGTCCTTCACTATCTCCCAGAGCCTACTCAAACTCATGTCCATCACATCAGTGATGACATCCAACCATCTCATCCTCTGTTGTCCTCTTCTCTGCCTGCCTTCAATCTTTCCCAGCATCAGGGTCTTTTCCAATGAATTGGTTCTTCGCATCAGGTGGTCAAAGGATTGGAGGTTCAGCTTCAGCATCAGTCCTTCCAATGAATATTCACGGTTGATTTCCTTTAGGATTGACTGGTTTGATCTCTTTGCAAGAGTCAAGAGTCTTCACCAGCACCACAGTTCAAAAGCATCAGTTTAAAAAAAAGCATCAGTTCTTTGGCTCTTAGCCTTCTTTATGGTCCAACTCTCATATCCATACATGACTACTGGAAAAAAACCATAGCTTTTTGTCAGCAAAGTGATGTCTCTGCTTTTTAATACACTGTCTAGGTTTATCATAGCCTTCCTTCCAAGGAACAAGCATCTTATAATATCATGGCTGCAGTCACCATCCACAGTGATTTTGGAGCCCAAGAAAATAAAATCTATTACTGTTTCCACTTTTTTCCCTTCTATTTGCCATGAGCTTCCTGGGTAGCTCAGCTGGTAAAGCATCTGCCTGCAATGCACGATACCTCAGTTCAATTCCCCGGTCTGGAAGTTCCCCTGGAGAAGGGATAGGCTACCCACTCTAGTATTCTTGAGCTTCCCTGGTGGCTCAGCTAGTAAATAATCTGCCTTCAATGTGAGAGACATGGGTTTGATCCCTGGGTTTGATCCCTGGGTTGGGAAGATCCCCTGGAGAAGGGAACAGTCACCCATTCCAGTATTCTTGCCTGGAGAATCCCATGAACAGGGGAGCCTGGCAGGCTATAGTCTATGGGGTCACAAAGAGGGACACAACTGAGCGGCTTTCACTCACTTCACTCACTTGCCATAAGTGATGGGACTGGATGCCATGGTCTTTGTTTTTTGAATGTTGAGTTTTAAGCCAGCTTTTTCACTTTCCTCTTTCACCCTCATCAAGAGACTCTTTAGTTCCTCTTTGCTTTCTGCCATAAGAGTGGTATCATCTGCATATCTGAGGTTTTTGATATTTCTCCAGGCAATCTTGATTCTGGTTTGTGAGTTATCCAGCCAAGACATTTTGCATGATGTACTCTCCATAGAAGTTAAATAAGCAGGGTGACAATATACAGTCTTGTCCTCCTTTCCTAACCCTGAACCACTCAGTTGTTCCTTGACTGGTTCTAAGTGTTGCTTCTTGAGATATACACAGGTTTCTCAGGAGGCAAGTTAAGTAATCTGGTATTCCCGTCTCTTTAAATATTTTCCACAGTTTGTTGTGCTCCATACAGTCAAAGGCTTTAGAGTAGTCAATGAAGCAGATGTTTTTCTGGAATTCCCTTTGGCCATCAATTATTGAGTGTTTAGCCTCACTAATCAGAGAAGGCAATGACACCCCACTCCAGTACTCTTGCCTGGAAAATCCCATGGGCGGAGGAGCCTGGTAGGCTGCAGTCCAGGGGGTCGCTAAGAGTCGGACACGACTGAGCGACTTCACTTTCACTTTTCACTTTCATGCATTGGAGAAGGAAATGGCTACCCACTCCAGTATTCTTGCCTGGAGAATCCCAGAAACAGAGGAGCCTAGTGGGCTGCCATCTATGGGGTCGCACAGAGTCAGACACGACTGAAGCGACTTAGCGGCAGCAGCAGCAGCCTCACTAATAACTTGAGTCAGATCTATATACCCAGAGTATGTAGTTTATAATTAATAATCAGCCCCTGCATTTGTTTAATGCCTTTCTCTCTAAGGACCAGGTTGATGATATACTTTTAGATCTACATCATCATCAGGAAGTCTGAAAAGATTAGTTAGCTTTTACAGTCCCCACTCTGCAGATGAAGAGGAGCTATTCAGAATCAGCTGACTTCCTTAGGCAAAGAAGAATGCCATTAAAAATGCATTGGAGACTGGCTGGGGCTTTGAAAAAATCTAAACATTTTCTTTAAGACAGAAATCAAATGGTTCATTGGGAGTGTAGCTTTGATATACATACACTACTGAGTGTAAAATAGATAGCTAGTGAGAAGTAGCTGAATGAACTTCCCAAGTGGCTCAGTGGTAAAGAATACGCCTGCCAATGGAGGAGACATGGTTCTGTCCCTGGGTCAGGAAGAACCCCTAGAGGAGGAAATGGCAACCCACTCCAGTATTCTTGCCTGGAAAATCCCACAGACAGAGGAGCCTGGTGGGCTACAGTCCATGTGGATGCAAAGAGTCAGACATGACTGAACAACTGAGCATGGAAGCACAGGAAGCTGACTCTGTAGCACAGGGAGCTCAGCTCAGTGATCTCTGATGACCTAGAGGGGTGGTATGGGGGCTGGGGGTGGGAGGGAAGATCAAGAGGGAGAGGGGATATATAGAGAGTCAGCCATATTATATGATTCATTTTGTTTTACAGCAGAAACTAGCAGAACATTGTAAAACAGTTATACTTCAATAGTAAATCAAATGGTCTAAAGATTATATTAAGATAGTCTGTTGTATTATCAAATTGTGGAGGTATCCGGAAGAAACCTGCTTGACTAAATGACTTAAACCATGTGTTACCTGATTGAGTTCTGAATAAGAGCTCTGTCCATTTCCTGAATTCTCCTCCTCTTTGTTAAATGATGAAGCGGAAGTTTGCTGTGCCCTCTCCTGGCTTGACTTTGAAACTGCATAATAGATACATACTGCTTTGCCTCCCCTTTCTCTTGCCTTCAGTTCAGTTCAGTTCAGTCACTCAGTTGTGTCTGACTCTTTGCGACCCCATGAATCGCAGCACGGCAGGCCTCCCTGTCCATCACCAACTCCCAGAGTTCACTCAGACCCACACCCATCAAGTAGTGATGCCATCCAGCCATCTCATCCTCTGTCGTCCCCTTCTCCTGCCCCTCCAATCCCTCCCAGCATCAGAGTCTTTTCCAGTGGTCAACTCTTCGCATGAGGTGGCCAAAGAACTGGAGTTTCAGCTTTAGCGTCATTCCTTCCAAAGAAATCCCAGGGCTGATCTCCTTCAGGAGCCTCATTTTGGAGTAGAAAGACAGAGAGGAGCCACTTTACTTGACATCTGGATAAAAGTGGTCGGATTAATCAAGCTTCCATTCAAGAAGCTGAATAGAGAGAGAGAACAACCAATCTTGTGTTCAAATAGTAGATACTCTTTTCTGTATTCCAACAATGAAGGTAACTCCATTGTGAGTTTGTAAAGTATTCCATGAAGCATTGTTGTGTGTAACAACATAGGTAAAATAAAGGGAAGAGTGGAGATTTGGACAAATTTTATTAAAAGCATTCTGAACATTTTCAAAATTATGTGTTTTTCTTTAGAGGCAGAGGACAAGGAAGGTCAAGATGAACACTGATGATGTAACAAGGTGAGTGGAGTGTCCTAGAAAGCTTCAGCCAGGTGTCTCCAGGAAGCTGGAGTTGCTGCAGGTCATTGCTGAGCCTCCACAAGCACAGACAAGTTCAATGTTGACTTCTGTGTAACCCTTGCATCATTTGCTAGGCCAAAGGAAATCCACACAGGCAGCTCAAACATACATGGTGTTTTTCTTACATGCTTTGACTGCCGTGATTGTTTTTTGACTGAAATATTAATCACCCCAGAGCTGCTTTCTATGGCTTCCAGCAGGTCTGTTCAATCATTCAGTCAGTCACTAGCAAACCAAACATACATTATATTACTGGGTTTTTATAAAGCACTGACCTTGGAGGCCAGCCAAAAGGAAGGAAACATCAGAACTTATAATTTACTAGAACAGTGCTTTGGAATCTTTTTCCTGTCATGGCATACATAGAAAATTATACAATTTTAACAATCAAAATGGGAAAAGCAGTTGAAAAAGAATAGATAATGTATATGTATAACTGTATCACTTTGCTGTACACTTGAAACTAATACAACATGGTTCATCAAATATAATCCAAAATAAAAATTAAAAAAAAAAAAATTACACAATTTGTATGTTCCACTGAGGTAAAGGGAGGTAAATGGAGGAGGGATTCAGGGGTATCTATATGGGAGAAGGCAATGGCACCCCACTGCAGTACTCTTGCCTGGAAAATCCCATGGGCGGAGGAGCCTGGTAGGCTGCAGTCCATGGGGTCACTGAATGACTTCACTTTCTCTTTTCACTTTCATGCATTGGAGAAGGAAATGGCAACCCACTCCAGTGTTCTTGCCTGGAGAATCCCAGGGATGGGGGAGCCTGGTGGGCTGCCGTCTATGGGGTCACACAGAGTCAGACACGACTGAAGTGACTTAGCAGCATATGGGATTTGGTAAAAAAAATATATATATATATATTTTTTGGAGATCAAACCAGTCATTCCTAGAAGAAAACAATTCTGAATATTCATTGGAAGGACTAAAGCTGAAGCTCCAATACTTTGGCCACCTGCTGTGAAGAGCCAACTCATTGGAAAAGACCCTAATGCTGGGAAAGATTGAGGGCAGGAGGAGAAGGGGGTGACAGAGGATGAGATGGTTGGATGGCATCACCGATTCAATGGATATAAACTTGAGCAAACTCCAGGAGGCAGTGAAGGACAGGGAAGCCTGGTGTGCTGCAGTTCATGGGGTTGCAAAGAGTCAGATACAACTTACAGATTGAACAAAAACAACAATACATACTGTATAATTATGATTTGAAAAATAAAATTATTAGAGACAGCATTAAATGTTGAGCTGATATAAAGTTTCCAAATAAAATACATTCCAAATTTTTACTTTCTTCTGTGAATGTAATTATTTTCTTTTCTATTTTATTTAAAAATTTTCTTTTGGATGTAACTATTTTTATTATTATTATTTTTAAATTTATTTTTAATTGGAAGATAATTGCTTTACAATATTCTGTTGGCTTCTGCTGTACAGCAATGTGAGTCAGCTATCAGTTCAGTTCAGTTGCTCAGTCGTGTCCAACTCTTTGCGACCTCATGAATCGCAGCATGCCAGGCCTCCCTGTCATCACCAACTCCCGGAGTTTACTCAAACTCATGTCCATCGAGTCGGTGATGTATTCCAGCCCTTTCTTCTTCTGTTTTCCCCTTCTCCTCCTGCCCCCAATCCCTCCCAGCATCAGGGTCTTTTCCAATGGGTCAACTTTTCACATGAGGTGGCCAAAGTATTGGCGTTTCAGCCTCAGCATCAGTCCTTCCAATGAACACCTACGACCAGTCTCCTTTAGGATGGACTGGTTGGATCTCCTTGCAGTCCAGGGGATTCTCAAGAGTCCTCTCCAACACCACAGTTCAAAAGCATCAATTCTTTGGTGATCAGCTTTCTTCACAGTCCAACTCTCACATCCATGCATGACTACTGGAAAAACCATAGCCTTGATTAGATGGACCTTTGTTGGCAAAGTAATGTCTCTGCTTTTGAATATGCTATCTAGGTTGGTCATAACTTTCCTTCCAAGGAGTAAGAGTTTTTTAATTTCATGACTGCAATCACCATCTGCAGTTATTTTGGAGCCCCCCAAAATAAAAGTCTGACAGTTCCCACTGTTTCCCCTTCTATTTCCCATGAAGTGATGGGACCAGATACAGTGATCTTAGTTTTCTGAATGTTGAGCTTTAAGCCAACTTTTTCACTCTCCTCTTTCACTTTCATCAAGAGGCTTTTTATATGTATACATATATCCCCTCCCTCTTGAGCCACCTTCCCACCCCCCACCCATGAATGTAACTTTTCAGTATCAGGTTTTAAGCTTAAAATAGCTATTTGCAATAATGACCAGAACTTTTCCAGAAGGATGTCTTTAAGTTCTTGACAGCCATGACTAATTACTCAGATAGATAATGAAATTCAAAATGAAATTTCAACATTTAAAAATGTATAAAAGTTAAAATAGTTAAAGAAATGTCTTATTTTCTTTCGTTAAAATTGTCAGTTGAAATTTCTTGTGATTCCATTAGTGTATCTTGAATCCAATCAAACTGTTTCATGTCAAACATTTACAAATAATGACACATGGGATTTCCCTGGTGTTCAGTGGGGGCTGGTTACAAGGGGCCCGGTTTGATCCTTGGTCAGAGAATTAGATCCCATGTTACAGGAACTAAAGATCCAGCCTACCGCATCTACAGCCTGGCTCAGCCAAATAAATAAATATTAAAAATAATGACACAGCTCTGTTTTAAAGCACATTCCTTCAGGGTTGATACCCACCTAGTATGTACTAGTATTCACTGTTAATGGTTAGCTGGCATCTGTTCTGATTGGTAATGTCTGTGCCATCTCAGATGTTAAGTATTTTTCACGTTAACCTTGCCTATGTGTGCTTAGTCACTCAGTTGTGCTCAACTCTTTGCGACCCCATGGACTGTAGCCCACCTGGCTCCTCTGTCCATGGGATTTTTCCAGCCAAGAATACTGAAGTGGGTTGCCATTCCCATCCAAAGGATCTTCCTAACCCAGTGATCGAACTCGAGTCTCCTGCACTGCAGGCAGATTCTTTACTGTCTGAGCCACCAGCCCTTGCCTATAAGCATTGTTAAAGCAGCCACCCTGAAGTTAGCTTGGACACTGCTTGGACACCAGCCCAAAATGGACAGAAACATCTGATACCATTTGAAGACAGATTTGGGTCAGCCCTCTCGAGCTGCTCTGGCCTGAGTCCTCCCACCAGTCTCCTTGCCCCTCCATCCCTGACCACCTTGGGTTGCAGCTCCTCCTACTTGGCCCCTGGAACTCACTTCCTCTAGCAGGGCCCTGGACCCTTGTCTGTAACGTGCAGCAATGCACTGTGCTGCTCTGGCCTCTGAAGTTGATGTCCAAGTGGTAACACATGGCAAGCAGCAAATACCACTGACCTTCTGCCTACTTGTGGTGATTGCTAGGCAGGATGTCACACTCCGCTTTGCTTGGATTATCCCAAGGGGAGCTCTCCCCATGGGTTGCATGTATCCACAGGCTGTTCTAGCTGGCAGACCCAAGAGCCATGGGATCTTTATGTTGTATTTCACCTGTAACCCAATTGCAATACACCTGTATGTAATGACCATGGTTGGAAACTCTGTAGCAGAGGAAACAGAACAGACAATGATGAAACTACCTGTTATTTATCAATGCATGGTTTACAATGCTTTCACAGTGGACCTCATTTATCTCTCATAAGAACATCCACTAAAAATTATCTTCCCTTTTTACAGAGTAGGAAATAGATTTAGAAGAGTAAGTTGCTCAGGTTGACTTATGTTAAGTCCACTCTTCCCTGACTGGGGTACCTCAAGGATGTACACATTAGTGGGCTGGGTTAAATGATGAGTTACTGGAGTGACAGCTTTACTTGAAAGTTTTGGGGGAAATTTTTTTGTTTTCTTGTTTTTTGGCTGCCCCTTGAGACTTGCAGGATCTCAGTTCCTTAATCAGGGATTGAGCCCAGGCCCTGGGGTGAAAGCCCAGAATCCTAACCATGAGGCCACCAGAGAACTCCCTGGGGAAATTTTAACTGGTAAATAATATAAAGTATTTGGGAATTCCCTGGTGGTCCAGTGTTTAGGACTCTGTGCTTTCACTGCTGAGGGTGTGAGTTCAATCCCTGGCTGGGGAACTGAGATCCTACAAGTTTAGTGGCCAAGAAAAATAAATAAAATATTTTTATGCTAAAATAAACATGTTATCAAAAGGAATGAAAATCTTGCACAAATTTGCAAGATCAAACATGAAAAAGCAAAGAAATATTGTGCTTCACGGAGGGCTACTTTGAGCAAGGCCCCCAGACCTACAGGGGATGGGGATGAGTTTTGTCTTCTGCCAACGTTGGTAAAGAATCTACCTGCAATGCAGGAGGCCCTGGTTTGATTCCTGGGTTGGGAAGGTCCTCTGAAGAAGGGATAGGCTACCCACTCCAGTATTCTTGGGCTTCCCTTGTGGCTGAACTGGTAAAGAATCTGCCTGCAAGTGGGGAGACCTGGGTTCAATCCCTGGTTTGGGAAGATCCTCTGCAGAAGGGAAAGGCTACCTACTCTAGTACTCCAGTATTCTGGCCTAGAGAATTCCATGGACTGTATAGTCCATGGGGTCACATAAGTCAGAGACTACTGAGAGACTTTCACTTTCAATGATGATTAAGGTTACACTACTAGTGGACCCAATATTTTTTTTAAACTAAGAGTTTGCTGCAACTAAAGTTCCTGCATGCCACAACTAAGACTAGGTACAGCCAAATCAAACAAACAAACAAGAAATCCCCCCCCTAAAACATCCAGGGAGTTAGCAAATGAGTGCCTGGACCCCAGAGCTGGGATCTGGTTTGTGAATTATCTGCCCCTCGGTTCTGACTCTTTGCAACCCCAAGGACTGTAGCCCGCCAGGCCTCTGTCCATGGAATTTTCCAGGCAAGAATACTGCAGTGGGTTGCCATTTCTTCCTCCAGGGGATCTTCCCCACCCAGGGATCAAACCTATGTCTCTTGCCTCTTCTGCAATGGCAGGCAGATTCTTTACCACTGCACTACATGGGAAGCCTTAGGTGAAAGTGAAAGAAAGTAAAAGTGAAGTCGCTTAGTCGTGTCTAACTCTGTGCAACTCCATGGACTGTAGCCCACCAGGCTCCTCCATCCATGGGATTCTCCAGGCAAGGGTACTGGAGTGGGTTGCTATTTCCTTCTGCAGGAGATCTTCCCGATCCAAGGGTCAAACCCAGGACTGCCGCATTGTAGGCAGATGCTTTACCATTTGAGCCACCAGGGAAATCCAGGTGAAAGTGGTTATCTTAATATTGGAAGAGACTGTCATCAGAGAAGGAGCCATCACAGAGCAGGCGAGCGAGCAGGGGCCCACCTCTCAGAGAGACCCCTGCAGAAAGTTTAAAGGATGGGTGTGTTCAGCAGTAGCAAATGATGGAGAGGTTGGAGTCGTTGTCGCATAGTGCTTAGCAAATAAGAGACATGCAAATATTTCTTAGGAGAATGAAAGAAAAAAAAAAGTAAGAAAATGATACGTTCAGGACAAGCCGTGTGAAAGAAATAGTGGTAGAATCTGGGCAAAAATGTGTTAAACTAAGAAGAACCTATACTGTGTAGCACAGGCTTCCCCAGTGGCTCAGCGGTAAGACTCTGCTTGCAGTGCAGGAGACGCAGGAGATGTGATTTTGATACCTAGGTTGGGAATATCCCCTGGAGGAAATGGCAACCCATTCTAGTATTCTTGCCTGGAGAATCCCATGGGGTCGAAATGAGTCAGACACGACTAAAGCAACTGAGCACGCACACACTGTATAGCACGGGAAACTCTATTTAATACTCTGTAATGACCTATATGGGAAAAGAATCTAAAAAAGTACATGTATATGTATATACAGGGGCTTCCCTTAGGGCACCATGGTAAAGAACCCACCTGCCAATGCAGGAGACATAGGTCCGATCCCTGGATCAGGAAGATCCCCTGGAAAAGGAAATGGCTGAGTCCTCAGTATGGATTCTGCAGAGTCTTATTCACTGGACTGCCAGGGAATTCCCTAATGTGTGATTTTATTTAAAGGGACCAATCTAATGCAAACTCCAGTCTTTCCCATTCAATCTCAACTTCTAGAGATTAAAAATATATAATACCATCCAATGGTTCCATAACTTCATTACAAATCTAATTTTTTTTTTTTTTAAACCAGTGGGCTCACCTCTCAGGGGCTTCCTAGGTGGTGCAATGGTAAAGAATCTGCTTGGCAATGCAGAAAATACAGAGACTCAAGTTCAATCCCTCTGTCGGGAAGATCCCCTGGAGTAAGAAATGGCAACCCACTCCAGTATTCTCGCTTGGAAAATTCCGTGGACAGAGGAGCCTGGCGGACACGACTGGGCTCGCACTGGCCTTTAACTCCTTTTTAGAAAAGGTTATTTAAGAAAGGCTTTCTGCTTCCTGAGACTCCCATCCAGACATTTCTTGGTACTTAAAAAAGCTCCAATTTCTCTCGCTTAGAGAAAGGTCTTTCCCCTTCACGTCTTTCAGGTTTTAAAAGTGCTGGGAGAGGAAACTGCCAAGGGCCGGATTCTGGGGGGAGCATTAGCCACTGGGGGGCAGCGCACTGGGCGTCAGCGGGGAACCGCGGGCCTAGTTCTATTTACCGAAAGATCTAAGGCCAAAGTTCAGAAAAGGGTGAAGGGAAGCGAGCGGCCGGGTCCCTGGAGCCCCTCCCCTGCCCGTGATCCCCGGGCGCCCCTGCACTTTGAGCCCGAGGCGGCTGGGGCTCTGGCTGCTGCGGGGACCAGCGAGGCTGGCAGGCGGGCAGGCGGGCAGGATGCTGCGGCTGCTGGCGTCCACCTGCGCCAGGGGCCTGGGGGCTCGCGGGGGCTCGGGGAGGCTGGTTCCCCGGGGCCGAGCGCGTCCGATCGCTGGACTCTGCGAACCCAGCCGCCGCTTGAGCCGCCAGGCTTCCGACGCCCCCCGGAACCAACCCCCTAGTTCCGAGTTCGTGGCCCGATCGGTGGGCATCTGCTCCATGATGCGGCTGCCGGTGCAGGCCACTCCAGAGGGGCTAGACGCCGCCTTCGTCGGGGTACCGCTGGACATTGGGACCTCCAACAGGCCTGGGGCGAGGTAAGGCCAGCAGGATTCGGGGACACGTGTCTGGCAGCCTGGTGGCCACTGTGCATACAAAACTCATGGAGAGGCGCTTTCACTCACCTAGAGTGAAGTTGGAAGTCAGAGTCTGGCCCCAGAGTATCCTTTGGGAGCAGGGAAGCAGGTCGGTTTGCCTCAAGTAATCCCAAGGGCTCAGCACCTGTCTCACCCATTGGTAAAGAAAGAGGGAATTTAGGGACCGAGCCTTCTCCATTCCCTGGCTTAGCTGGGATGGTGGCAGTGGGTATTTCCGGTTTACAAAAGCAGGGGAGATTAAATTGAGAACAGAAGCCGGCTGCCCTTTCCTAAAACCTCTAGATATCACCTGATCCCAAAATTTGTTCAAAATAAGGCAGGTTTTTTTGGCCGCGCCAAGGTGGCATGCCGGATCTTATTTCCCCGCCCAGGGATGGAAGCAGAGAAGGCAATGACACCCCACTCCAGTACTTTTGCCTGGAAAATCCATGGATGGAGAAGCCTGGTGGGCTGCAGTCCATGGGGTCGCTAGAGTCGGGCACGACTGAAGCGACTTAGCAGAGCAGGGATGGAACGGGCGCCCCCTGCAGTGAAAGCACAGAGTTGTAACCACTGGCCCCCAGTGAAGCCCGCCAAATAAGGCAGTTTTCTTAAGAACAAGTTGTTTTTGTTTAGTAGCTGAAGTCCTGTCAGACTCTTTTTACCCTAAGGACTGTAGCCCGTCAGGCTCCCTGTCCGTGGGATTCTCCAGGCAAGAATACTGGAGTGGATTGCCATTCCTTTCTCAAGGGGATCTTCTCAATCCAGCGATCCAACCCAAGTCTCCTGCTTTGGTAGGTGGATTCTTTACCATCTGAAGCCAATCTTACCCAAAGCCTTAAGATTAAATTAGAGGCAGCAAACCCGATTTTCCCAATCGTGGATCATGAGCTATTTCTGACTCAGCTCAGCAATATTCCAGCTGACTACTGATCTGAGTTATTAGTGCCACCTTTTATTAAATGCCTGTTGCTGCTGCTGCTAAGTCGCTTCAGTCGTGTCCGACTCTGTGCGACCCCATAGATGGCAGCCCACCAGGCTCTCCTGTTCCTGGGATTCTCCACACAAGAACACTGGAGTGGGTACTGAGTGCAATTTACTTATACCAGCAGAGTAAGATAAATGTCATTATTACTTTACAGATTAGGAAACTGAAGCTGAGAGATTAAGAAATTTAATGCCATTAAAGTAAATTGGTGGCATTAATCTAATGCCATTTAGTAAATTGGTGATGAGTGGGCTTCTAAGTTTGTGCCTTTAATCTCATCACTGTATAGGTCAGATCAATGGTTCCCAGGGACTTCCCTGGTGGCTCAGATGGTAAAACGTCTTCCTGCAGTGGGAGACTCTGGTTCGACCCCTGGGTCAGAAAGATACCCTGGAGAAGGAAATGGCAACCCACTCCAGTATTCTTGCCTGGAAAATCTCATGGACAGAGGAGCCTGGGGAGCTACAGTCCATGGGGTCACAAAGAGTCAGACATGACTGAGCTTTGAACTTTCGAGTGGTTCCCTGCGGGAGGATCGGGGTGTGTCTCTCCCTCCGTGGCCACATTTGGCGGTCTGCAGGCCTTTTTGGTTATGGCTACTTGTGGGAAGAGGTGCTACTGGCATCTAGTGGGCAAGGACCAGGATTGCTGCAATGTATAGGATGAACCCCAACCCTGCAACAAAGATTCATTCAGCCCCAGCACAGAGACTGGGAAGCTCTGGTCCAGGGAGAGCCTCTAAACCTTTAGGGATGACTCATAGAGTGATTCTTCCTCTTCCAGATTTGGACCCCGACGGATCCGAGAAGAATCAGTGATGCTTAGGACCGCCAATCCTAGCACGGGAGCTGTTCCCTTCCAGTTCCTCAAGGTTGCAGACCTAGGCGATGTGAATGTCAATCTTTACAACCTTCAGGACAGCTGCCGCCTGATTCGAGCAGACTATCAGAAAATCGTAGCAGCTGGCTGTGTTCCTCTGACCTTGGGTAATGGCAGCTGCAAGACCAGTGTAGTTCTCTGAGCTTAGGGTTTATTTATCGTGTGCTGGAGTACAGTTACTTCTCCAGGGCAAACCACTGTGAATATGGGGACAGAAGGAAAGGGAACATTTTTAGTTCATTTATTTTAGCCCCTGGAGAGAGGATATTTACATTTTGGGGACTAGTATGATGACAGAGATGGGCCAGGGGGAAGCAAGTGAGGTATTTACCTTAGCGCAAAATTTAAGGGGTTCCTAAAAAGCTAACAATACGCACAACTGATTTTCTCTTTTTGCCTCATGCTCCAGTATGGCTCAGAATAGCACAATTACTGATCCTATCTTTTTAAAAATTTTATTATGGATTCTTTTTCTTGCACTGATTTTGATTTTTAAAAATATTACATTAAAATAGTATTTATCTTGATGACTGACTAGTTCTCTCTTATTTTTTTTTTTAATGGCCTTGCAGCTTGCAGGATCTTAGTTCCCCAACCTGGGATTGAATCTGGTCCCCTGCAAGTATGGAGTCCTAACCACTGGACCACCAGGGAATTCCTCAATTACTGTTTTTTGGGTGTTTTTTTTTTTTAGTGTTCTTCAATTTTGCATCCTTCAATTTATTCCTTCAATTTTGGCAAGTGCCTCTACCCACCTCACCTTGTCCTAACCCTTGATCTTGTGCCTGAGGAAAGCTGCTAGCAGGGGCTTAGCTGTGACTTTTTAACTATTTCAAGGATGTTGTTTTAATGACTTAATTTGCGAGAACTGCAAGGGGGCCTTTTTTTCTCTCATCAGAGTCTGTGTTAACCTATAGGGCAACTTTCTTCTGGTCCTCCCCCTCCATCCCGCCCCACTGTCACTGTAGAGTTTCTCCTTCAGTTCACAAATAGTCAAAATTGTACCTTTTTCTAAATATCCAGTTGGAATTTAAAAATAATTTTATTTCTTTGTTGGCTATGCTGAGTCTTCGTTGCTGTATGGGCTTTTCCGTAATAGCAGCGAGCAGGGGCTACTCTTAGTTGTGGCGCACAGGCTTCTCACTTCGGTGGCTTCTCTTGTCACTTCTCTCATTTCAGAGCATGGGCTCTAGGGAGCATGGGCTTCAGTAGTTGCAGCATGTGAGCTCTGGGCTCTGGAGCATAGACTCAAGAGTTGTGGTACAAGGGCTTAGTGGCTCCGTGGCATACGGGATCTTCCCAGACCAGGGATTGAACCAGTGTCTCCTGCATCGACAGTCAGATTCTTTACTACTGAGCCAACAGGGAAGCCCTATTTATTTTACTGGGTGCACCATTTGGCATGTGGATCTTAGTTCCCCAACCAGGGATCAAACCTGTGTCCCCTGCAGTAGAAGCTCGGAGTTTTAACCACTGGATTACCAGGGAAGTCCTTCCAAATTTATTCTTGTCAAGTAAGAGGGCCTAGCCTGCAAAGCCAGAGAAGGCAATGGCACCCTACTCCAGTACTCTTGCCTGGAAAATCCCATGGATGGAGGAGCCTGGTAGGCTGCAGTCCATGGGGTTGCTAAGAGTCAGACGCGACTGAGTGACTTCCCTTTCACTTTTCTCTTTCATGCATTGGAGAAGGAAATGGCAGCCCACTCCAGTGTTCTTGCCTGAGAATCTCAGGGACGAGGGAGCCTGGTGGGCTTCCGTCCATGGGGTTGCACAGAGTCGGACACGACTGAAGCGACTTAGCAGCAGCAGCAGCAGCAGCAGCAGCCTGCAAAGCCAGAGAAGGCAATGGCACCCCACTTCAGTACTCTTGCCTGGAAAATCCCATGGATGGAGGAGCCTGGTAGGCTGCAGTCCATGGGATCTCGAAGAATTGGACATGACTGAGCGACTTCACTTTCACTTTTCACTTTCATGCATTGAACACTCCAGTGTTCTTGCCTGGAGAATTCTAGGGACAGAGGAGCCTGGTGGGCTGCCATCTATGGGGTCGCACAAAGTCAGACACAACTGAAGTGACTTAGCAGCAGCAGCAGGAGCAGCCTGCAAAGCACAGTGGTAAGGAGTGGAGTTTCTGGCTGTCATGGTTTGAAATCTCAGCTCTACCTTTCACTAACTATTCATGCTTCATTCCTTTATCTGTAAAATGGGAATAGTAACACCACCACCTTATATTGTGTCAGAGGCATATAACTAAGATGCATATGAAGCGCCCAGATTTGTGACTGGCATGTTTTAAGCTTCAATTATAATAGCTTTTGTTATTATTAATAATTATCAATGGTAATACTTTTCTAGGCCTGTGCTGTCTAGTATGGTAGCCCCTAGCCATAGGTGGCTATTTGGATTGCAATAAAATAAACATTCAGTTCCTCAATTGCATGAGCCACATTTCCGTAGCCAATGGCTAGGGCCCACCATGTTGGTCAATGCAGATACAGAGCATGTGTGTCACTGCAGAAAGCTTACCTGGGCAGAGCTGGTTCTGACCATTTTCCCCATAAGCCTTAATTTTGTTGTTGTTTAGTCGCTCAGTTGTGTCCAAATCTTGCAACCTCATGGACTGCTGCTTGCTCAAATTCATGTCCATTGAGTCAGCGATGCCATCCAACCATCTTTTCCTCTGTCATCCCCTTCTCCTGCCTTCTATCTTTCCAGCATCAGGGTCTTTTTCAATGAGTCGGCTCTCGCATCAAATGGCTGAACTATTGAAGCTTCAGCTTCAGTATCAGTCCTTCCAACGAATATTCAGGGTTGATTTCCTTTAGGATTGACTGGTTTGATCTCCTTGGTGTCCAAGGGACTCTCAAGAGTCTTCTCCAGCACCACAGTTTAAAAGCATATATTCTTTGGCACTCAGTCTTCTTTATGGTCCAACTCTCATATCCACACATGACTACTGGAGAAACCATAGCTTTGACTATATTAAGACTTAAATTATAAGCCTTAATTTTCTCTTATTTTTTTAATTTTATATTTTTTTTTACTCTTTGTCCATGCCATGTAGTATGTGGGATCTTAGTTACCCAACCAGGGATTGAACCCAAGACTCTGGTATTGGAAGTACGGAGTCTTAACCACTGGATCCCAGGGAAGTTCCTTAATTTTCTCTTTTAAATGACAATGTAATGTTAGACATTTAGTGGCCATTTTAAAATCACTGAACAAGATCTTATTTTAGCTAAGGTTTAGTTCTTCCAATCTAATTGAAAAGGTGGCAGAATTGGTCAAACTGAAGATGGTTCTAGGTGATACATGGTCCTCAAATCTTATTCCAAATCCATATTACAAGTTTTCTTCTTTTTTTTTTCTCTCTTTGAAGGTGGAGATCATACAATCACCTACCCTATAGTGCAAGCAATAGCAGAAAAGTAAGTCCCAAAAGGCGGAGCCCAAGTGAGGTTTCAAAATTCAGGAACTGGAGAATGAGTTGTTTGCTGCTAGAGGGCGTCAGGTGACTTCTGCTGGCTCAGGTTACTGGGAGTGATAGGAAATTCCCCACTGAGTTGCTTCTATGGATCAAAATTAATGTTGAGCTCCAGGTGTGTCTGTCAGTCACCAGCTGGGAGCCAAGACAATTTATTATTAACGCCTTGGCCACCCTCGCTTGCCCTAGATCTGCTCTGTTATGCAGGCTCAGCGTTTGCCTCTGTTTTTGGAAGATGAGCCTTTACACAACCCCAGTTAACTTTAGTTTCTGTTTTGCTTAAAGGCCAAATACAAATACTGACAAGCACTGTGGTGTTTCTTGCTGAGGGGAGGCCCTGTTTTTTCCTGAAAGCCCCCTTTCCCAGAAGTTGAGGAGATGGATTTTTCCAGTAGTGAAAGTCTACCAAGCGTTGGCTAATTTTGGTTACTTTGAGAAAGAGACAGATGGGCGGAGGTGATGCTGCTCCAGAATTGAGGAGAGATGTGTGGGTAGCCTTCTGGCTGGGGGTGGGTGGCCCAAGTCTTTTCTTGAAGCTATGTTAGTCTGGCATGGATTTGGATAGTCTGTTTATTTTGGGTGCCTGGAAGGGTTGATGGAAATTATAGAGAGCTGGTGAGGGAAGCTGCTTCTTGGTACTGCAGTTGAAGAAAGGGTGGCGTTGATTTGCTGAGCCTTCGCACGAGCTCACCTGAACCACCACCCTATCTTTTCATCCTACCAGCACTCTCTGTCTTTAAGTAAAGAAAATTCTAGGTGAGAGGTGGAGAGGGTCAGCTAAAGCACAGGACTATTTTCTGCCTGATTCCTCTGAGCTTATTTTTCTTTTAAGATGCTCAGGGATTTGAAGTCAGAAGCCAGTTGCAAGGCTGGTAATTGATGCCAGATTTCCCTCCCTCTATGGCTGTGAGTTGTCACTAGGTTTTGGTGGCCTGGAGTGTTGCTGTGTTCAGGCCCCACTGGGAGGCCTGGCCTCTGAGCTGCCCTGTTGTCAACAGGCATGGTCCTGTGGGGCTGGTGCATGTGGACGCTCACATGGACACGGCTGACAAGGCCCTAGGGGAGAAGCTCTATCACGGGACCCCCTTCCGCCGGTGCGTGGATGAGGGACTCCTGGACTGCAAACGTGTGGTGCAGATCGGCATCCGGGGCTCTTCCACGACCTTGGATACCTACAGATACAGCCGGAGCCAGGTGACAGACTGAAAGCCCCTCCTGCTGTCCCCAGCCCCTCACATTGCCTTCCTCTCCATCAGCCACTCAGTGGCAACTATGGATTCAATGGGGTTTTGCTGATCAAGTTACAAAGTGGGGATGGAAGCTGAGTTTGCATCATGTGGAGCAGAGAGGAGCAAGGGTGCTAGTTGATGAGGCAGATGAGGCCTTATCGCTGGGGAAGGGAGACAAGCAGAAACAAACCAAGCCCTTAGATGTTGCTGGCTTGGAAAAGAGCCAAGGAAGTCTAGACACAAGTCAATGGGTCTGATATGGGGATGACAGTTCCCTCCTCATGGAGACTGAGGATCAAATGTGAGGTGCACGTAAGCTGAGAATACAGTGGGCCCATAGACAATGCCTCATAAATACTCCAGGCCCAAGTGTCAACTTTCTCCAATTTCTACCTTTCCAGGGCTTCCGGGTGGTCCTGGCTGAAGACTGCTGGCTGAAGTCACTGGTTCCTCTGATGGGGGAAGTGAGGCAGCAGATGGGAGGCAGGCCCATTTATATCAGCTTTGATATTGATGGCTTGGACCCTGCTTACGCCCCGGGCACAGGGACACCTGAAATTGCCGGTCTTACTCCTAGTCAGGTAAGGAACACATCTTTGGGGTGAGGACACTGAGTCTCCTACTTTCCTGGGACTTGAATTGAGTCTTCAGGAATCAGATGGGATTTTAAAATCAGAGCATTTGGGCCTTTATTGTTCTCAGGGCTGATCACAGGTTTGGACTTTCCCTTACTGATGAGCAATTGATGTTGGCAAGGGCCCTCCTTTCTTTTCTTGGATATAACAACAGTCTGTTATTTGGTCTTTCTGCCTCTGGTCCACCTGTCTATAGGGACATAGTACCCCATGTTGACACCAAACTTTATTTTTTGGGGGGTTCAATTAAAAAAATATGCATAGTGGGATGAACCACCTCCCAAGGCAGTTCAAGAATTTTGGAAATCCTCAAATAAAGCTCTCAGGTGTGCTCAGCATACACACAGGGAGGCAGAATTGGGGTGTGGTTATAACCGGAAGGAAAGCTCCAGCGGGTGGATCTTTGTTCTGGTCACTCTTCTTGGGACTGAGGATAATGTCTGACATATAAGTAGGAGGTATCAGAGATATTGGAGTAAATGAATGAAGACTGCTTGAACTGAACTGATTATCTTCTATCCTCTCAGAAAGGAGGATGGTCATATCTGCCTCTCTCAAAGCCTTTCCTGGTTTCCGCCAGTTTTCTAGAACACACCCCTTTCCTCTGCTTTGCATCCTTTCAGCTTTTCACCTGCAAAATGGAGGCAAAGTGATGCTCTTCCAACCACCCCCCTCACTTATCCTGTCTTCTAACTAAAGTACTTCTTCCATCAGGGCGCCTCTGCACGTCTTTCCCTCTGCCTGGGCCGCCCTCCCCCTGCTCCTCTGCTCAGTCAGTTCTTTGAGCTAAGTGCTTCCACCTAAGAGGGGCCTTTCCCCGCCTCTGAGGTTGTCTTCCATGAAACTGTCCCTGGTGCTAAAAATGGGGACTGCTGCCTGGATGCATGGCACTGAAGCGATTGGTTTGCTGGTTTCTATCATCCCTCGGGGTGCCTGGTGGTGAGTGAATGTTTATTGAGGGAGAGCAACAGTTTCAAGTCAAAGGGGGGCTCTGGGTTGGGAGAAATCCACGGAGGCCTCTACTGGTGGCTTTCCGCTGTCAGTGGTTACCATTGTGGATAACTCAAACTTGATCTTGGACAGGCTCTGGAGATCATCCGGGGTTGTCAAGGCCTGAATGTGGTGGGTTGTGACCTCGTGGAAGTTTCACCACCCTATGATCCTTCTGGTGAGTAAGGGAGATAAGTGTGATCTGTAAGCAGCTGCTAGTTTAAACCGTCTTCCTCTAATTAGTAAGTAGATGGATGGGTCCTTTTAGACAACTCGGAAACCTGCTGAGTACGTCCTACAGTGAAGAAAATAAACCTATTAACACACACTGTACAGATGTGAGCTAATGAACCCTAACAGAACCCCTGGGAGGCGGCTAAGGCTTATTAGCTGGCCCCACCCATCAGCAGAAGAGAAGCCAACCTGCAGTTCAGTGATGGGGTGGCACAGTGCCATTTGCCTTTGATATTTCACTGAAAAGTGAATTCTCAAGCAGAAATCATATTTATAAATATTAATAAACTGGGAGAGTCAGCTGGTTTAGGAGAGAGATTCAAAGCAGATGCCATCCCAATAATTTTAATGTAGCAGTTTACAGACTTGGGCCTATTAGATTCAGAGGATAGATAATAAATACAATACACACCATGATGATAGGTTTTCCTTTGGGGAATCTGTTCTCAGGGTAAACAGAGCCTTCTGAATTTTAAAATACTATTTCTGAATGGTGCTGGATGGAGAGAATGCCGAGGAAAGCATGTCCACAGGGTGGTCAGGTAGCACAGGCAGGACGCTGATCTAAGGCAGTGGTCTGCGCACTGCTCATGCTTGGGTTTCACCTCTTTGTAGGTAACACAGCCCTGGTGGCGGCTAACCTGCTGTTTGAGATGCTGTGTATTCTCCCCAAAGTGACAGTTGCCTGAACGTTGTCCTGAGGTTCTTCAAGATGAACCAACAGCTTGCACAGATGATAATTCTCCAGAAGCACTTGTGTGCAAGCAAAATCTGAGAACTGAAGAGCTGATGCCAATAAAACATTCTGCTAAAAACATCATTGGTGGCTGTACCATCAGGGCATTCAGTGAAACTCGAATCCAAACAGCCAGTATTCCTCAGGAGTTTGAATTAACTTAAAAAAAAAGATGTGCTGTTTTCTCCTTTGAAGAATGGTGATGGAGGATAAAGGGGAAAGGGGTGGAGAATGCAGTTTATCTACAACTTGGAGGGATGGAATGAAAAAATCCTATGAAATTATATTGTAGAAACATTCCAGATTTCTATAGTATCTTCCCTTAAAATATAGCCCCTACTCTGAGGAGCCTAGGACTGCATCTTGGTTTTAGGGCTTCTGTGAACATTAAACAAAGTGTGAAAGGAAAAGAATGTGCAGATCCTAATAAAGAGACTTCCCACTCAAAACCCCAGGAAGATGCAGGAATGTCTTCTAAACCAGGTAACATGAGCTGGCCTCCGAAGGGCTGTTTATACACTTCCTTAACTTACTCCTTCTAAGCCGTGTTACATTATCTTCTCTTCAAGCTGACCCACCCTCTAGGACAGCAGTACCCAAAATCTGCAGTGAAGGCGTGGTGATCTTAAGCATGTATTGAGTAACATGCAGATTTGACTCTGTTGATCATGTGAACACTGTCAAATCATCACCTCGTGACATAAGAGCTACCCGTAATCTTCACACATTAAAATAGTTTATTTCTGTTTCCAGTCTGTAAGATTCTTAAAACAAAATAACATCAGCTTCAGTGCCTGTTTCACAATACAAAACAAAAACAACATAAAAAAGACACCATTTGCCGAATAAGTTATTTGTTCCTAAGAGTATCAAAAGTGCAAAATATTTACCTTTTCAGGTCTGTCTTGAAAGTATAATCATCTTCCTTCACACACTGAACAGAGAGACTCAGCAGCTGCCAGGCTGCATTTCTTTTCCAGGGACACGGTCGGTGTTTGGATGTGAGCAGCGTTTCGTTTGTCAAGTTGTTCTGCATCAGCTTTTCAGTAATTTCGCTTAGGAAAAAACGTTTCAGTGCTTGCTCGTAATTCTTTGCCCCATATAACACAAACCACTTAAAACACAGTCAGATCCCACTTCTTTTTATATCAGGAAAAATGTATGTACTGAATGAGGAGGAAATCAACCCATCAACCCAAAACCACAGCCAAATTTTCATGATTAGTCAGTGATGGCAGCAAGACTGTGGTGCCTCATGGGAGTTAGGGCAGACTTGCTTACTGACACGTTGCTTGGTTGGAGCTGATGCACTTTACGTTAGACAGACTGTGCCACCGACACCTGGGCCTAATGAAAAAATATTTTTTAAATGGGTGCCGTGTGTCTACAAAGGCTTGTTTTAGGTCAGTGACTGTCGCATCTGTTAAACATGAGACATAAACTATATCAACCAGAAAAACCTACCTCTAACAACATCTGTGTTGTCAGTTCCAAGATACCCAAAGGCCTAGAAGTTAACTTAAAGCCAAAATTGGATATGTTTGATTTACATATGTGACAAAGAGAACAGTAGCATTGGCTGAGCAAGATGGTGGCTCATACATTTGACACGGAAGTAAACCAATTCATGGAAAAAACATTCAGGAGGAAAGGCTTAGGTAGTCAAAAGTCAAGGTCAGTTTAAAATAAAAGCTTCTCAGTGTCCTCTTGGGGGACATTATCTACCAGTCCCCAAACAGATCTCTAGATGATTTTTTTTGGACTGAAATATTTCCTAGGAATGGTTTCATCATTATTGCTTTCCTTTTTTTGTGCAAATGAAAGGTGCAGCAGTCTGAACATGCTTTTTAATAAAATTTTTGAAAATGAATAGATCTGGGGTGTTTTGGTTTTCAGAAATTAAGGTCAGGAATCCCATTAGTAGCAGAAACTAAAAAAAGAAAAACTTACCATTGAACCAAACTGCTCCTCATATAAGCAACTTGGCCAGAGGAGATGCAGAAAATAATTTTGCATCACAGAGCCAAAAATTAATTCTTTGATCAGTCCCACCTGGGCCAGGTGCCATGCGATAGGGCAATCAAAATAAACAACCATTTTGAGAGGATCATGTGGAAAAAATAAAGCCTGGCAGTGATTTCATTTTTTTTTTTTTTTTAAATAAAGCTATAGATTCCATGAAAACTACAAGAATTTCTGGACTCAATTTATTACTTGCCACTGTCACTCAATCCAAATGGCTTAGTTTAAAGCAATTATGATTAAAGAAAATAGCAGTTATTAATCTATTTTGTCCCATTACTGATTTTGAGCCTTCACTTTACAAAAGGACAATTTGCTTTGACATTTGAACTCTTTGAGGTTGTCCAAACTCCAGGCAGTTTGCTCTAAAAAGAAAAGGAAAGCTCTCTAATTGGCTGGTAGAATCCCACCTGGAGTCCATGGTTCACTGGAACCCAGCAAGCTGGGGTGCTGACGACAGGTCTGATCCTGTTACTGATGAAACAGTTGTTGAGAGTGAAAACAATTAAGACGAGACATTGAAATATAGGCCAGAAGCTCAAAGTGAGCAAAACAGGAGTCTAGAACTGTCTTGGCTCACTTGTCATGAAAGAGGACTTGAAGATACAGGACTGTTGGAGTAACAGGGTTCAAATACACCTGCTGAGAAATTTTAAGTTCCTTGATACAAAGACATGTCTGGTATTTTACTAAGGAGACACCACTGGAGCGAAGAGGTTCCTTGAACCTGACTCACACCGGGAGTAATGTGTCTTCAGTTGAACATCTACTGGCTTATGGCAGCTTATCTCTACGTTCTGAGAACACGATTACAAGTTATGGCTCCTAATACCCATACCCTAGAACTGACAGAGGCAGAAAGGCATCTGAAAACATACAGGTAAATGGCTCAAGGTCATTACAGTACTTCTTGCCGTGCGGATCCCTCCGAGGACACTTCAGTGCTTGGGAGGCAGCCGATGGGGTGCTCAGAGAGGCGCTGCCTCAGGCCCTACCCAGCCTGCCCCTCTCTCATCTTGGGAAGAAAACTGAACTGAAAGGCAGAGGCCCCACTCATCCTTAACCTTTAAGGATGACCAGCCGTTGTAGGGGGATGCCCCCCAAATATAGTTTTAGCTATTCACTGCCAGAGAAATCATTAATGTAGGATTGCTTGGAACTAGGCCTCTTTCGAGATGCAGACGCAGGCCCAGAAGCTGAGGTGGGTTGTGCCAATGGAAGAGCAAGTGCTAGGGCAGGAAGAACAGGCGGGATGGGGGAGGCAGGTGGCTGCCCAGCACACCTGGCTTGAGAGGCCCCCCACCTCCACTGCAGGGCCCCGCAGAGATACAGAGACGGGACGGGGAGGGTGGGGCGAGCACGGGCAGAGACGACAAAGCAAGAGGGAAGGAACAGTCTGTTTTAAATAGTGTGGCATTCAAATGAGGAAAAAAAGACTCAAAGGAAAATATTCTGATCCGGGGAAGTCAACGTGTGGTGTTTTTCACTCCTAGGATAGGACAGGACAAAGGAAAGATTCTTCTAGCCATTGTTCTGGAAGAATAATCTAAAACCTATACTCTGTCCATTGTGATGGTTTGAGTCCTGAAAATACCTGTTCACAGGGGCCCGTTAAAAAGTCTGAAGAGTTCGAGTCTTTTTTTTGAAGCCCTGTCAGTCTAGGTCAGGCCATGACGGGATATAAAACCTCTGTAAGGAGCCTTCTAGCAGCCGTTCCATCCATAAGGACAGCTTGCTCAATTTTCCTTTGATGGGCCTGGGTCCGAGGCCAGAGGAAGACTTCCCTCGACACTCACCCAGATGGAGGGAGGAGTCAAAGTCACTGCACGACCCCATGGCTTCCTCCTCTTCCACTGCTTTTTGGGGCTTGAAGAGGCAGAAGTATTTCTTGTGGCCGTTCAGAGCCAGCACATAGCCCGTGTAGTCACGCTCCATGAAATGTTTGTCGTACTGGTTTGGGATTGGGGCCGCATCTTGAGCAAATTCTAGTAAGTATTCGAGCCATTCTCTGTGTTTATCTAGACTCAGGAAGGAGAAGTGTAGGCAGCTGCTCCTGGAGGAAGGACAGAATGTGGATTTAGGGTACTTCTGGGCACATTTAATCACAGGGAACTTAAGAATCTCAGTCAGATTTCAAACAGGAAAAGGCTTTGTGTTGGGTAGGGTCTGGAGAAAGGAAGGAGTTCTACGGGGCCTGGAGGGTTTCTACAAGGTGGCAGCAGCCCCTCACCCATTTCTAGTTTCCTGCTGGGGGTCAGTCCCTGCTGGGTGTCACTCAGTGTTGGGCTTCAGGAAAACACAGGAGCCAGAGAACAGTTTCCTGAAAGGGCTCAGGGGAGACTGAGTTCAAGCTCTTCTGTCCAGAACTGACGGTCAAGAGGAAGAAAGGTCCCTGATGGCTTGGATGGATCCTGGGGCTGGATAGGTAACCAACACCATGTTGCCTGGATAAAGCCTCTCCAGCCACCCCCTGCCTGCCCTCAGCTCACCCAAGCATGCCTGCTCGCCCCTCCTCCTTCCACACATTCCGTCCTGCCCCCTCTGCTGGTGCACAGGGGGACTCACCCAGTGAATGAGTAGACCTCCAGAGCAAATTTCTGCAGCAGGCTGGCTTGGTGGAATTGGACAGGATGAGAACCACGTTCATGTGGCCTGGCCTCAGGCGTACCAAGTTACTGGTGTATGTTATATCTGTGAGTTCTGTTACCTCCACAAAGCCTTTTTTAGGAATCTTGCTGTGGAGAAATATGGAGGAATTAAGATCTTAGAGGACAGGGGAATGCCATTATTTTTAAAAGGAATAAGTGGAAGAAATTGCTATGTTCTAGCCAGACTAGGTACATTATTAACTATCCTTGAGCCTATATATAGGGGCAGGGTGGGACTGACCCCGATCTGGCTATCCCAGCCTACAATAGCCTTGCAGGTATTACCACACAGTTGATGTAGAAGTGGCTTTAGTACAGGATAAAGGCTGTCAACACAGCTATTTATCTCTGCTCCTGGCTCATCTAGCATCTGCCTGACATGCTTCTTTGCTTCCTGCCTTCATTATTAAACCTGAGATTGAGAAACTGAGGGTACCTAGGAGAAGATAACTAGATGTGTATCTAGATACCTCTAAGGTCTTAGTCAATGCCCATCAGCAGTGTGTGTGTGCTCAGTCATGTTCAACTCTTTGTGATAGCCCGCCAGGCTCCTCTGTCCATGAGGTTTCCCAGGCAAGCATACTGGAGTGGGCTGTCATTTCCCCCTCCAGAGGATCTTCCTGACCCAGGGATCAAGTCCGAGTCTCCTGCACTGGCAGGTGGATTCTCTACCACTGAGCCACCTAGGAAGTTGTCATTAGCAGTGATTCGTCCCTAAATCCACATCGCACATAGGGAGCGGAGCCAGAGTTCTTAGCTGTGCTAGACACTCGGATCCTGCTTTATCAGCCTCTGCGGTCTGTGGGGCTGCTGCTGAGGAGGAGGGGCTGGCATCTGGTGAGAACAACCTGCTGGGCTCCTTGGTGAAGCTTGGCTCCGTCTTCCCTGTCTTCTCACGGGCTTCCTCTTTATCTGGAGGGCTGGACTCTCGCTCATCGTTTGAGTCACTGAAGAAAAAGAGATTTTACAGAAAAACAGCCGAGGAGCGTAGGCCTCAGCATTCAGATGCAGCACTGAGGAGCACCGGGGGTCTTACCTGAAAGCTTGAACGATGACAGTGCCAAAGAGGATGAAGAGGGCAGAGAAAACCAGGGACAGAAGAGGCATCATTTCCCGCCTGAAATGAAGTTCACAAGCTCTGGTCAGCGCTACGCGGGCCGCTGTGACGCGTCAGTTAATGGTTTCAGGTTTCTTCTCTCTGGCTCAAAAAACCGCTACATAACCCCAAGCCAAAAAGCTTTCACATTAGTAAACATTTTCTAATTTCATACAAATAGAGGATTTTTGGGGGGTAGTGGTGAAAGTAGAGATTATTTTCCTCAGTGTTCTAATTCACAGATCACCTATTTAAAAAGTTTGACTTTGTGCCTCAGGCTGTGCTGAATGGATTCTGCAGAAGGAAACGACAAGAGGGGTAACAAACGATTTAAGCTGTGAACATGGAGGAACACTCTGATGTCAAGGGTAATATGAGCTGACCAGAAAGTCTGTGGGATGACTTCTTTTATTTTGATCTTTTTTTTTTTTCGGTCAGACTAATTCAGATGTGGCCCAGAGGGGTACAGTAGGGAGAAGAAAGTTGACTTTTCTAAGAACTCCTCTAGGTGTTCTGAAATTTTATTCACCTGCAGACACCCATCAAAGGCCTGCTGTTTTTTGGGAGCTGGGCTGGTGGCCAGGAAGCACAGACGTGAGTGGGACATGGTCTGTCCTCAGGAGCTTGTGGTCTCCTTGGGGAGGGGGTGATGGGAGTACCCTTGCCCTCTCTGATTAATTCGCTGGTTCGTTTGTGTCTCGATTCACTGGACTACCTGTGCGTCAGCCCTGTGCTGGGCACCAAGGTGTTCTGGTGAGGAGTATGGTTCCAGGCTCTGCTGTCTGGAAGGAAAGCTGGGGTGATCCTTTCTTTCCTAACCTATGGGAAAGGGTCAAACCAGCAAATATTACAAAAGGGAAGTTACTGAAAGACAGAGAAAGGGGACTATTCGTTGAAAATATGGAAACACTTTCCACCTGCTCAGATGGAGTCTACACTGAAATAAAAGAAGAGTGGACCTTTTTTCAAATGAAAAACAGCAGTCCTGGTTAAGTAATAGCAAGAGAAGAAATCCATACTGGCACTATTCCTACCAGTTGTTGTGAAATATGCTGTCCCAGGAGTCTGAGATGTAGTCAGAAGCAGAGTAGAGCCACCGAAGAAGAAAAATCTGTGGAAGGAGAAAAGGAGTCAGGACTGGACCCTGAGCCCCGGAGGGAGAAGCCCCTCATCCCCGACAGGGAACTGCAGCTCTGGGAGCTCGGGAGCCCTCCCCAGCACCCACTCCCCACTCGCCTGGGCCGCGTGCTTACAGGGGCAAGTTCATCAGTCAAGTCGGGGAGCACAGCTTCCGACGACAGAAGAGCTGGGTCTTTCCGCAGTTGGTCCAGATAACCCAAAAGGATGAATTTATCACTCTCACTCCCGGTCCAGGGATCCTCCAGGGTTTTATACACCACCCGCCCTGCCGTGTTTCGCCTTTCTAAGATAGACACCTGGGAGAAAAAGAGGTGAGAAGCCATTAGAATTTTCAAGAGAATGGGAAATTATTGTTGTTGTTTTTTCCCAGAGACGATGGAAAAAAGGGTCTAGTGAAGCTCAAGCACAGATATGAATGAGTATACCATATCTGCAAGAGATTTCCACTTTTCTGACAAAAGAAATTAGTATTATGGTGACTTTTCAAAGTTAACTTTGTTAAAAGTTAAAGCTTTCTTCTCAACAGATTTTGTTCTGTAACTTCTAATTTTCTTTTTTCCAACATTTATTTATTTATTTGGCTCTGCTGGGTCTTAGTTGCAGCATGCGAACCCTTAGGTGTGGCTTGTGGGATCCAGTTCCCTGACCAGGGATCAAACTCGGCTCACTGCACTGGGAGCAGAGTCTTAGTCAGCGGACCCTAGTGAAGTCCTTGACTTAATGTTATAATAAAACAAACTTTTGTTTTTTTTTTAGAGATTTCCCCATGAAAATCAGTTCAGTTGGTAAAGGATCAGTTGGTCAAGAATCTGCCTGCAATGCAGGAGACCCCGGTTCGATTCCTGGGTCGAAAAGATCCGCTGGAGAAGGGATAAGCTACCCACTCTAGTATTCTTGGGCTTCCCTTGTGGCTCAGTTGGTAAAGAATCTGCCTGCAATGGGGGAGACCTGGGTTCAAGCCCTGGTTTGGGAATATCCCCTGCAGAAGGGAAAGGCTACCCACTCCAGTATTCTGGCCTAGAGAATACCATGGACTGTATAGCCCATGGGGTCACAAAGAGTCAGACATGACTGAGCGACTTTCACTTCCTATGATTACTAAGATGATGAAAATGACAAAGAATTTCATGCTTCTGTGGAGAGTGATGACAAAGGAGGAAAGGAAGCATAAGGTCAATCAGGATGAAACAAAAGAGGCAGAAGTACAGAAGGGAGACACTGAAAAGCATATTGATGGTTGCCTAAGGGAGATTCTACAAACTAGATACTGTAAGACTTGACCTGCACAGGGGAAAGACAGGTGAAAGGGACTGGGGATGCCCTTTAATCTTTACCCAGAGGAAAGATGCCTTTTGTGAAGATCCAAGGTTGAAAAGTTAGGAGGTGAAATCAGCAGGGTGAAAAACTAGTTTAAGAATGCTTTCATGGACTTCCCTGGTGGTCCAGTGGCTAAGACTCTGTGCTTCCAATGCAGTGGGCACAAGTTTGATCCCTGGTTGGGGAACTAAGATCCCACATGCCACAGGCCAGGGCCAAAACACAGGTCAAATGGTTTCCAAGCACTCAGAAAAAAATAAAACAAAACAGGCTTCAGAGATTTCTGGATTTCCCAGAATATATTCAAAACTCTTGAGGAAGGCGAACATGGAATTAAGCGCCACATGCTTGTGAAGAGCTTGGGAACAGGAGAGAACCCACGACTCACCGCTGATTTTCCTTGAAACGTGTCACTATCTGGTAGTAAGGTGCTGGCAAATTCCTGCTGCCGATTGCTGTAGACATGCACGAACCTCACGGTGTCCTGTGTGTTTGCCAGGCAAAGGATAGGAACGCCTCGAAGGGTTTGCTCAACTTGGTAGCCTCAGCCGTCAGTAAAACCACACAGTACCTGCACGTCAACAAAAGAAAAGACTATGTAACTAATCCCCGAGGCCATGAATGCCTGAATGTCAAGTGAAGGTGAAGGAGAGGAGAAGTCATCCACAGAGAGAACCAGCACGTTTTAGAAACCAAAGCTGCATGAGGGTTGCCAACGAGATAAGATGTTCAAGGCATTAAGGACCTGCCTCTTTCTAAACTGCTGATGCTCTCCCCACATCAAACTTTACAACATTTGGAAATGCCCTTGAAGGCAACAGTCACTGAACTGCTGATGCAGAAGGGCCTTGCAGAAGGCACCTGTTCTAATTCTTCCACTTCAAGCAGGGCTGGTTAACCCTATCTCAGGCCAGGGCCGTTGGGCCTCATTCTGAAGGGTTTCCTATGCTGTGGTTCCAGTGGCAAATTCATCTAATCATTCAAATCAGGCATTCTTTCTCCAAGATACTACTGAGCACTTACTAGATGATGCCAGGTAAGACAAACAGTGTTCTTGCCCTTATGCTCAGTCACTCAGTTGCGTCTGACTCTTTGCGATTCCATGGACTGTGGCCCACCAGGCTCCTCTGTCCATGGGATTTCCCAGGCAAGATTACTGGAGTGGGTTGCCATTTCTTCCTCCAGGGGATCTTTCTGATCCAGGGATCAAACCATGTCTCCTGCTTTGGCAGGCAAATTCTTCACTACTGAGCCACCTGGGAAGCCCCATTCTTGCCCTTGTGGAACTTATATTCCAGTGGGGAGGGCAGACAAAAAATAGATAGATGGGCAGGTAGGTCATGACAAGTAGTGGTAAGTGTTAGGGGAAAAAAAAAAAGTGAAGGGGAAAGAGTGCAGGGTGGGTTGGGAGTTGTGCTCCATCAGACAGGCTGGCCAGGGAAATGTCATCTGGGAAGGTGACGCTGGAGCAGAGACCTGAATGAGGTGCCACAAGAGGAAGGGAGGTCAGAGCACTCCAGCTGAGAGCATTGCAAGCGCAAAGCCCCAGAGATGGAGGGGGACTCGCTCCAATTCAGTGTGAGGAGGACGATCACTGGCTGCTGTGGAGAACTGACCGAGGGTGAGAAAGTGGAGTAGAGGCAGAGGAGGGTCAGAGGCAACATGGTGGCCTGGGCGAGAGGGGACACTGGCCTGGCTAGGGTGATGGTGGAAACAAAGCGGAGGAGTGTGTGGACTGGGATATTTTTTGAAGGCTGTATAAATAAGAATCCTCAAAGTCCAGGATCATCTTCCTTATATTTAATTAAATCTTAGTCTATACAGGAATCTGAAAAGTCTGGAAACATAGGGAATGTTTCCTATTTTAAATAGTATTTTAGTTGTATTTTCAAGTAATGTGATCAAAATGGTTTCCTTTCATATCCAGACACCTTTCACAGATGAAACAGCCCTAAATTTAAAGGCTGCTGCTGCTACTGCTAAGTCGCTTCAGTTGTGTCCGACTCTGTGCGACCCCATAGACGGCAGCCCACCAGGCTACCCCATCTCTGGGATTCTCCAGGCAAGAACACTGGAGTGAGTTGCCATTTCCTTCTCCAATTTAAAGGTACCGGCTCCTTAATCTGAAAGAGCTGTAAGAAATGTTTTCCATGTCTTTCCAGACTTTTCAGATGCTCTGTATGAATGAGGATGCCTCAGCCATGCTATGCCCAGCTAATTATTTTACCATTTCCTCAGCATCCTCACTGCCCTACTGTTCAGTCATTTACCTGGCTCCTCTCCTAGATCTGCAGAGGTCTGTCCTGTGTGGGACACTCTGGTAGCAACAGCTGCGTTCTCCCACTTCACACTGTTTCACTGAGCTTCACAGGCTCTCCCTGACACCTGGCAGAACCTACTCACTCTTCAGGGCTCAGCTCTCAGGGGGATCTTCTCTGGCACAGCCAGTCATTTGGTCCTAAGGTGCCTTGGACTGACATACCCCTCTACTATCATAGCTGTTCATCTATGTTCATCTATTTGCAACATGAAGCACAGATTCGACTGTCCCAGGGTCAATGTTTAACTGCCTTTCAGTAACATGTGACATGACGAGCAGGGGCAAGGCCTTCAGTCCTTACTTCCTCTGTCGGTGAGACCGTTTCACGGGGCAGAGTTCATGGAACAACTTCTGGCTGGTGAGCCTGGCTGCCAACAGATACTTGTTTTGGGTGATAAAGTCATCAATGACCTGTCTCTTCATACCTCGGGCCTGGAGAAAAACCAAGAGACAGTTGATTCTTACTCAGTTTTCTCACTGAGAATGGGCTTGACTTACAGTTTAATAAAAATATGGCTGAGCCTGGCTAAAGCAATAAAACCAAGAAAGTTAGACCTGTTTGAACAAATAAACATGTGGTATTTTCCCGGCAATGTGGGGCTGAAAGCAATGATGCAACTATTTCAGGTCAAAGGAAAAATCAAGTGCTTGGGGAAGTTCTGTAGACTGTTTTATGCTGGCAGATTGAAAAAGTCAATAATTTTGAATTTTTACGCAAATTTACTTCCATTTGAGATTTACAGTAAACTGAGTAATTAAAAATAAACTTCAAAGTAGCAATGTTATTGAGTATAAAAGATGGACTACAAAACTGTATGATGACCACTTTATTATAATTTTCATATATTTCAAAGAACTGAAATTATGTATAGCAGGTTCTCTGACCACAATTAATCAAGACATCAACTCAAGATATGAACCGGAAAATTGCTTTATGCTTGGAAATTAAGAAACTCTGAGTAACTTATTGATCTGAGAAGAGAGCATATCAGATGTAAGAAAATATTTTGAATTTGGAGTGATCAGTGAAAATATTATTTATCAAAACTTTGGGATGCAGATAAAGTAGTATTTGGAGGGTGTGTGTGCTCAGTTGCTCACTCCTGTTCAATTCTTTGCAGCTCCATGGACTGTAGTAGCCCATCTGGCTCCTCTGTCCAGTGGAGTTTTCCAGGCAAGAATAGTGGAGTGGGTTGCCATTTCCTACTCCAGCGGACAATAGGGGACCTCCCTGGTGGTCCAGTGTTAAGAACCTGCCTCCCAATGCAGGGGACATGGGTTCGACCTTTGGTAGGGGCATTAAGATCGCACATGCTGTGGGGCAACTAAGCCCTTGGGGCCCATCAACTGAGCCATGTGCTGCAAACTACAGGGCCAATGTGCTCTGGAGTCTGGGCGCCACAGTGAAAAACTCCACCTGCTGCAATGAAGACCAAACAATAAAACAAAGAAATACTAAAAAATGGATATAACAGAAAAGAAATTAATGAACTAGATATCCCTATCACGAAGTTACAAAAAAATACAAAAGTAGAAAGAAGGAAATAATAAAGAGGAAAATAGAAATCAATAAAGCAAAATAAAAATATAAGAACAAACCAACATTCGTTCTTTGGAGCTAATAAAATTGACACACCTCTGGTGAAACCAATCATGAAAATAAAGAGAGAAAGCACAAGTAACCATTACCAAGGATGATGTGGAGGAATCACTACCTATGTTGCTGAAACTAAAAAAAAAAAAGTGTACACAAATATATGTATATTATATATATATTTAAATTTGAAAATTTAGGTGAAACAGAAAAATCTCTAGGAAAAATAAAATACTTGAAAAAAAGAGAAAATAGTTCTATAACCATTAAAGAAGATGAGTCAATAGTCAAAAATATTTCCTTAAACACAAATTCAGGCTGAGATGGCTTTGTAGGTGGTTTTAACCAGACTTTCAAGGAAGACAATCTAATCTGTAAAGTCTTTCTGAGAAGGGACGAAGGGAGGACACGTCCTATCTCATTTCATGATGCAGATATTCACATATCCATCAACAGAAGCATGAATAAACCATTCTCATGTCGCTATACCTGATACAGCAAATGAAACCAAATTACCTGGAGCCAAGAGAGACCACTGGGGCTTCCAGGGTTACACTAAGCCTCTCGTCATTGCAAGGGCTCGGTTTATGTTAAGAATGCATTTTATATTCATAAAGAGCAAACTGGGGACTTTCCAGTGGTCCAGCGGTTAGGAATCCACCCCCCAGTGCAGGGACATAGGTTCAATTCCTGATTTGGGAAGATTCTACAGGCCATGGGTAATTGGGTCACCACACCAAAAGCACTGAGGCCTGTGTGCTCTAGAACCTGTGCTCTGCAACAAGAGAAGCCACCACAGTGAAGACACAGTGCAGCAGCCAAAAATGCATAAATGAAAATAAATAAGATCATTGAAAATAAAAGAGCAAACTGGTAAAGCATCCATTGTTCTCGTAATTTTATTAATGTATTTGATTTATAATTTTCCCCAGGGAATAAGTAGATAACAATTCTCAAGGATACATGCTATTACTAAAAAGCAATTTAGGAAATCTTATAATCTTGGATTGAGATGACCTTCCTTCCTCTCTTCCACAACTGGTGTTTGCTTGCTTCCTGACTCTTTCTCTTGGCTCCTGCTTAGCTGCCGTCAGGCACCCCCTCTTTTTTATTTGCTGGTTGTTGTCCAGAGTTTCATCCTTGGCTCCCTCCTCTCCTTACATAACATATGATGCCTGGGAGATCACCTTCTGCCTTTCCTCAGATGTAGATCCTTGCCTTGTTAGGAAATCTAAGGAGGCACACCTCCCCTTAGATTTCCTAAAGGCAGTTCTTTCTTTCTTTTTTAAAAATATTTATCTATTTATTTGGCTGCACTGGGTCTTAGTTGTGGCACATGGGATCTTCTATCTTTGTTGTGGCATGCGGGATCTTTACTTCTGGCATGTGGGAACTAGTTCCCAGATCAGGGATCAAACCTTGGTGCCCTGCATTGGGAGTGCAAAGTCTTAGCCACTGGACGGCCAAGGAGCTCCCAGGCAGTTCTAATTCTTATGTCCACAACTGAACTCACTGTCTTCTTTTTAAACCTGCTCTTCTTCCCTTACTATCCACTTTCCCTGTCTGGCTCCTTACCTTAGTCTCATGGTCTCAGGCAACTTTTCTCCTTCACATGGCACCCAGAGTGCACCTGCATCTAAGGCAGACACCTACTACAGTGGATGAAAACTGCCTTTAGGTCTTTTTCCTCCCTGCTCTGAGTCTGATAAAGACTCAGGACAAAGACTAACTCTGGATGTCAGAGTTGTTCTATAGTACTCAGCAAGCAGGCAATAAATGTACTGAATGAATGAAATAATGGATTTTTATAGAATATCTCTTTCTTTTCACTCTAGCCTCTTATAAGAGAAAGTGTCAAAGGGCTCTTGATTTTTTAAAAGTAACATTAAAAAATACGTGTTCATTATAGGGATTTCTGGAAACCCAAATATTGAAATCATATTCACTTTACAAATTGAAAGCAGTGTATTATAAACAGCATATACAATTTTGCATCCTGCTTGCTCGTTAACATTATGTTATGAAAATTATCCCCATCATTATTATTCTCAAATTGCCATTTTATTTTTTATTTAACTTTTATTTAAAACTTTTTTATTTATTCATTTATTTCAGCTGCATCAGATCTTGGTTGCCTCAAACAGCATTTTTTGTTGGGGTGTATGGACTCTAGTTATGTCTCAATGGCTCCTGAGTACATAGGTTTAGTTGCTCTGCGGCATGTGGGATCTTAAGTTCCCTGAGCAGGGATCAAACCTGTGACCTTTGCATTACAAAATGAACTCTTAACCACTGGACTACCAAAGAAGTCCAAGCAAACTGCCATTTTAAATGGCTATATAATAGTCCCTATTTGGGATGTGGGGCTTCCCAAGTGGCTTAGTGGTAAAGAATCTGCTTGCCAATGGAGGAGCAGCAGGAGACTGGGATTCAATACCTGGATTGAGAAGATCCCTGGAGAAGGAAATGGCAATCCACTACAGTATTTTTGCCTGGAAAAATCTACAGGTAGAGGAGGCTGGCAGGCTACAGCCCATGGGGTTGCAGAGTCGGACACAACTGAATGACTGAGCATGCACGTCTGGGAGGTATCAATAACAACCCTACCATTGGATGCTTATATTTCCCCCTCATTTTTGGTATTATGAATGATATTTAACATCTCTGTATGTAATTCTTTGCTTGAGTTCCTATTCCTTTAGGATAGAGTCCTAAAGGTAATCTCATCTCCCTCAATTCTTTACTCAAGTGTCACCTTAATGAGGCCCTTCTTGGCTGGTCCACCTTAAAAATGTGAGCCCTTTCCCCTAATACCCTGAATCCCTCTCCCATTTTATTTTTTTCTCTAGCACACATCACTATATAATACACCATGACAAAGTGTGTCATAGTGATTGCTGTCCCCACTGGAATCCAGGACGGGGAATTCTGCTGATTTGCTCAGGGCGGTACCCTCAGCACACAGAGCAGTGTTTGGCACACAGCAGGTACTCAGGAGTGCTGTTTTGCTAAGGCAGTTGATATTTTATCACCCAATCACTTTTCTGAAAACTTTTTTTTCCTGAGAATTTCTGAAGTTTCTTCCAGCAAGGCAAGGAAGAGAAGTGCCAGTTTCTCTGTACCTTCAACTCTACAGCATATTTTTACTTTAAAAATCGTTAACAATTTGATGAGAGAAGGAAATGTAAATTGCTTTTCTCTGGTTATTAGTGAGATTTACTTTTTTAAAGTGTTTATTGAGATCTCCTTGGTGATCCAGTGGCTGAGATTCTGCATCCTGACGGCAGGGGGGCCTGGCAGATTCCCTGGTCAGGGAATCTAGATTCCACACTAAAGTTGCAACTAAAGATCCTGCATGCTGCAATGAAGACCCAGCACAGCAGAATAAATAAATACTTCTGCTTCACCCATTTTGGGGGGAAAATTTAAATTGGGATAAAGATCATGGCATCTGGTCCCATCACTTCATGGGAAATAGATGGGGAAACAGTGGAAACAGTGTCAGACTTTTTTGGGGGGGCTCCAAAATCACTGCAGATGGCGACTGCAGCCATGAAATTAAAAGACGCTTACTCCTTGGAAGAAAAGTTATGACCAACCTAGATAGCATATTCAAAAGCAGGGACATTACTTTGCTGACTAAGGTCCGTCTAGTCAAGGCTATGGTTTTTCCAGTGGTTATGAATGGATGTGAGAGTTGGACTGTGAAGGAGGCTGAGTGCTGAAGAATTGATGCTTTGAACTGTGGTGTTGGAGAAGACTCTTGAGAGTCCCTTGGACTGCAAGGAGATCCAACCAGTCCATTCTGAAGGAGATCAACCCTGGGATTTCTTTGGAAGGAATGATGCTAAAGCTGAAGCTCCAGTACTTTGGCCACCTCATGCGAAGACTTGACTCATTGGAAAAGACTCTGATGCTGGGAGGGATTGTGGGCAGGAGGAGAAGGGGCTGACAGAGGATGAGATGGCTGGATGGCATCACGGACTCGATGGGCCTGAGTCTGAGTGAACTCAAGGAGTTGGTGATGGACAGGGAGGCCTGGCGTGCTGCGATTCATGGGGTCGCAAAGACTCGGACACAACTGAGCGACTGAACTGAACTGAAGAGTAACATGACATGAAATTAACCACTTTAGTGTGTAACTCAGTGGCATTTTAGTACATTCAGAGTATTGTGTAACCCTCGCCTCTATCTAGTTGCAAACATTTTCATCATCCCAAAAGAAAACTCTGTACTTATTAAGTGGTTATTCTCAAGAAGTTTGGGGTTGATTTCTTTGATTAGAAGCAGCTCATTAGAAATGAAAGATAACAATTCCTTTTATATTGGTTGTAAATACTTCCCTTATTGTTTAATCAAAAAATTTAAATCTTTCTATAAAAATGTAAAGCTTATAATCAAGTTATAATCCCTCCCTGATGCTGGGAGGGATTGGGGGCAGGAGGAGAAAGGGACGACCGAGGATGAAGTGGCTGGATGGCATCACAGACTCAATGGACGTGAGTCTGGGTGAACTCCGGGAGTTGGTGATGGACAGGGAGGCCTGGCGTACTGCGATTCATGGGGTCGCAAAGAGTCGGACATGACTGCGCGACTGAACTGAACTGATAAGTTATTAAGATTTTTCCAAAAAGATTTTTCCCAACACTTTTAGCCCTTTCCTATCTTAAGATCAGATAAATATTCACTGTATGTTCTTTGAGTTAGTGTACACATTTTTTTTCTCAGTGATTTTAATGTATATATTTTGGAGCAAGATCAATAACTTTTACTCACCTGCAAGATCTCAGTACAATGAAAGTCTTTTTAAAAGCTCTCCTCACAATTCAACACCTACCCACTTTTGAATATTAAATTATAAAACTAAAAACTTCCAAGGGATTAATGGGATGAAATGAAAGAGTATTTTTTTCTTATTCCTTTTAATTACTGTTCTATACTGAAGCCTTAAAATTATTTTTATAACTTGTTTTAGAATAAGATTATTGATTTTTTTCAAATAGGAGCTTTTTAGAGGTCAAAGATGACTATTATTTATTGTTCTGTTTTTGTGGTTACAGAGTACATAAAATTGCCATTTTAACCATTTTCAAGTGTATGATTCTGTGGCATTAACCATTCACGCTGTTCTGCAACCATCATCCGCCAACCATCTCCAGAACTTTTTCGCCTTCCCAAAGTGAAGTCGTGCCCCTTACACACTAACTCCCTATTTCTTCTTCCTCCACCTTCTGGCCACCGCCATTCTACTTTCCGTCAAAAGATTACCTTTGTAAGCAGAATAGTACCAAATCATATTTTTAAAAAAACTCATTTTTAAACTCTCTGACTTTAAGAATTTCCTTCTATGAAGGAAACAGTCACCCATTAGATTGAGAGCTGCTTGAGGAGTATCCTCAGTATTTGGTATACTGTCTGACATACAGCAGACAGGTCTGAGATTTTTGAAAGCTTTATTTTATTTATTTACTTAGGCCGCACCACAAGGCATGTGGGATCTTAGTTCCCTGACTAGAGGTCAGACCTGTGCCCCCTGCAGCAGAAACTCACAGTCTTAACCACTGGACTGCCAGGGAAGTCCCTGAAGGAAGAGATTAAAACTAGTTTCTCCTTTCCTACTCTGCTCCATTTTGCTATTTGTGTATGACACCTTGAGAGAAAACAGGAGGGCCATCTTGAAACAAGGCGACACCCACGTACCTGGATAACATCTGCAGGCTTGTGGATGTGTTCTTTAAAGATCAGGATGGTGGGGGTATAGGCATTGACGTTGTATTGCCTTTCATCTCTTCTGCCCCTCTCAAACCGACATACACATATCCAAATGACAAGTAATCTTTGTATGCGAAAGCAGTCAACTGTTAGGGAGTAACAGAGAAGAAGAAATGAAATTGGTAGCAGAGCATCTAAATTAAGTGTGACTCGTTCTAATCAGTGGATTGAGATGAATGCTAGCTTATATGGGCCCACTCAGGCTGCAATACCCTTGTACTCTTGTAGGAATTCTATGGTCCTTTAGGTGCAAAAACCATACCAACAAAGCTGAATAACAATTAACTCTGTTTTTCAGATAGAGCAAGATATTCATCTTACTGAGCTCTGTACTGGGGGTGAGAGGTTTGAGGAATTACCTGTACCCCAACTACTATTTATTTTTTTAAACTGGAGTATAACTGCTTTATAATGTTGTTAGCTGTACAACAAGGTGAATCAGCTACAGGTATACATATATCCCCTCCCTCTTTGATGTCCCTCCGCCTTCCCAACCCCGAATCCCACTCCTCTAGGTCATCACAGAACATCAAGCTGAGTTTCCTGTGCTGTATAGCAAGTTCCCACAAGCTACCTATTTTACACATGGTAGCCTATTTATCTCAAACCTAATCTCCCAATTCATCTCACTCTCCCCTTCCCCCACTACATCCACCCATCCATTTTCTATGTCTGCATCTCTATTCCTGCCCTGGAACTAGGTTCATCTGTATCATTTTTCTAGAATCCACATATATGCTATGCTATATATCTGTTTTTCTCTTTCTGACCTACTTCACTCTGTATGACAGACTCTAGGTCCATCCACGTCTCTACAACCTGTACCCCAAGGACGTAAGATGGCCATGACCATGCCAATGGCTAAGCACTTTCCTCTCCCATCTCCTGTCACAGTGATAACCAGAGGTGTGCAAGTGCAGTACAGAGTATCATTCAGAGAGCAGGTTTGGAATCAGGCTTCAAAGGAGTCAATATTCAACCCACTGCAGGGAGACCTTGGGCAGGTTATACAACCATATAAACTTCAGTATTTGGTCTATAAAATAGGGATCACAATCGGTACTGTTGGGTTCTTCTGAAGATTAAATGCTATTGTGTGTGTGGAAAGTGCTAGCCTAGTAATAGCGTCAGTAGGTCCTCAATGTACAGAGCTTTAAGGCAAATTGCTGGTCTTCAAACATTTCTCATGGGGTGAGCTATTACTTATAAAAAGGAAAATCACCAAAATAAGAGGAAACATTACCCAGACACCTAAAGTACCTTGTAGAGCAGTGGCACGGTGGGCATTTGGTCAAACAGGAGGACACGTGGTTTATTCTCTTGCTGCCAGCCAGAGAGGAACCTGACATAATTTTTGTTTGTAACCTTGAATTGAAAAGAGGATGTCAGTTCCAACATTTAATTCTTAACAGTTATAATCCAGTCAGGAGATAAACAGAATCAAATAAAGGTAAAAGACTGTTTTGTAAAACATAAAAAATGCAGGCAACTAATCTTTTTCCCTTCATTTAACAAAAATTAATTAAATATTAATTTTAACAGAAATATTGATTTCATATTTTCATGTGATACAACTCATACAGAAATCATAATCTTTCTGAAATTATTACTGACCACATCATAAAAAAATTGAGCTTTTGAAGCTGGTTTGCTTAGTTATAGATGACTTTTTAGTTTATTTTAAGACAATGAAATAATTGCTCTTTCAAAATGACTTAAATAAAAATAAGTGGGCCCACCCCACCTATATATTACATAATTTCATTCATTGCCATCTGAATTGCTACTTAAAAAAAAAACTTTTAAATTACAGTATAACTTCTTTCCAACGTTGTGTTAGTCTGAATCGATACTTGTGTGCTTCCCTGTTTATACCTTAAAATAATCCTGAGAAAACAAAAACATGAGTAAATTACTTTCTAGAAAATTTTTATCATAGGTCAAAATTTATCTTTCAACTGTGCTCCCAGAATGATCTATATAGAACTTCGATCTGATCATTTCACTCCACTGCTCAGCCTCTTTCAATGGCTCTATCACCTGTAGGCCAAGCCCTTTAAAGGAGACTCTCATGGTGAGATTCCCCTGTTCCTTCCCCATTAACTGCTTTAGCCTGTCCTCTCCCTCTCACTAATGACTATTTCATACAAAGCAGGCTATCTCATGTTCCAGATCTCTGCCTGCCTGGAACTCATTCTTACTTCACTTTCCTCACCCAGCAAACTTAGTGCAGGGGTCACTTCTGCCAGGAGGCTTTTCTCAAGTCTCTAGGATGGACACTCTGCACATAGGATGGAAACAGTCACCCATTAGATTAGGAGCTTCTTGAGAAGTATCCTCAGTATTTAGCATAGTGCCCAACATACAACAGGTATTTGGAAAGGTCTGAGAACCTACCAAGACAGCCTGTCACGGTTTTAGGAGGCTACAGTGCACTCTGACAATTTCAAGCTAATTCCAATAAATGTTTCTTTTGTGGGAAATGATCCTGGTGGGATAGACTGTGTAGAAATAGGATGGAAACAGCTGGGTGTTTAACTCTTCTTGGTATTATTAAATCAAAAATCATTTTCTTTTAAAAAATTTTATTTATTTTTTAATTGAAGGATAATTGCTATACAAAATTTTATTGTTTTCTGCCGACCTAGAGTCTGTCATGTTTTCTGCCAAACATCGACATGAATCAGCCACAGGTATACATATGAATCATTTTCAAGTAAAGCAAAATAAGAATCCTGTTCTAACTTAAGAAACCAAGGGAAAAATGCTTCTTAAATATAAAAATCATAGTTTAGCTTGTATGAACTCCTTGTGCCTAGTTTCTCTAGCTCAGTCTTTTGTTTGTGAAATTTATTCATACTGTTGCATCATATGTGCTTTGAAAGTTCCAAAAATAACATCTGATTTCATGGAATCTAGTGCTTTCAATAGCTAAGTTCCTTAAATATATAACCAAATAGAACTTAATTTGAATACTCTCTTAAAAGTATCTTCAAATGAACAAATGCATGAAGCTGGAAAGAAACTCTTCATCCCATGCTGTGATCTAACTTTTTGTTGAGAAAATAAGACGCACTTCACTTTAGGCTCAGATTCCTATGACAGGAAGGGAAGGGAAGCTTTCCTGGTGGCTCAGACGGTAAAGAGTCTCCCTGCAATGCGGGAGACCTGGGTTCTATCCCTGGGTCAGAAAGATCCCAAGGAGAAGGAAATGCCAATTCACTCCAGTATTCTTGCCTGGGGATCCCATGGACGGAGGAGCCAGGCAGACTATAGCCCATGGGTTCGCAAAGAGTAGGACATGACTGAGCGACTTCCTATGACAGCATCAGTCTTCCCAGTGGTTGTAACAGGGATAATCCTTTCAGTCTCTCTACTTCACCTATTTCAATTTTCAGCCTCTAGCAGACTTCATTTAAATGATTTAGTCTGAGCAATTAATTAATATGTGTCTTGTCCTGCTCAAAATGAAACTCAGGTCTGAGGATGACCATGGGTTGAGTTCAGAGCAGCCAGCAATCCTAGGTGCTCTTAAACTACTTCTAAGCCACATACTTACTTTCTCCACCAAGTTCCCTGGAAGCAGACTCTCTACAAACTGCCGCAGGTTCTCATGGACAACTGCATTGTGGAAGAAGGAGATCTTCCCATTTATGATTCCTAGGATCGAGGGTGTGCTGTGTGCTCCCAGGTGATGGGCCAGGCGTCGCTCATACCCAGCGTGGACCACGCCAATTCCTACGCCTGAAAAATACAAAAGACGTTCATGAAGGCCTTTTATGCCCCCGTGGCAGGTGAAAAAGTGTTGCTAAGTAATTTTCTGGTGCGAAACTGAAATCCTGACTTAGTAGGAGGGGATATCTTTCCCAACAGACTGTCTAGCATCCCTTCACTGTTGGAATTCTAAATTGGTTCAGTTTTTCTGCAAAGCCATCTGGCAATGTTTAAGAAGAGCTACAAATCTTTTTATCTTTTAGTCTGTTATTTCTAATTCTGGGAGTAGATCAAGAAGAAATACTTCAAAAGAAAAGAACAACCTGTCCACAATGGTCCTATTCATAAAGGACACCATCTGTAAACAATTCAAGGGTTCATCGATTGGCAATGGTTGAAAAAACCCTAGGATTTGTTGATAAGCTAGAATCACTCTTCTTACTCTTTAGAGCATGTCTCCCTTTTATTTTATAGAGATGTTATACAGATTCTCAAAGAGAGAGATTAGGTAAAAATCATTATTAGGCCCTATCCCATATAACTACTGTTAATATTTTGGTATCTGTATCTTTTCTTATACAAGTAAGGGTGTATGCGTGTTTGTCTACACATAAAATAAAATGGGATCATCTGATACCTATTTCACTTAGTGTTTGAATAACTTTTCTTGTCTTTCATTCAAACAATATATTTGGAGGGCTAGATCCTTTGCTAAACATTGGAGATACATTAAATGTTAATAGCCAGTAAATATTCTTTTTTCCCTGGGATGTCTAACAGACTTTAAAGTTTCAAAAACAAACCCCTCATCTTCTTTCTCAAACCTGTTCCACCCAGGCTTTCACCATTTCCATCGATGGTGGTTCCTTCCTATTACTCAGCACTTTTGTCTTAAGGGTCATCTTTGACTCCTCTCATCTCTCACACCACACATGCAGTCTGTCAGCAAGTCCAGTTGGTTCTGTCTTCAAAATACAGTGGGAATTCAACTGTTTTTCTCCACTTGCACTGTACCCTGTCTCTCTGTCATCTTTCTCTCTCTCTCCCAAGCTTGCTGTAATAACCTCCTCAATGGTGTCTTGCCCCTTCTAAAACATAAACAACAGATCATGTCATTCCTCTGCCCAAATTTGGCACAGACTCCCCATTTCACTTAGAATAAAAGTCAGTCTTCACCAAGGCTGACAAGACCCTCTGTGATTTGGCCGTTGGCCCCCTTCCTCTCCCACTCCTCATGCTCACTTACTCCAGCCCCTAGTATCCCTGCTCTTCTTGAAACACACTGGCAGGTTCCTGCCTTTGGCTTCAGCGCTGGCTGGTCCTTCTGCCTGGAGGGCGCATCTTTGGACATCTGAGTAGCTGACTCCTTCACCAACTGCAAGTCCTTCTCAATAAGGCCGAGCAGCCCCACGTTGAAAACTGCTCTCCCCACATGCAGGATCCCCTTCAGCCTACTTGGCACGTCTTGAGCCCTTTCCAAGTTAGGCAGCATGCCTACAACTTTAAAGATGTTATCACTGTTCACACCAGCAAACCCTGAGTGGTAAGTATTGTCATCTTCATGGATGAGCAAGCTGGCACTTGGAGAAGCTGAGGAAACCTTCCTGGAATCACAGTTAGTGTACAGTAGGACCAAGATTTGAACCCTGGTTCAAAGCTGACCTGCAGCTGACCGCAAAGCCTGGTTCCTTTCTGTCCCCACTACGTTCTACCACTAGGTTCTGAATGCTGGAGGAATCAAATTCTTAGAGATGGACTCACCACCAATGACCTTACCAGGAACTGCTATATAGGCCAGAAGCCACCATGTTAAACTGATTCTGGAGAATATGCCTTTCTAGTAACTATTCAGAGAGGCTCCCTACCAGACTTTGGGACTAGAATCAGTAATTAGAACGGTGGCTGGTGGGCCCAGAATCAGGAGAAATGCAGGTCTTGGGAGAGCAAAGGGAACTGAAGAGATCTTTTGAGATTGCTGTTTACCCCGCTCTCCCCTCCGATATTCTTGAAGCTCACTCTTTTAGCCCCTGCAGGATGCCTGCTCAGTGAGATCTTCCTCTTCTGCTGGATTTTTTTTGGCTGCATCGTGAAGCATGTGGGATCTTAGTTTCCCAACTAGGAATCAAATCCATGTTCCCTGGAGCGGAAGCAAGGAGTCTTAACCACTGGACCACCAGGGAAGTCTTATTGCTTCCTGATTTAAAACTGAAGACTCTCACCCTGGCATTCCCTAGAGCCCAGCCTTTTTTTTTTTTTAAAGTCATACTCTACCAACCAGCTGACAGATTGTATATTTTGTTTGTTTCTTTGTGTCTCTTCACTAGAATATAAGCTCTATGAATGTAGGAGCTTGGGGCATTTTGTTTACTACGTTATGATCCTTAGTATCTGGAATAGTTCCTGCCACTTAGTAGTCATTCAATTTTCTAAAACAAGTAAATGAATAAAGTATTCAAAGTCAGAACCAGACTCAAATCCCAGCTCTGCTACCCATTAGGTGTGCCATCTTAGGCAAGTCATTTAATGTCTCTGAGCCTCAGTTTCCTTATTTGAATAATGAAGATAAATTGTTGTGAGGATTAAATGATACACTGGGTTGGCCAAACAGTTCACTTTGGTTTTTCTACAACATGTTATGAGAAACCCAAACAAACTTTTTGGTTAAGGCAATGTAAAAAAGAACCTAGCCCAGAGCCTGGAATATTTCAGGTGCCTAATTAATTATAACTATTATTATCAAGTATTATTTCATCTAGACCATGTGAAATCTGATCTACAGACTGTCTCTCATGTGAGTGGAATTATAACCTCCACAAAACTCTCTCTCATACATGGAGTGGGATGAACCATGTCACACTCTCACTCTTTATGTCATCTTCCCCACAACGTTCCTATACTCCCATCAATATAGCTTTTTTCTGGTTAAAACAGAATACAAGTTATCGGCTTCATTTCTCTTACTTAAAATTACCACTGAGTTCTTGGAATTACCTACATCACCTTCACTGTAGCCTTTCTCAGCCTATAAAGGCAATTTCTTTGGATCATTTCTACAAAGCACTTCGATTCTTAATATTATCATCCCATTTCTAAATTCTGGGAGAATGCTACTTCTTTCCTATAGATTATCACATAAATTAGAATAGAATAAAGAATGATACACATTTGATAGTTAAAGTTGTGGCATTTTTCCTCCTGAAAAGATATTTAAGAACATAACAGGAATTCCAAAATTCTCTGAAGTCCAGACCCTAATCCTTCCCTCGCTCCCCATCCAAGCTGGGAAGAGTCAGAAAAGTCGGCAGCACTGTTTTCTCCCTGAGATTCAGGCTGGGAAATGACTGTGATGACTGGTGGTGACTTAAGAGTCTCTGAATCACAGTGCACAACACGGTTTTTGTGACTCCTCCTCTTGCCTTCAAACTCTCTACACTCCAAAGTTCTGGGTTCTAAAGCAAGCTCAGCTGGGCCGACAGAAGTACTGCTCATCTATTCTTGTCTTGAGTCAGCATAACCTGGCTGGATGACAAGGACACTCCAGTCTCTAGACAAATCTGAGTTGCAAATTTAAAAGAAAGGCAAAGCGGATGTAACTTTTTTTCAGAACCATTTGGTTTTTCTATGGATTGCTATTTCTGGCTAATTTGCAGATCCTGGGGAATTAAAATATAAATACTCTCTCCTCTTTTTGAGTTTGTAAGAGAGTGTTTTTTTCCGTAAAGTACTAAAGGTCTCTACTTTGAGGCATCAAATTACATTTGCTTTTATTATGCCATCTTAAATATGTATCCTATCTTTAAGGGAAATTCTCTCATCTCCCTCTCTCTTGCATATAGATATTCATCTTTCACTTTTTCCATATGCCAAAAGGGATGGAACAGAGCCAAGTGGAAGAACATGACACTGTCAAATCTGGCTAAACACAAATCTGTCAGTAAACTACTAAGATGAAAAATGATGTGAAATAACACAAAATGAAGGACATGGAGTTTCAGTAGGAGAAAATAAAAACACACTTTAACCAGTATCTAAACAGAACCTTTTCCTACACAAAAGAAGTTGTCATACACTTGGCTATTTTTAGGAATAACTCCTCGAAAGAGAGAAATTCTCTGATTTCAAGACACCAACCTCCTTGATGCCCCGGTAACTGTCGACACCTCCCAGGGGGCACTGTGATTCAGGCCTGTGATTCAGGTCTGTCTCTTACATGCGCTTCCTGGCTGTAAGGACCAGGTTTTACTTATTTCTGAGCAGCGCAGCAAAGTGGTTAAGAGCGAACTCTGGGGTTAGACTTTTGGGTCCATACCTTAACACTGTGGGTTATGAACAGTGTGACCTCACCTGTTCCTTAACCTTCCTGAGTCTCACTTTCCTCATCTGTAAAACAGGCATAATCATAGTCTCTCTTTCATTGGGTTACTCTGGGAATAAAGACAATCCAAAGTATTTAGCACAATGCAAAATAAGTAAATACTAAAAAAAAAACCAAGCAAACAAAAAGACTTATTAGTGTAATATAGTTATTGGTCCATTAAGAAAACAGTTTTTTTTTTTTTTTTGGCTGTGCCATGTGGCTTGCAGGATCTTAGTTCCCTGGCCAGGGATTGAACCTGGGCCTTGGCAGTGAAAGTGCCAAGTCCTAACCACTGAATCGCCAGGGAATTCCTAAGACAAATGTCTTAAATGAGAACATGGAATGAATTCCTTATCATTTTCTACTTACTCCTATAGTACCGTACTATTCTGTACTTGCCCATGTGAGGCTGCTGTGAATTTCTTGAGTATCTGTTTTCTCTTCCCAATAAGAGTAAGATCCTCAAGGTCAAGGGCAGAGCTGACTATTTCTGGGCCGTCCTCCACAGCATGGCTGTCTATAAACGTGGTCTGCTTTTGCACACTAGTTATTACCAAACGGCACGACTGTAGATTTCACCTAAATAGCTACAACAGTTCTGCTCAGGGTGGAACTGTTTCATTTCCTTCATTTACTGCAATTCAGGCATTTTATGTTATTCTGAGATAATGTCCAGGCTTCCCTAGATCACAGTTAATCTTTAGGACTGTCTGCTTTTTCTGTCAACTTGGAATAGAAACATTTTCTGCAGTAACTGTCTTAAAGGACAACACTGCCTTGCTTGGACAGGGAGTGGTCATGGATATTGTCAGGATCTCATCTCAGTATAACCCAACTGTAACCAAATGCAACTTGAGTGTTAGGAATCTGCAACAAATCTGAATGTTCCAAGGAGGAAAACTAAACCAATCTAATACATTTAGTCAAAACCCGCTTTCTAGGGCACTTGGGAGGTGAAGTGCGGGAACAGATTAAATACTCTTAAAACATTACTTCTATGAATCCAAATCCATCTTCTTCCATCCTTGTCATTTTGAGTCCTGACTTATTAGGATTATTTGTTGTTCAGTTGCTAAGTCATGTCTGACTCTTTGCGACCCATGGACTACAGCACGCTGTCCTCCACCATCTCCTGAATCTGCTCAAACTCAGGTCCATTGAGTCAGTGATGCCATCGAACCATCTTATCCTCTGCCACCCCCTTTTTCTTTTGCCTTCAATCTTTCCCCACATTAGGGTCTTTTCAAATGAGTTGGCTCTTCACATCAGGTGGCCAAAGTATTGGAGCTTCAGTTTTACCATCAAGCCTTCAATGAATATTCAGGGTTGATTTCTTTCAGAAATGACTCATTTGATTTCTAAGCTGTCCAAAGGACTCTCAGGAGTCTTCTCCAGTACCACGATTCAAAAGCATCAATTCTTTGGTGCTTAGCCTTCTTTATGTTTCAACTCTCACATCCGTACATGACTACTGGAAAAACTATAGCTTTTGACTATATGGACCTTTGTCAGCCAACTGATGTCTCTGCTTTTTAATATGCTGTCTAGGTTTGTTGTAGCCCTCCTTCCAAGAAGCAAGTGTTTTTTAATTTCATGATTTAAAATTTTCTAATTTTTAATTTAGGATTATAGAGCACAACAATCCCAAAGGATGGCAAGACCTTCAATCATCACAGCTTTAAGGACCCTGAAAAGCAGTAGAGCATCATGTTCACCGCGTGGATTACAGAGCCAGTCTCCCTGGGTTTGAATCCCAGCTCTGCCATGTACCAACTGTGGGACCTTGGAAGAGGTACCAAAATGAGCCGAGTCTCTATAAAAGAGAGATGACAACGGCACTATCCTCAAAGAGTTGTTCATGAGTTGACACTTACATTAGTGCTTGGCATACAGCAATAATACAAGCTATTGACAGAGTCATTTCCTAGGCAGGTTGATAAGAAGTCTAGGGGTCCCCAAGGGGAGAGGGGTCTGGAATTCTCAAGGAAGAAGACAGGACAAAGTTTTTTGTCCCTCTACATTCCTTAGGATTATGTAACAATAATGTATCCTGCTTGAGGACAGTCTCTGGAAAAAACTTTCTGGCTAATCCTATTATCTTAAAATGTAAATTATGGGAGTAGGTCTAGTGAGGTCCTTACAACCTCTAGACATTCTTTGATTCACTGTAATAACTAATTAGAGAGTATATAATTCTATTGCTAACACTAGCAAGGGAGTACTCTTTCTGCCCACTTCTGATGCCTATGTTAGAAGCTTTCTCTATATCCTTTATTCTTTAATAAAGCTTTATTACACAAAGCTCTGAGTGATCAAGCCTCGTCTCTGGCACCAGATTGAATTCTTCTCCTCTGGAGGCCAAGAATCCTGGTGTCTTTTCTGAAACAATCTTTCACTATGATTATTATGCTTATATTATTAGTGTCATGTCATCATACTTGGTAGTCCAAACCTCAATCATTACTCAGAACAACTTCTCCCAATTCAATTCTTCCCTGTATCCTCTGCCACCCAGTAGCTCAAGTGAGAATGCAGAGTCCATTTTGACCCCCTCTCTTTTCCTCAGTTCTTACATTCAAATGGTCCCCAAGTGCCAGGTCCTTCTATGATCCTTTTCTCAAAATATCTGATACCTGTTCCCCATCTGTTCCTACTGACTGAGCTCAGGCCAATGGTTGCTGCCTTGCCAGGACTGGTAACCTTGTTGCCTCTTTTCTCACCTTTTTTAGTTTGTACTTCATGCAGCTTGAACTGTTAGCTTTCTAAAGCACAGATTTGATAGGACCATTCTTGGCTCTATTACATACTATAAAGTAAAGGCCAGCTTCCTTGGTCTGGACTTGAAGGCTTCTTACCACCTGACTCCCAGGTTGCTCCTCCTGCTTTCTCCCCTCTCATCTGCACTCAGTCACCCCTTGCTGCTGGCTCTTTGCTTCCCTGTCTGCATTGTTCCCTCTTGCCTGAATGCTACTCCTCCACTTCCTGTCCGGTCAGGTGGCACTAGTTGTAAAGAATACAAGCCTGCCCATGCAGAGGATGCAAAAGACACAGGTTCAATCCCTGGGTTGGGAAGATCCCCTAGAGGAGGAAATGGCACCCCACTCCAGTATTCTTGCCTGGAAAATCCCATGGGCAGAGGAGCCTGGTGGGCTGCAGTTCATGGGGATTATGAAGAGCTGGAATGATTAAGTGACTGAGTACACAACTCTTAATTATCTTTCAAGACTTAGCTAAAAATAAGGAAAAACTCAGTGCTTTATAGTCTGTGAGCTGTAGAAAACTAACATTTAGAAAAGATTTTTTAAAAGGAATTTGCAAAATAGGTGCTTTCAAAAACTTAATGCTGGTAAGCCAGAAAACTCAGTTAATCAAAAATTCTCTAAAGCTCATTGATTCAGTTCAGTTCAGTCGCTCAGTCGTGTCCAACTCTTTGCAACCCCATGAACTGCAGCACACCAGGTCTCCCTGACTATCACCAACTCCCAGAGTTTACCCAAACTCATGTCCATTGAGTCGGTGATGCCATCTAACCATCTCATCTTCTGTTGTCCCCTTCTCCTCCTGCCTTCAATCTTTCCCAGCATCATGGTCTTTTCAAATGAGTCAGCTCTTCACATCAGGTGGCCAAAATATTGGAGTTTCAGCTTCAACATCAGTCCTTCCAAAGAACACCCAGGACTGATTTCCTTAAGGATGGACTGGCTGGATCTCCTTGCAGTCCAAGGGACTCTCAAGAGTCTTCTCCAACACCACAGTTCAAAAGCATCAATTCTGCGCTCAGCTTTCTTTATAGTCCAATTCTCACATCCATACATGACTACTGGAAAAACCATAGCCTTGACTAGATGGACCTTTAAGTATTCAATATGTATCAGGCACTTAACATATGCTTTTCTCATTTAATATTCATAACAATCCTGTTGGTTTGACATTATAACTCCAATTTAGAGCTGAAGAAACTGAGGCTAAGTAATCTGTCCAAGGACACAAAGTGTTATAAATGACACATCTGTGATCTGAAAACTGGTGCATCTGACTCCAAGGCATGTGGTCATGACAGTGATCACTGTGCTATGCTGTCTCAAGTCGGGTAAGTTCACCTGTTGGCTCTGATCTGACCTTGGTGTACATGCATTACCATTCTAACTTATGCAATGGTCCAGTGTCTATGTTCTGCTATGGGATCTTAAGGTCAGCTCCTGGCTGAAGAGGTTAAATGGTTTCCAGCACATCACCCCACATGGCACAAAGTGTGACTGTGTTGTGTGATGAAGAAGCTGTCCAATCTGACAGCTGACCTGGGCCCCTCATTTATTCATCAGGCACCACAGCAAAAATCTGCTGCTTACCACATGTGAGACCACGTGCTAAACCACATGTTCCTCAACTTCTAAGAACTTCTTGATTCCATCGCAGGAAAGCATTATGGCATAACTGAGCACCTGAGTGCCTCTGAACAGCAGGTTGAACTGTTCTGCTTCAGAATAATTGAACTGGTGACTTTCAGTGGTTCAGGTTCTCCAGAGCAACCTGGGCTTCTCAGCCCCTCTGGCTGTAAGTCCCTTTCTAGTTATTCAAGAATAGGTCTGCTAGGGCAGGGGTTCCCAATCCCCAAGCCGTGGACTGGTATGAACCAGTACCTATTTGTGGCCTATTAGGAACCAGGCCGCACAGCAGGAGGTGAGCAGTGGGTGAGCAAGCAAGCAAAGATTCATCTGTATTTACAATCACTCCCCACTGCTTTCCCATCACCCCCAGATGGGATCATCCAGTTGCAGGAAAACAAGCTCAAAAGTGCACAATAAATGTAATGCCCTTGAATCATCCTGAAACTATCCTCACTTCTTCTCTCTCAGTCGATGGGAAAAACTGTCTGCCACGAAACCAGTCCCTGGTGCCAAAAAGGCTGGGAACCACTGTGCCAGTGACTTCCCAGGTGGTTAAGAATCTGCCTTCCAATGCAGGGGACACAGGTCAGGGAACTAAGATCTCAAATGGCATGGAGCAACTAAGACTGTGCAGTGCAACTACTGAGCTTACCTGCTCTGGAGCCTCTGTGCTGCAATGAGAGCTGCAACTAAGATCCAACACAGCGAAGTAAATCAGCGTTAATAAGAAAACAAAGACCTGGACCTTTCCTGGTGGTTCAGTAGTTACGACTCTGGGTTTCCAATACAGGGGTTGTGGGTTCTATCCCTGATCGGGAAACTAAGATCCCACAAGCCTGCTGTGCAACCAAAAATAAAAAAAATAAATATAAGTAGGCCTGCTAATGCCCACAAAACAGACACACATTTAATTCAGTAATTCCAACTTGTATAAGTTATTAAAATAAATACCCTCCCCGGATAACTAAAATTTTCCTGGAGCTAAGTGATATCTCTAAACAAAAGAAAGGCTAATCTGTGACGGAGAGTGGTAACCTATGACAATTAGAATATTATTTGTTACAGGCGGAGCTATTTGCCCCCAGAATGCACAGGTTGACCCTCTAATCCTCAGTACTTCTGAGTGTGATTATATTTGAAGATGGGGCCTTTAAAGGGGTAACCGAGTTAAAATGGGGCTTGAGGGAGACCTGAGCTCCATCCCTGGGTTGGGAAGATCCTCTGGAGGAGGGCATGGTAACCCATGCCCAGTGTTCTTGCCTGGAGAATCCCACGGACAGAGGAGCCTGATGGGCTATAGTCCATGAGGTTGCAAAGAGTTGGACATGACGAGTGACTAAACACAGGATCACAGAAAGAGATAGGAGATACCAGACCCAAACACACAGACACAGACGAAGTTGGCTACCTGCAAGCCAATAAGACAGGCTTCACAAGACAGCAAACCTGCTGACACCTCGATCTTGAACTTTTAACCTTCAGAACTATGGGAAAACAAATTTCTGCTGTTTCAGCCACCGTCTGTGGTATTTCATTATGGCTCCCCAAGCAAATCAATATACAGAGTGAACTCACAAATACCATAAGGATAACCAACAGCATGAAGACTGGTACTTGAGGGCTGCTCTGTTCAACCAATAATTTTGAAGTTTCTCCTCTATATTAGGTCCTCAAAGAGATGTCAGGACTTCAAGTTAGTAATGTAGAATGAAAGTGGCTTACCCATTTCCCCTCTGAAAATGTGTCCCCAGAAAACTCCAGTCACCATGAATTTCTCAAGAGAAATCACACTAACTGTTCCTTCTCTCCAATATCCCAAGAAATTCAAGAGACATAAAAGTCACCTTCTCTTATATACAGTCTTCCAAGGAATAAAATGCTCTTACCCAAACCTTCAAGTTCTTGAACTACTTCTTTCCAGACAGGCTCAATGTGGATACAGCTGAAGCACCAGTCTGAGGTGATCTTAATGAGGTAGGGTCTCTTGAAGCTGTCTGGAACCACTTCATTCACATAGTGTGAAAAGTGCAATAAATATTTCTCATCAATTGAGTCCCGCCGTTCGGAATTAAAAGGGAACTGAAAAAAAGATTCGTCGAAATAAAAATTCTCGTGGAAGTGGCGGAAGCGATACTCTCGCTGCTGCTGTTGCTTCTGGTAGCCCTGGCTCTCCCCAGCATCTCCATAGTGGTCATAATGTGATCTCTTTTCTTCATTGGAAAGAATCTACAAAGAAAGGGGAAGAAAATAAGAAATCCAGAAAACAAAACAGCAAAAAAAGGGCCACACAAAGGACTCTCCTGTAAACACCTCTGAAGATAAAGGAAGAAAATAAATGTAAAGATACAACACAATCTGATATTTTAAATGCAGTCACTCAACATACTGTGAAACTCTTCTATTAATAGAAAAATTAAGTATTTCAAGACCAAAACACTTCAATTGTGTAGCTAGCTACTCAGGCTCATCTTGGCTTTAAAGATTCTGAACTATCATAATACTAAACATATCAATAAATCAGAAAACTTTTTTTTTTTGCTGTGCTGTGAGGCTTGATGGATCTTAGTTATCCGACTAGAGACTGAAATCAGGCACTTGGTAGTGCGAGTGTGAAATCCTAACCACTGGATAGACAGGGAAGTCTTAAATTTAACATAACTTTGACATTAGGGCTCAACGATGAGAATGTTGACTTAGTTGTATCATCTAAGTTGGTATAATTCATTCAAACGAATGTATGAAAAGTTGTGAACACCAAAAAGTAGCCATAGGGTTGAATTCTGTGATTGTATGTTAGCTGACTCTTACTGAGAAATAACTTTGAAGTCTAATTCATCATTTTATGAGCTAAACACTTTCTGTTGAAGAGCATTACCTTAACCAAATCAGGAAGCCATGGACTTATCTTTCTTACATATTCCACACGAACTTACTTAAGCTGATATGTTGGAAAACTGTTAAAAACCTCGTGTTTAAATGTATTGGTAACAGGCAAACCGGCCTGTGTTTCTTTAGTGTAAGTTTCTAGTATGCGTATGTGCTCAGTCACTAAGTTGTGCCCGACTCTTTGCAACCCCATGGACTGCAGGCCACCAGGCTCCTTGTGTCCACGGGATTCTCCAGGAAAGGATACTGGAGTGGGTTGCTCTTTCCTCTTCCAGGGGAATCTTCTTGACCCAGGGATCAAACCCGAATCTCCTGTGCTGCCAAATTGAGCATGTAACATAAGGAAGGAGACATTCAGGGTTACTCTAAAATTCCAATTAAAGCCTTTAAAATAGGGCAGTTTCTCTAAGAGCAGAGTATGTAGGCACTGGTTTCAACAAATTGGATGTGGTCAAAAATGCTGTCTCTACCACTATTTAGACTGGGTCAAGGGCATGGGGAGCATACCCTTTCTAAGAGGACTTTACAAAACTGATCATCTAAGATAAATTTTACAAAAGCCAACAGATGCATCATAAAGTTTGACACAGTACCTCGTAAGCCTTGCTAATTTGAATGAACTTGTCTTCTGCTCCAGGATCTTTGTTTTTGTCAGGATGCCTGAAACACAAATGGGCAGGTGGTGACAGTGGACTTAATGTTTTACACATGGTTAATTAACATCCTTGTACACAGAGTTCACTATGTTAGAGGCAAATGGAAGGGCATTTTGCTAGAACAGTTCCTTAAAAATAAGTGGGAGAAGCAATTAGTTGCTTCACGTGACTACAGTAAATGAAACTGTGAAACAGGCAATTTCTTCCCACAGTGCTTTAGCCAGGCACATTTTCAAAGCACCAGATAGTGCTCCAGGCTTTCACTGAGGAAGGGTGGAATGTATATCTGTCTTTACACTGCTCCTGAACACCGCTGGAGCCCAAAGCTAAGGTCACTTATTAGTAAGAACCAACTTCTTTTCCAGGATGGCAGCATTTCATCCCAATGTTAGAATGATATCAATGCAGGTGTTTCTTCTGACAACTCAGGTGGACAAAAAAGTTTTTAGGATACTCCATGAATTTGTAATAACCATGTTCCAAACGGTATCTTGTTGCTGAAGTTCAAATTAGAACGTTTTAATTTTCAATATTATCCTGGTTATTCCATTCTGCCTCATTGCCTTTTATTTACAAATGGATAATGATTTCAAGGTCACATGTTTTAAAAATGTAAGGAAAGTCTACAGTTTATGCAAAGTGATTTCAACTAATATTGGAACTAACATTTGCTATTATACACAGCTGGCAATTAACTGTATCTATCTTGCTGTCATATATTGTTCTGTAATATTCTTACACTTAACAATTTCAGCTTTGGCGATTTTAAAGTCTTGGAAAGTAGGGGCCGGTTTTACTTCCTTAGAACTCTCTAACATCTAAATCAGTGTTTTATACCAACTGATTTTTCAGCGTTCATTTTATTAAGAGATTCTTATACAGAGCTTATTTTTTTTAATAATCACTACTGCTAACTTCTCGTTAATTTCTTCTAGCAAAGGTTCTGGAAAGAGAAACAATCCACTGGGAAGCAAATGACTATTAAAAACAGTACCAAGCATATTTGAATAAAAAAATTTACAACTTGACCAACTTATTCTAGCAGGAACATATCTGAATTATAATATTCTGACTTCTCTAAAAATAAAGGAACTTCAAATTGTTGGCTGGTGAATTTAAACATAGCTCCTCCCTTGAGTATTTAATCTTGTTATGAATATTAGTGGGAAGAAAACTTAGCTAAATGTGATGAAAATAATGATTTAAAGAAACAAGATGGTGGTTCCAGAATATGCTTCCAGGTGCCCAAAGGGAAAAAGAAAAGCGCTTTCAATATTCAAACTCAGGCTGAAGGCTAAGAGGATAAAAATCATGCAACTGCACAAATGCAGATTTAACATGCAGAACTCGGTAGGTGGGGGAAGAGAAGGGAAGAAGGGGCTTTAAGGAGACTGAACCGAAGAGAGAGTACTGGGGGCTGGATTAAAACCGCAGATCCTGAAACAGAGGAAGCCAAGGCCCAAGGACAGGCAGGAAACCACAAGATCGTTTCAGCTTATAAGGAATATTTTCCTGATTATGGGAAAATACAGCAAAGTTGAAAACATTTAGAAAAGGATAAATTCACCTCTAGGAAAGCACCATCCAATGCTATGTTCAGTGTGTAAGCAATATTTCAGACTACAATATAATGAAAGTGAAAGTGTTAGTCACAGTCATGTCTGACTCTTTGTGACCCCATGGACTGTAGTCCTCCAGGTTCCTCTGTCCATAGAATTCTCCAGGCAAGAATACTGGAGTGGGTTGCCATTCCCTTCTCGGGGGATCTTCCTGACCCAGGGATTGAACCTCAGTCTCCTACATTGCAGGCACATTCTTTACTGTCTGAGCCACCAGGAAAGCCCACAATACAATATGCAACTTTTAAATTTCAAAGTAAAGAAAATTTTATATTTGGTATCCATTGAGCATCTACCAATAGGGAATAAAAACGAAGGTGCTACCTTTAAGGGAATAAAAATGAAGATAGAAAAAATAATAAATTATCAGACAAATCGATTTACTGTTTAGGGGACTGACCATGTTGTACCCATTTGCTTCAAATCAAATTTTATGATGCCTTTTTTTGGGGGGTTGGAGGAGTTATTTTGCCAATGTAGGTGACACAAGAAAAGTACTTATGATAAAACAATTATTGGGAGAGAAATGTCATTTTTCTGAGATTAAAAAGGAATTTAAAATGGTTTCACCAAGCAAAGAGAAAGCTCTTAAACAGAGGAAGCGTTAATTGCTCAGTTGTGTTTGACTCTTTGCAGCCCCATAGATTGTAGCCCACCAGGCTCCTCTGTCCAAGCGATTCTCCAGGCAAGAAAACTGGAGTAGGTAGCCCCCCTACTCCAGGGGATCTTCCTGACCCAGGGATAGAACCTGCATCTCCTGTACTGCAGGAAGACTCTACCACTGAGCACCAGGGAAGCCCTGAGCAGGGTAAGAAAGACTATTAAGTGATAAAACAGCAGAGAAAAGCTACAAATCGAATTCAGTAATTAACCATTCTCCATGGAGTAGTTCATTATGAAAAGTCAAACAAGGAAACTGCTATTTTTCAGTGTACAAGTGACCCTTGAACAACATGGGGGCTCAGATGAACTGCACAGTTCAAACCCATGTTGTTTGAGGGCCAACTGGATATGAAACCACTATGAAATGAAACAGTTTCAATGATAAAATATTACCAGAGCCTAAAAAGCAGAAAATAATAGTACAGTGAAAATATAAGGGTAAAGTTAAATTTTAGACTTTCACTAGGATAGTTTATTTATATGTATGGTGACATAATACTCCCAAAGAGAATCTAATTAAGGAAGTGAAGCATATGATTCATTTAATTAATATTATAACAACTTTTTCAGCTCTGGAAGACAGAAAAGTCAAAGCTATACATTTTAATAGGATGCATAAAACCAAGCTACCATTTTTGCTTTTAAAATTTTGTCAAAGGCTATACCTTGTTGAAAAGAATGTTGCTACCTTATGAATTAATCACAGATTTATGTATTTTGCTTTAAATACAAAGAGGCAGGAGACTGAAATGATGTAGTAAAGAAAGTAACTTTGCTGTAGAGTCCCTGGAGAGGCCATGCACAATCAGAGACTTCATTTTTAGTATCCAATTCTGGGTATCTCATGGTATGAATATGGTCTAAAATGGTTAGGTATCAAAACATTCAAAACTATATTTTAAACTACGTTTCATCTTTATCACCACCAATTGGATACTAAGATGCACTTTTCACTTAAGAATAATGGTATCAGGCAAAGTCAGGCACAGCCTGCACTGTCATCTGCACGTGGCAGCTTTGCTGCTGTGTTAACTTCCTACCCACCCAAACTAACCCACTCACTCTCACTTCTGCCCAGATGGGCAAGTGACTAAAAAACAAAACAGCAATAAACCTGCTGGTGCAGAAGGTCAACCTATGGAACCAGAGGTAATACAGACTTTCCAACTCAGCCTAGTTGCTCACCCAAAAAACAGGGACGGCAATATCTGCCCTCATGGGGGTAATAATAAGGCTTAAAGGAGATAAAACAGTATAGAACCTGGAGCCTAGCATGCAGTTGGCACATGATGATGGCTTCCATCCCTAACTTTCTTTCCTTACTTGGTTGGTTCACCCAGCTTTTGTCACCTGTGTCTTCGCTGTCCCTTCCTTCCCCGTGGCTCCCCTCCAGCTATATAATCCATCATTTCTACTCTGTCATGTCCAAGGCACTGATAATGTTTGTCCAAAATAAGCTTTAAATTCATTGCTTTCCTGCTAAATCACAAACACTGGCATATTCCCTAGCATATACAACATCTAAAGGTAAAAATTAAGACTCTTCTATATGATAATTTTTTTAAGTAATGTACTCAGCTCCTGAATATTCTCTTTAAATTGAGAGCAAAAAGCTCTTACTATAAAAAATCTTTTTAAAGCTTAGAAATTAATAATCTAGAGAATAGGACTGGGTAGTGTTCCCTTTAGCAATGATACTCATCAAGAGTTACTTTATGAATAACGTATCATGGAAAGGGCAGCTTATCTATTGTTGATTATATATATACACATATAATTTATATAATATATATTAAAATGTATTTATTAATTAAAGTTCCCTCCTACTTACTTTAATATTAAATAAGCAAATAGTATCAAGGCGATTCTTTAAGCCAAAGAATTCCTAAAAGGGGTTTCATAGTAACTGGGCTTTGGATTCTAAAAAATTATAGAATGACATGAATATATGTTCTCTCATATAAAATATGTTAGACAAACATATATATTATATATTTAATGAACACAGAAACAGAGACAAATAAAAGCTAACCATAATTTAGGCTTCATTCTCCTGCTAAAACTGCTTAGCTTATTTTAAACTTCTATTTCTTTGTTTCACCTACCATTCCCGGGCGAGCTTCTTATAAGCCTTTTTAATATCAGCCTGACTGGCTGTTCGGCTGACCCTAGGACTCTGTATGGGTCAAAATCCAACGCAGACAGAATTTGCAGGATCAGAACCAGAACTATCAAGAATTGCCAGGAAATGCTCAACTTTTTCACTTCCATTTCTCTTCCTTTCCAGAGCTGAAATGATTGAAGAGGCAATAAGTTTCAGTGGTAGAAATCTAGACAGTCTGACTTTTTATGTCAAGGTATAAGATGTATAGATGAAAAACAAAACAAAAGATATTTTGCAGGAAAAGTACCAAGCTGTCTGACCCCACCTTCTTAAATAAACACCCTTGGTACTATTTTTGAATATCACAAATAAGAACTATTACGGACGAAGAGACGAGCAATAAGATAGCAACTCTCCAAAATCCTTGGATTAGAAAAGCTTTAGAAATGACTGAAAACAAATGAGATGAAGAAATAATAAGCAAACGCAAGAAAACATACATAGGGAAATCTAGGCACCTACATCTCTAACATACTATTTCACATATTATGACAGTAACAGTTTAATCTTTACTTATTTAAAAAATTTCTTTGGCCACATCACACAGTATGTAGGATCTTAGCTCCCTAACCAGGGATGGAACCTGAACCCCATGCAAAGGAAGCATAGAGCCTTAACCACTGGACGAACGGGGAAGTTGTCTGACAATAATAGTTTAAACCTAAAATATGCAGTTAGAGAATCCCTTACTGAGCACTTGCTAAATAAATTCACGAAATCGTAAGATTTACTATATGCAAAACTACAAAATAAGATAGTTGTGATGTTCTTGGGAGTTAAATAAGTACAAGGATGAAAGTGAAATACTCTAAAACTTCACATGCCCCAATTCTCTTCTTTGTCACCATGCCCATTCAAACAAGAAAACAGGAAGCTGTCTTTAATCACTAGTGATACTGTAATTATAAGTGGAGATCTCAGATGAGAAAAAGTGGTGAGAAGAGTTTTAGTTTGCCATCAGAGGGGCATTAATGGCAAAGACTATAGACCAGGTATGGTCTTCAAATGTTAAAGCTCCATCTCTGTGAGGGTAGTGACTGAATTCACATTGGATTTTGGAAGTAATCCTGTCAAGTTAACAAGGTAGTGCTCCATTGCACGGACATATTTACACTCCAGGATCATGATCTTTGGGATATCACACAATGATTTTCCAAAGGTCATATTTATCTTGTGTGTGAAAGTTGCTCAGTCCTGTCCAACTCTGCGACCCCATGGACTATACAGTCCATGGAATTCTCCAGGAGATCTTCCCAACCAAGGGATGGAACCAAGGTCTCCCGCATTGCAGGCAGATTCTTCAACATCTGGGCCATCAGGGAAGCCCCATATTTATCTTGGTTTCTCACAATCACTAACATCTTAAGGATCAAGCATCTAATGTGATATCTTACTTAAGGGGGGCAAAGCTGTAACAGTGTGGATTCTGACAAGTGGGAGTCTAAATGCTACCTCGGAGTCTTCACCAAAGACTAATCTGATGGCCACTGTTTAGGACTGAAAGCATGCCGAATAAAACCCTAAAACAAAAAGAAGCTTCCTATTTGTTAAGGCAACCTATAACCTATTCTGTCGTACAAAATACACATTAAAAAAACTAAAAACTGAGAAGGCTATGTGGCTATTAGTTAAGCACACAGACTCTGGAATCAGACTAACATTGGGATCTGTCCTCCATTGCTTTATGACCTTGGACAAATTACTTAAAACCTGCTAAGCCTCAGTGTGCTCCTTCATAAAATGGGTGGAAATAATACCACCTTGAAAGGCTCGACATGGGAGTTAAACGGTAAAGGATTTACTGAGCACGGGGTCAGCAGCCAATAAGCAGTATTTATTACCATTATTTTTTCTACCATGCAGTGCAACCAGTGCCTTATTCAACTGTGTCAGTCGCCTCCACTTAGAGAGCCCAAGTGCCGGGCGCTGTGTTCTTTTGCTGACAGCTCGACCGTGCCAGCCTCAGGACAGGAAACAACCTGCCCAACAGGTAGGTATCGCCCTCGGGCAGTATCCCCAGGACCAGGCAGACGCTCCCAGAGACATGTTAGGTCTGAGCCCCGCCTCGAGCTCCCGCCGAACGTCGCAACCCTCCAGGAGACAGCCGCATCCCTCGCCGCCCCCGAGAGCCCTGGGTCTGGCCCTATCGGCTCCGGGTTCTCCCCGGGCCCAGCGGGGACCCGGAACGAGGAAGAACTGACTGGAGATCCCTGAGCCTGCCCGGCCCCGCCGCATCCGCGGCTCCACGCGTCACGCCGGGAAGGAGTTACCGGGAAAGGGCACCGGCCTAACCGGCTGCAGCGTCCGTGCTCCAGTTAGTCCGCCGGGCCGGGAGCCTCCGGTCCACACCAGCGCTCGCCGGGGCCTGGGGAGGGGAAAGGGAAGGGACGAGCCGGAGGGTAGTCACGTGACACTTAAAGGCCCGGCGCACCAAAGGCGAGGACAGAGCAAGTCGAGGTCTTCTACTGTGTGAATCTGTTTTGACCCTTGCCACCCGCCGTCTGCGCGTGGACCTGGTACGGTTGCCATAGGAACCAGGAGCGCTCTCCGGCGGGATCCAAAGGGAAGGTGGTGACCAAGGAGGCCGAAACGTGCCTCCTAGAGAGGCAAAGTCGCGATGCATGATGGGATGCCAAAAGACCTCCCCGATTCAGGGAGGAGTTTCCACCTCTACCAGGAGATGGCCCTTGTCTAGCAGCAGTTGCTAGGGTGGGGAAGCTATCGCTGTTCCCTAGTCTCTTTAACCCTATTCTTAGACTCCGAGAGCATCAGAGTTGGAAGGGACCTTAGGGATCGTTTCTAGTTCAACTCCTCCGTATCCTGATGGAGGAGACTGAGGCCCAGAGAAGAGTAGAGAGTTGCCCAAGGCTTAGAATCCAGGTCACTTAATCCTATATTCAAAAAAAGCGATTTCCACTTTAGATAATGTGCTAGACCCTGTCCTAACCACGGGAAAAGGGTACATGTGTGGTGACGCTGGGTGGGGAGGGCGATGGGGGAGAGGCACAAGTAAATGTGATAAGCTTTCCATGAGTCAATGACATAGATTCCTTGGGGATATGAAGATTTATATTCTCCTGCCTTGCTTATTTACGCTTTATTTCCTTTGCATTTATCACTATCTAACATACTATATCTTTCATTTATTTATGCTGTTTATCACCTGTCTCCTCCTACTGGAATATAAGCACCTAAAAGCAGGACTTTCAAAGTCTCTTTTGTTCACCTCTATATTCTTGGTGCCTCTACAGACCTTGGCATAGATAGGATCTCAGTAAATATTCGTGGAATAAATGAGTGAATGGGGTTGAAGTTTAGCTGCTTAAGAGAATATATTCTAAAGTAGATTCCCAGTTGCGAGTGGACTTTGAGTTGGGCTGGGATTTAAACCTCTACCACTACTACCTCTGTGATCTTGAATGGTGACTTCACTTCCTAGAGCCCCAGCGTCCCTGTCTGAAAAATAGGGGAAAAGAATCTCATCTCCCTGTAGGATTGTAGTCAGAAATTAGATAAAACGATGTAAAACGGCTTGCACAATGCTGGGACTTAGCAATTGTTCAACAAACAGCGATTTTTTTTTCATATTTTTATGTTGTGTGAGAAGGTTTTTTAAAATATTGAAATATAGTTGACGTATGAGCAATTTTTAAAATGAGGAAATGAGCCGTACAAACTGGTAATTCAGAGGACAAGATTTCTGCTCGTTTTTTTCCTTTGTGGGAGGTGCTAGGGTGGGAGGGAAGAAGGGAATGGAATACTGTACGGTGGGCTTGGTTGGATCGGACAAGTTTGGAACAGTAAACATGGAGATCCCGGCATGCTAAAGGATAACCAGTTTCACTGCGGACAGGGGACAGAGCTAGAGGGGTTCGATGCCCTGGAGCGAGACAGACCATGGCTCCAGGCACAACATTCTTAGTAGAAATATGACCACCCCTCGACCCCGCCCCGAAAGTTTATGAATGATGCGTGCCTCTTTATCTCTTTGCGACCCCATGGGCTGTAGCCCACCAGACTCCTCTGTTCATGGAATTTTTCAGGCAAGAATGCTGAGTGTGTTGCCGTTTCCTTCTCCAGGGGATCTTCCCGTCTAGGGATGGAACCTGGGTCTCCTGCATTGGCAGGCGTTTTCTTTACCACTGCGCCACCAGAAAGCGAAGTGCTAGAGAATCCTGGCTAGGAGCCCCAGACAACGGCGCGGGGGTGTGTCCTGGGGAGGTTCGGGCTCTAGAGGTGTGGTGGGGCGCCGGGGACGAAGCTGAATAGCCTGGATGTAGCGGGGGCGCGGGGCCTGGGAGCCGTGCAGTGACGCGGAGGTGGGTCTTGGGGGCGATTGGACCCTGGGGGCGTGGGCGAATGGGGGCGGGGCGCAACGCGGGGGCAGGTCCTGGGGAGAGGGCGGGGCGCCGCGGCCGTAGCCCGGAAGCGGACAGAGGCTACAGGGTCCCTGCTGTCTGTCCGCCATGGACGAGAATGACCGGCTGCTCCTGCGGCGGTACCGGGTGCGGCTGGTCGGTGAGCTGCAGGTTGCCTCGCTTTGGGACGCTCTGCTGAGCCGCGAGCTTTTCACTCCCGACATGATCGAGGACATTCAGGTACGGTCCCCAGCTTCCCGCGCAGCGCAGACTTCAGGTCACAGTTGGGGACTGCGAGGCCGCGCAGAGAGGGCTGCTGAAGCCACATCGTGACTTAATGGCCCGGCTCCCGCCCTCGCCTCCCCCCGTCGCGTCCTCCTCGGTCTGTGCCACACAGTACCCCTTCCCTTTGGGGAACCATCGTGAGGGAGCTCCGTTTCCCCCCCAGGGCGTCGAGCCTGCTAAATTTCCCAGAGGAACCAAACCCCCAAACACCTTTTTGAGGGTTTGCTAAAGCGATTACACGCCTTGAGACGAGTAGAGTACACCCGTGAGCTGCTGCAGTGCTGGATACCTGTCTAGAGGCATCCCTGTTTTTTCCTCCTCTGGGGTGGAGGTTCTGGCTTCTCAGGTGGCTCAGTGGTAAATAATCCACCTGCAAGGTAGGAAACATGGATTTGATCCCGGGGTGGGGAAGAGCCCCTAGAGAAGGAAATGGCAACCCACCCCAGTATTCTTGCCTGGGAAATCACATGACTAGGAGCCTGGTGGGCTATAGTCCATGGGGTTCCCAAAGAGTTAGACATGACTGAGCTTCTGAGCATGCACGAGGGTGGAGGTTCAGAGCACCCACTAGGGAGGTCTGACTGCCTGGCACTGTATCCTCTTTGAGCCTCAGTTTCCCATGCTGTGAAATGGGAAAAATGTCGTACTGCCGTGAGGGCTAAAAGAGATAAGGGTTGTGAAACAGAAAAGCTTCAGGCACAGAATGAGGACACATCAATTGGTGCCTGTCTTTGCCCTGTCGTCCTTGGCCAGCCCCTCGTGTGTTATGTGTCTTTTAAGGGGTTTGGAGATGAGGGGCCTACTGCAGATAGTGAAGAGAATAATAAAATCAAACATTTGAGGTTCTCTTTAAAAGCATTTATTTTTGGCTGTTCTGGGTCTTTGTTACTATGCACAGGCTCTCTCTAGTTGTGGCAAGTGGGCCCACTCTCTAGTTGCAGTGGGTGGGCTTCTCATTTCAGTGGCTTCTCTAGTTGCCTCTCAAGGGCTCTAGACTGCTGGCTCCGTAGTTGCAGAGCGTGGGTCCAGTTGCCCTGCAGCATGTGGGATCCTCCCGGACCAGGAATCAAACCCATGTCCCCAGCATTGGCAGGTGGGTCCCTAACCACTGGACCACCAGGAAAGTCCCTGAGGTTCTCATTAAAAGCACTGTCATATCTTTGTCTTATTTGACCCTCATCACAGGCCTGTGAGGTCAGGAGGGAACAGGATGTATTTCTTACCAGGAGATACAGTGGGAATGTGTGACTTCCTAGAGGCTCTTGCATAGTGCCCTGTAGGCTGCTTGCAGGCCAGTTTCTGCATCATCTAGGAACTTGGCCTGACCACTGAGGAAGTCTTTAAAAGGACAAATAGCATATGAGAAGTCACCAATGTTTAATATTAAGAGAAGTCTTAGGAGCATCTGCTGTGTACTAAGGAGTGGAAATAATTTGAGGCCTTATGCTTGCTACCAGGAACATTCACAGGAGTGATAAACTTGAATGTCCTTGAGGCACAATAGGTGGGCACTAGAATGGGCAGCCTCTGCCCTGCCCTCCGACTCCAGCTGAGTATGATCATACAAGAATGCTGGCCCAGTGTTGCCAGATCTTTTATATTGAGAAAAGTGGAAGTGTTAGTCGCTCAGTCATGTCTGTCCCTTTGCAACCCCATGGACTGTAGCCCAGGCTTCTCTGTCCATGGGATTCTCTAGGCAAGAATACTGGAGTGGGATGCCGTTTCAAGTAGGAAATTATTTCGGTTTTTTCGGCCACGCCCTGAGGCTTGCAGGATCTTAGTTCCTCGATCAGGGGTTGAACCCAGGCCCTTTCAGTGAAAGTGAGGAATCTTAACCACTGGATCACCAGGGATCACTTGTTTCCTGATTTTCCATGTTAGCAAAAATAGCACAGGGAGCTCTGCTCAATAATGTCTGATAATCCAAAGGGAAAACCAATTTGAAAAAGAATTGTTGTTATTGTTCAGTTGCTAAGTTATGTCTGACTCTTTGTGACCCCATGGACTATAGCACCCCAGGCTTTCCTGTCTTTCGCTATCTCCCAGAGTTTGTTCAAACCCATGTCCATTGAGTCAGTGATACCATCCAACCATCTCATCCTCTGTCACTCCCTTCTCCTCCTGCCTTCAATCTTTCCCAGCATCAAGATCTTTTCCAATGAGCTGGCTCTTTGCATCAGGTGGTCACAGTATTGGAGTTTCAGCTTCAGCATCAGTCCTTCCAATGAATATTCATGGTTGATTTCCTTTAGGATTGACTGGTTTGATCTCTTTGCAGTCCAAGGGACTCTCAAGAGTCTTCTCCAGCAACACAGTTTGAAAGCATCAATTCTTCAGCACTCAGCCTTCTTTGTGGTCCAACTCTCACATCCATACATGACAACTGGAAAAACCATAGCTTTGACTATATAGACCTCTGCTTTTTAATACCCTATCTAGTTTTGTCATAGTTTTTTTTTTTCCCAAGGAGCAAGCATCTTTTAATTTCATGGCTGCAGTCACTGTCCATAGTGATTTGGAGTCCAAGAAAATAAAATCTGCCACTGTTTCTATTTTTTCCCCATCTGTTTGCCATGAAGTGATGGAACTGGATGCAATGATCTTAGTTTTTTGAATGTTGAGTTTTAAGCCAGGTTTTTCACTCTCCTCTTTCACCTTCATCAAGAGGCTCTTTAGTCCTCTTTACTTTCTGCCATTAGAGTGGTATCATCTACATATTTGTAGTTATTGAAATTTCTCCTGGCACTCTTGATTCCAGCTTGTGCTTCATCCAGCCTGGCATTTCACATGATGTACTCTGCATAGAATTTAAATAAGCAGGGTGACCATATAAACCTTGATGTACTCCTTTCCCAATTTTGAGCCAGTTCTTTTGTTGTATGTCTGGTTCTAACTGTTGCCTACAGGTTTCTCAGGAGGCAGGTAAGGTGGTCTGGTATATGAAAAAGAATAGATACTTGTATAACTGAATCACTTTTTTGTATACCTGAAACTAAGATATTATTATCAAATATACTCCTATATAAAATTAAAAATAAATGTTAGCAACAAATTCAGAATTTTTAAAGAATGTGTTATGAATAATGAGCCACCATTTTACCACTCCTAGTATGGCAGAACCACATGGATCTGGGCTGTCATCCTGGCTCTGTGACATATTACATATTTGCAAGTTGCAGCAACTTTCTTAGATTTAGTTTGTCCAGTGGAGGGGCTCTCCTGGACAACCACTGGACAACCACTGGACAAAACATCCTTAAGGGGTGGGGGTAATTGTAATTTAACCTCTTTACAAGGTTGTTGAGGAGGACTAAATGAAATGATGCATTTAACATGTGTCTGTGAGTGTTTGTAAACACTGAGAGAAATAAAAACCCCATGGCTTACTTGTAGAAAAGTAGGCATGTAGCTAACTTTCGTTAATGAAAATTAATCATCTCAGTGTTAGTACAGATATGTGCTATTCAAGGAGCTTTCCAGGTGGTGCCAGTGGTAAAGAAATGACCTGCCAGTGCAGGAGGCATAAGAGACACAGGTCAGTCCCTGGGTCAAGAAGACCCCCTGGAGAAGGAAATGGCAACCCACTCCAGTATTCTTGCCCGAAAAATCTCATGGCAGGCTACAGTCCATAGGGTTGCAAAGAGCTGGACTTGATTGATGCACGTGCTGTTCAGTGTAGTGTCGATTAGTCACATGTGGCTATTTAAATGTAAATATGAAGTAATTAAAATTGAACCCAGAAAAGGCAGTTCCTTAGTCACATGACCCAAGTGCTGAGTAGCTACGTGTGGCTAATGGCTGCCATTTTGGACAGCTCAGATACAGATTTCCATTGTCATGAAAAATTCTCTTGGATCACACTGCTGTAGGATAATTTGTGAACAGGGTGGTGTCTTATCCCTGTAGAACTTGCCCAGAGTTGGGCCTCAAGGAGAACCAGCAGATAACCAGCATCTTCCTCCTGCTCCCTGTCTTCTTCTCTGATCTCACCATCCCGACACTTGTCAACCTCGACCACTCCTGCAACTTCACAGTCCACCCAATCAATGCCCAAGTCTGTGGATTTCCCCTCCTTATTTCTTTTGTCTGTCCTCTGACGTTTCTCCATTCCAACTGCAAGTCTTTGCCACCACCTAACTTGGCTGTGGCCACGCCCTGCCATTGTCCACGTTGCCCCCAGGATGAGTTTTTTAAAAGGCAGATCGGACACTGTCACTTCTTTCTTAAAGCTCTTACGTAGCTCTCACAGCTTTCTTGGCATGACTGTGCAAAGATCTCTCTCCCACCCAACTTAATCTCCCATTTCTCTGAATTCACTATTCCTTTCTTAGTGTTCTGGGGGCTCAGGCAAGCTAGCCCCTCCTGGAGGCTTCCCTGATTTCTCAAGTCTGGGTTGAGTGCAGCTGTACCCTTCCAGCCCCATGTGATTTTCCTTCTGGCATTTCTGTCTTTGCTGTGTCATTGTCTTGTGTTTTTTTTCTTTCCCCATTATTTATCAGTTTTTGGCTGCACTGGGTCTCATGGGCTGAGACCTCTCCCTGCAGTTCATGGGCTTCTTTTGTTATGCATGGGCTTTTTCTAGTTGTGGCAAGTGGGGGCTACTCTCCAGTAGCGGTGCATGGGCTTCTCATTGCAGTGGCTTCTCTTGTGGTGGAGCACAGGCTCTAGGGCATGTGGGCGTCAGTAACTGTGGCATACGGGCTCAGTTGCCTGTGGCATGTGGGATCTTAGTTCCTGGACCAGGGATTGAACCTGTGTCCCCTGCATTGGCAGGCAGACTCCTCACCACTGGACAACCACTGGACAACCTACATCCTCCACTAGAAGTCACTCCATGAAGACAGACTGTTCTCTCCTGCATTTTCAGCACTTGGCCCATTCCGGGCACACAGTAGACATCCCTGACATAGAGACTGAATAGATAAATGAAGACTGGCAGGTGGCCTGTGCTCAGAGTAACCTCAGGCTCAATTTTTGCCCATGTGCCTGATTGTTTAGACTTAGGTAGATGGGAACTGGGGAGTCAGGGTGAGAGTCACAGCAAAGTGTGTGGATAATAGTGACATGTCTTTCTTTCCAAACAGAGGGCAGGCTCAGGATCTCGGCGCGATCAGGCCAGGCAGCTGATCCTAGATCTAGAGACTCGAGGGAGTCAGGCCCTTCCTTTGTTCATCTCCTGCTTGGAGGACACAGGCCAGGACACTCTGGCTTCATTATTGAAGACCAGCAGACAAGCAGCAAAACAGGGTGTGGAGGCCATCAGACCCCTGGATCTCAAGCCGGTGGTGCTCGGACCAGAGGGCCTCAAACCAAAGGAGCTGAGAGTGATGAAGCAGGACCCATCAAAGCCAAGCCAAGGAAAACTAGCTCCAGTGGTGCTGGGGCCGGAGGAGCTCTGGCCAGCCAAGCTCAGGCCTGAGGTTCTCAGACCAGAGGTACCCAGGCCAGTGGACACTGGTTCTAGAGGATTCACTGATGTCTGTGAGTACCAAGAGGGGGTGGTGGGTGGGTGTACCAAGCGGTCATTGACAAGTGACCAGTGGTACAGCTGGGTAGCGTGAACTTCAAAACTTAATTTTGTGTTGTCTTTCTGAGTACTTATAGGGGATGGATGGAATATTCCGGTAGGGGTTCAGGAGAGCCCCTCCTCTGAAAAGCATGTGTTAAAGCCTGGTTTTCATGTCATGGGTTTTGATCAGTGTTTCCAGATCGATCTAGTGTTTGTGATTTGCCTTTGGGTCCAGGTAAGTCGAGTGGACTAGCGCAGGCTTGAGGTCAGGAAGGAGGCGTCTATTAGAGTCTGTCTCAAGTAGGCGCTGTACATACCCTTACCTCCTCTCCTCACAACAACCCTGCAAGGCAGGGTATCATTAGACCCATTCTTGTTGATGAGGAACCCAAGACTCAGGGAGGTGAAAATAATTGCCTATGGTCACAAAGCTACATCCAGTAAAATACGTAAATCCAAAGACTGCAGCTGGATGGTTTTTACCAATTGGGCTTCCCTGGTGGCTCAGCAGTAAAAAATCTGCCTGCCACTGCAGGAGGCATGGATCTGATCCCTGCATGGGGAAGATCCCCTAGAGAAGGAAATGGCAACTCCAGTGTTCTTGCCTGGGAGATCCCATGGATGGAAAAGCCTGGCGGGTTGCAGTCCATGAGACTGCAAAAAGCTGGACATGACTTAGCGACTAAACAGCAACACACAGATAACCACACTCCAGATTATTACCATATAGAGCATTCTGCTGTCCTTTAAGACTCTCTTGTACTTCTTTCCAGTCTATTCCCATTCTTCCCCCTTTCAAAGGAATCACTGTTTTGATCTCTATTGCCACAGATCCCTTTTGCTTGTCCTTGAACTTCAGTGCAAATGAAATCCTATGTACTCTTTGAGTCTGGCTTCTCTTGCCATCATTATATTTGTGAAATTCACTCACGCTGTTGTGTGTATAAAAAGTTAATTCTGTTTCATTGAGAAGTTCTTATTCTGAATCATCCACAGTTTATTTAACCATTTTCTTGTTGATGCGCATGTGGTTTTTTCTTAGGGCTTTGTTTCCATGGCAGCATGTGGAGACCTAGCACTTTCTATTTCATGGTGCCCCGTTTGCCATTGCCATGGTATGGATGCTAATAATAATATTAGTAGTAATGGTTAACTTTACTGAGTATGGCATGTGGGATCTTTAGTTATGTCACGTGGGATCAAGTTCCCCAACCAGGGATAGAACCTAGGCCCCTTGCATTGGGAGCTTGGAGTCTCAGCCACTGGACGACCAGGGAAGTCCTCCGTGTGTGATTTGTGTTGCCTAGGCCCAGCACTAGGACATCTACCCTTTCTTCCCTTAGGCAGCAGAGGGGGTGTGTTTTCCACCTTCTGTCTCTGCTGGAGCCATGGGCCTGTGCTCAGTGATGCTCAGGCTATGACTGATTCTTTTGCACACACACTTGCCCATATGTGCTTCTTCTCCCCTTGGAGGCTGTCATTTTGGGAGAAATGGGTTTCATGCATGTTATATCTGACTACTTTATCCTCCGTGTGGGACTAGAACCCCTCCCTGCCTTTGTTAGTGCAGTGACTGCTGCCTGGAGCCTTCCTTACCTCTTTTCTTTCTTTTTTTAACAGTTATTTATTTGGCTGTGCTGAGTCTTGCTGCACTCGGGCTTTCTCTAGTTGCAGCAAGTGAGGCCTACTCTTCTTATTGCAGTGACTTCTCTTGGTGTGGAGCCCTAGGGCTCCTAGGGCCCTAGGGTTCGAAGTTCAGTAGTTTCAGCACAAGGGCTTAGCTGCCCCGAGGCATGTGGGATCTTTCTGGAATGAACTCATGTCAACCACTGGACCACTAGGGAACTCCCTCCCTACCTCTTTCTTCTGGTACCTTTGTCAGTTTACTCCCTCTATGTGTTGCTGTGGCCTATGGACCCCTCAAGAGCAATCATTTTGCTTTGTAGATTTTTTGTTTTAGGTAAAAATTGAAAAAAACTTTTCCATCTTCATTGAGATATAATTGATGTATAACACATTGTGTAAGTTTAAGGTGATGATTTGATACTTGGATGTATTACGGAAGAATGACCACACTAAGGCTAGTTAGCACATCCATCAACTCATATAATTAACCTTTTTTTTGTATATGTAGTGAGAACATTTAAGATTTACTTGCTCAGCACCTTTCAGGTATGAAAGTGAAAGTGAAAGTCTCTCAGTCGTGTCCAACTCTTTGTGACTCCATTGACGATACAGTCCGTGGAATTTTCCAGGCCAGAATACCAGAGTGGGTAGCCATTCCCTTCTTTAGGGATCTTCCCAACCCAGGGACTGAACCCCAGTCTCCTGCACTGTAGGTGGATTCTTTACCATCTGAGCCACCTGGGAAGCCCTAATACTTGAAAAAAAAAATAAGAGTATGATCCAGCAGTTCCACTTCTGGGTATATATTGTCTTTCTATGTTTTTTTATAGCTCACTTAGCTTCCTTAAAACAACAATTCCAAATTCTTTATTGGGCAAATCATAGATTTCCATTGTGTGTTTTTGGTGGTATCTTGTTTCCTTAATTTTTCATATTCCTCAAAGTCTTGTGTTGCTGTCTTTGAAGGAGCAATCTCCTCTAGTCTTTATTCTTCAATGTGTCCTATGTAATTAGAATTTTGCACCAACGGTATACTGCAACTTCTCTGCTAGACTGTTAGACTTCCACAAAGGCATTCTTATCTGTGGGTGATTGTCAAAAATCAGTGTTCTTTGGGAGAATGAAGGCGGTAGAAAACGCTTATTCTGTCGTTTTGATGGTGTTCCTCTCTCACTTTGTGGATCATTACTGCCAGTTCAAGAAATAAACACATTCTTCAGCAGTAGTTGCTGCTGTTGTTCAGTTGCTAAGTCATGTCCGACTCTTTGTGACCCCACGGACTGCAGCACACCAGGCTCCCCTGTCCTTCACTATCTCCCCAAGTTTGCTCAGGTTCATGTCCATTGAGTCAGTATCTAATTTCATCATCTTCTGCCTCCTCTCCTTTTGCCCTCAATCTTTCCCAGCATCAGGGTCTTTTCCATTGAGTTGGTTCTTTGCATCAGGTGGCCAGAGTGTTGGAGCTTCAGCTTCAGCATCAGTCCTTCCAATGAATATTCAGAGTTGATTTTTTTAGGATTGAGTGGTTTGATCTCCTTGCAGTCCAAGGGACTCTCAAGGGTCTTCTCGAGCACCACAATTCAAAAGCATCAGTTCTTCAGTGGTCAGCCTGCTTTATGGTCCAATTCTCAAGTCTGGATATATAGTAGATAATGGTATATTCAGTAGTATTGGTATTTGTAGTATTGACATTTGTAGTATTCAGTAGTATTGGCATTTTCTAATACTGAAAATGGTATTTCTAGTAGTAGATAATGGTATTTTGGGGAGTGCAGTGGAATTTTGGAAATGAGCAGTTGTTTAAGAATTAAGTCTATGGTCTATTGGGAGTCTTCAGGCTAGGTAAAACCGTTTATGGCATGACTTTTAAACTGGCAGAAGAATAGCTCCTAACAAGGTCCAGGCCTGCTCTGAGTGATGAATGGCACCATGGTTGGATCATGAGTATAGTCTCTGGCATGACTGGGTGATGGTCAATGTCTTATTTATTTAAAAAAGAAAAAGTCCCATAACCTTGTAGGCTGGTAGTCAGTTGACTTCTTGCTAATTGAAATGAAAACTCTTTTGATACTGAAAGAAAAATAACACCTTTACTCATTTATTCATTATTCAGCTATTTGGTGAGGACCTTCAGCTATTTGGTGTGTGCTGGAATTCCATGGACTGTATAGACCATGGGGTTGCAAAGAGTCGGACACAACCGAGCGACTTTCACTTTCACTTTCACTTTCAGTTTACTGTGTGCTTGCCTCCTTGGATTCCACAGAGAGGGAACAGACCTGGAGCTTCCCTATGTCTCTCTGTTCTAGAATTTCACATAAATGGAATCACACTGTATGCACTCTGCTGGCTGTTTAAAAACTTGGAGTGGTGTTTTTGCAGTTATCCATGGTGTTGCACGGAGAAGGCGATGGCACCCCACTTCAGTACTCTTGCCTGGAAAATCCCATGGATGGAGGAGCCTGGTGGGCTGCAGTCCATGGGGTCGCGAAGAGTCGGACATGACTGAGCGACTTCACTTTCACTTTTCACTTCATGCATTGGAGAAGGAAATGGCAACCCACTCCAGTGTTCTTGCCTGGAGAATCCCAGGGACAGGGAGCCTGGTGGGCTGCAGTGTATGGGGTCGCACAGAGTCGGACATGACTCAAGTGACTTAGCAGCAGCAGCAGCGTGGCGTTGCATGTACCTCCTTCCTTTTTAAGCTCTGTCGTGTCCCTTTGTATAGTTGTGTCACAACTGGCTTACCCATCCACTTGCTGATGGATGTTTGGGTTGTTTCTAGTTCGGGGAGTATGAATAAGGCTTTGATGATCATTCAAGTTCTCTTGGCTCTGTACCTGGGAGTAGGGTTGCTGGTCAGAGAGTAGGTGTGTGTTCAACCTTATTGGAAACTTCTTTTTTTTTTTAATGTCTTAAAAATTATTTGTTTATTTTTGGCTGTGCTGGGTCTTCACTGCTGTGCGTGGCCTTTCTCTAGTTGAGGCGAGCAGGGGCTGCTCTTCGTTGTGGTGCACGGGCTTCTCATTGCAGTGGCTTCTCTTGCTGCGGAGCGTGGGCTCTAGTTGCACAGTCGTCAGTCATTGTGGTGAACCCAGGGATCAAACCTGTGTCCCCTGCATTGGCAAGTGGATTCTTATCCACTGTACCGCCAGGGAAACCCCTGGAAACTTCTAAATAGTTCCCCAAGGTGGCTGTGCCACTTGACTTCACCGGCAGTCCCCAGGAGTTCCTGCATTCCTGCTCTTCTGCGTTTCTGTGGGAAGTGTCCTCACCGGGTCCCTTGTCCCTTCCCTATTGGACCCTGACATTCACATTTTCCCTCTTTCTCTCTCCAGGTCCTCAGGACAGAGCCAAGGGAAATGCCGATCTGGTGAGTCTTCCTGTCATTTGGGGCTGATTGTGTTGGCTTTCAGCTCTTCTGCTCTCTGCTTCCCAGGTCCTTCCTGCAGCTGTGTCAGGAGCCCAGGAGCTCAGCCCAGCTCAGACCTGAACCCCCTACAGCGCCCTGACCCTGGTACAGCTCTCCTGAAGCAGACTGTCTAACCCTGCTCTTCCTCATCTCTGAAGTTGGGTTAGATCTAAGGAGGGGTCAGTATGAGAATCGACTGTGGCACCTACCCTGGACCAAGTCACTCCCTGTCTCAGTCACTGTATTTATTGTGTGACTTCCCTGTGTCAGCCTGGACTTCGCACTAGGACACCTGGGAACCAGTCACTCAAGTTTCTAGCACTCGTGGAGCCATCAGCCTAGCAGAGACTAGTCACACAAAGAAATATATAAGTGTAAATATTGTGAGTGTGAGTGAGTGAAGCTGCTCAGTCATGTCTGAATCTTTGCGACCCTGTAGACTGTAGTCCACCAGGCTCCTCTGTCCATGGGATTCTCCAGGCAAGAATACTGGAGTGGGTTGCCATTTCCTTCTCCAGGGGATCTTCCTGACCTGGGGATCGAACCCAGGTCTCCCGCATTGCAGGCAGATGCTTTAACCTCTGAACCACCAGGAACAGCAAAAAAACCCCAGGCTGCTGTGAGAGAGAATTACTAGAGAAACATTGAACCTTGAGAGAAAGTGGCCTCAGACTCTCCAAGGGTGACTTGGGCAGGAGTCTGCCAGCAGAGCTGATCACACAATTGTCAGTACTCTCCAGGACTGGGCGACCTGTTGGTCCTTTGGAGATCAGTGTCTAGGGAAGCTGGATTTCTCAGCTAGTGGTTCCATCCTGAGTACTCTGAGGGGAGCTAGTCTTCTGTCCCAGGTTTAGCTGATCATCCGTCACACAGCTGCGTGTGTGTGGTGTGGATGCCAGATACCCGCTTCTGAGAGAGGCAGACTGCGGGCTCTGTCCCATCTCTCCAGACTGTCCTCCCCATGGGTGAGACCCAGGGGGTCGCCATCTCTCCTGAGGAGTGCAGCAAGACCCCGGTTTACGCTGGTCCCTCTGCTTGGGCAGGCCTACATCCTGAACGCAGACCCCTGCGGCCACTGCCTGATCATCAACAACGTGAACTTCTGC
>SJXQ01009316.1:155592-171952 GCA_006408695.1 Aepyceros melampus
TCCCACATGCCCTTCCCCATTCCACTTCAGGTCGTTCCTGGAACCCAGGGTGGATTCCAGAATCTTGGTCAAGAAGACAACCGGAAGGAGTGACCTGGGATAGCAGTCCAGTTTTCACAGATCTAAGAAGCCCCCCATGCAGGCTTGGGGGCCCCCAGGGGAAGCAGCAGGGTAGCTGAGAGCCAGAAGAATGTAGGCTGGAGTCCTGGTCCCCTGCATATTAGCTGTACGATCACAGACAGATCACCAAGTTTCTGAGCTTCAGGTGAGAGGTCAGTCGACATTGGGGTTATTATTGTAGGGTTTCCAGAGCTATCTGTCCTATCTCTGTCCCGTGAACCGTGACCTCCCTCATCCCTTGCTGTTACCCACCATGGATCCAGCCACACAAACCCTCCCGCTCTCCTGCCCTGAGACCTGCCTGACAGGTGCCGTTTCTCCCTGCAGGACTGTTCTCCCTTCTTGCAAGGGAGACTGGGTCACAGCCGCTTGCTCCAGAAGCCTCTGGGCCACTCCACCCTCTGCCTGTCTTTACTGAAGCTCTTTTTAGGTGCCTTCTTTCTCTTGTTTTGGTGTTGTAGCTTGTGGGATCTTAGTTCCCTGATCAGGGGAACCCTTGCCCCTGCAATAAAAATGTAACTCAACCACTGGACCTCCAGGGAACTCCCTGATGTGACTTGAGGTTTTATTTGTTAATTTTTGCCTGTGCTGGGTCTTTGTAGCTGCACGCAGGCTTTCTCCAGTTGCAGTGAGTTGGGGGCCACTCTCTAGTTGCAGTGTATGGGCTTCTGATTGAGGTGGCCTCTCTTGTTGCAGAGTTGGGCTCTAAGGAGTCTAGACTTCAGTAGTTATGAAGTAGTTATCCCGGGTTCCAGAGCACAGGCTCAGTAATTGTGGTGCGTGGGTTCAGTTGCATGTGGGATCTTCCCAGACCGGGGATTGAACCTGTGTCTCCTGCATTAGCAAGCTGATTCTTTACCACTGAGCCAACAGGGAAACCTGTGACTTGATCTTTAATGACAAAAATAAAATTTGCCATTTTAACTATTTAAAATTGTTCAGTATAGTCACGATGTTGTGGGAACATCATCACCATCTAATTCTAGAACTTTTCATCTTCCTCCCAAAGAAACTCCATACCCGATAGCAGTCACTCCATTCCCTCTCCTAACAATAACTAATCTGCTTGCTTTTCTCTGGATTTGCCTCTTCTGGATATTTCATATAAATAGGATATCGTGTGGCCTTTGATATTTGGCTTCTTTCACTTAGCCTACTCTGGAGGCCCATCTACATTGTATTATGATGCAGTATTTCATTCCTTTTTAAGCTTGAGTAATATTCTATTGGATGTTTATACCTCCATTCATCTGTCCCTGGACACATGAGTGCTTTCTACCTTTTGTGTGCTGTAAATAATATGATGAATGTTGCTACATAAGTTCTTGTTAGAATACCTGTTTCCAGTTCTTTGGCGTGTATGCCTTCTAACTAGTTTCTTTTGCTGTTTTTAAAATGTCTGCATTCTTGCCCCCCCCACCCCCACTTTATTTAATGAACATGTAAAAATTTTGTTTTAGTAAAAGTAAAGCTCCTGTTTAGGCTTCCTGCTCATGTTGGCCCCGCACTAGGCCCCTGGCTCCAGAGGAAATCAGGCCTCTCAGGGCTGGTGGGACAGAGAAGTGGGAACTCTGGTCTGGCTGTCTCACTGACAACTTGTGTCTGTTTCCACTTCCTGCAGAGCAGAAAGACCATGGGTTTGAGGTGGCCTCCACTTCCCCTGAAGATAAGACCCTCAATAGCGACCCTGAGACGGATGCTACCCCATTCCAGGAAGGCCCACGTTCCACTGACGAGCCAGATGCCGTGTCTAGTCTGCCCACGCCCAGCGACATCTTGGTGTCCTACTCCACCTTCCCAGGTGAGCGGATCCAGAGACCTCATCCTTCTGGCTGGCAAGTCCCCTCATCTATGCCCTGGAGGCAGCAGTGCTGTGAAGGAAAGACCTGGGTGTGAGTCTTGGTTCTGCCGCTTTGTTGTGACCTGAGTAAGTCACTTCACCTCTCTGAGCTTCAGCTCAGGGCGAGGCAGTCAAGGTGCCAGGAACGCACAATGGAAGGAGGCAAGCACCCTTGTTTTGGTGTGCCTCAGTCTCCTCACCCTTGTCCTGGCCCTGCCTCAGTCTTCTCATCTTTAAAATGGGAATATTAACTGTACCTTGGGGATCATCATGGTGATTTTAACAAAGTGGCTGGCTCACTGCTGAGCCTAGTGCCTGGCACACAGCAGGTGTGACAAATGTTTGTTTCCTTCTTTCTTATCCCTTGGAAGACTCACTTGACTTTTCCAAGCCTGGATTGCCTTGTTGGGAGAACAAGAATCCTAACCAAAGTCACAGGGTAGTGACGAGGATGAAATAAGATCACGCAGAGCCCAGAGATGCAGGCTCTGGAGGGCCATAGACATCAGTCAAGGTCTAGGGGTGGGCCCACCTGCATGGGGAGGGTGGCTCCGCAGTGAAGCTCAGCCTTTCTCCTTCCACAGGCTTTGTCTCCTGGAGGGATCCCAAGAGCGGCTCCTGGTACATCGAGACCCTGGACAGCATTTTTGAGCAGTGGGCTCACTGTGAGGACCTTCAGACCCTCCTCCTCAGGGTGAGGCTGCTGGAGGGCCAGTGTGTCCTCCCCAGGGTGGGGGTGAGCAGGGCCCCAAGCCCAAGCCAAAGATTTCTTCTGCAAGCCAAGGGCTTGCCCTGAGGGTTAATGCTTTTGCTTCTGTAAATGCACAAAGTTACTGCCTGTAGTGGGGCTTCCCTGGTGGCTCAGTGCTAAAGAATCCTCCTGCCAATGCCGGAGACGTGGATTCGATCCCTGGATCAGGAACATCCCCTGGAGGAGGGCATGGCAAACCACTCCAGTATTCTTGCCTGGAGAATCCCATGGACAGAGAAGCCTGGCAAGCTGCAGTCCATGGGGTTAAGAAGAGTCGGACACGACTAAGTGACTAAAACAACAAATAGCAACGCTGCCTGCAGAGACATTTGCTCGTTATGCCAAAGACAGCCTTCCTGGCCTCTGAGGTGCCAGGCTGACACCTCCCACACTCCCCACTGATGGAGCCAGTCCTCATTGCCAGCGTGGGATGGCCCAGTACCCGAGCACAGCCCCTGATGGCAGGTTGCAGGCCTGTACCCTCTGCCCCTCTGTGTAGTCTACTCTTGACCCTCAAGAATCAGGAATCCCTTTAGTATCTCCTGACTTGGGAGGCCCCAGTGAGAATAGCGAAGCATGGCTGGACAATGCCCCACTCAGAGTGGTGGTTCCTCCAAGGGGCTCAGAACGTGTGGGGTCCCTTCCTGCTCCGCTCAGGTTTTTTGTGCCACAAGAAGGGGCTGTGAGGGCTCCGACTACTCCTTCCTCCTGGGGAGGGTCTGGCTCTGAGCTTTGCTGAGCAGAGGAGAGGAGAAAAGCAGGTGTAGGGCCATCCCTGGCAGGACTCCAGGGGTGCCATGAGCCGTGGCCGTGGAAGAGAAAGTCTCACAGGCAGGTGGGGGCCCATCAGGGCTAAGCAGTGTGCTCGACTCCTGGGCCCCGTCTCTTCTCTCAACTTTTCTTCATGTAGACCCTTTAATCTGACTTGAATTTTGTGAATTTTTGAATTTTGAATTTTCTTTTTAGAAAACTTTTATTGGAGTATAGTAGATTTACAATGTTGTGTTATTAATGATTTCAAGTGAATGGCAAAGCGAATCAGTGATACATACATTTATCCACTCTTTTTTAGATTCTTCCACATAGGCCATCACAGAGTATTAGGTAGAGTCCCCTGTGCTATACAGTAGGTTCTTATTGGTTATCTGTTTTATATATAGCAGTGTGTATCTGGGCTTCCCTGGTGGCTCAGACGGTACAGTGTCTGCCTGCAATGCGGGATACCTGGGTTCAGTCCCTGGGTCGGGAAGATCCCCTGGAGAAGGAAATGGCAACCCACTCCAGTACTCTTGCCTGGAAAATTTCCATGGACTGAGGAGCCTGGTGGGCTACTGTCCACAGAGTCACAAAGAGTCAGACACGACTGAGCAACTTCACTCACTTATGGTATTTGTCTTTGTTTGACTTCACTCAGTATGACAATCTCTAAGTTTATCCATATTGCTGCAAATGGCATTATTTTGTTATTTTTATGGTAAATTTTGACTTTTCTAAACTTATAATTGAGATGCTTGTTCCCTTACCTCCACCCCCTGCCCAGCACATGCATACACATACACACACATATACACACACTCAAGAAGGCTGCAGCCAGAGCTATTTTTTGTTTTATTTTATTTTTTAAAGATGTTTTTGATGTGGACCATATTTAAAGTATTTATTGTATTTGTTACAACATTGCTTCTGTTTTCTGTTTGGGTTTTTTGGCCACAAGCCACGTGGGATCCTAGCTCCCTGACCAGGGATCGAACGTGCATCCCCTGCAGTGGAAGGTGAAGTCTTAACTCCCGGACCACCAGGGAAGTCCCTAGAGTTGTTTCTAAAGTTCTTACTTTGTGCGCATTCCCTGCAGCCCCGCTTTGGAATTCTTCCTTCAGTGGAGAGAACTTACAGGCCTCCCTGTGGTTGTGTTTTCACAGGTCGCTAATGCTGTTTCAGTGAAAGGAATTTACAAACAGATCCCTGGCTGTTTTAATTTCCTCCGGAAAAAACTTTTCTTTAAAACATAATGAGATCAGGACCCCTCACCCTACCTTACCGTTCACCCTTAAACCTTCCTGCTCCAGCTCTGGCTGTGGCTAAGGCCTGGACTTTCCTACAACTGTGGCTGACATCCATTGGAGGGTTCTGTAGCCTGTAGAGGGTCTGCTCTTTCCTCACGGGCGGCAGACAGTCCTAGTAGCTTCCAAGTTGGAGCCAAGTGACCAGGGATGGAGGAGGAGGAGCAGAACGCCGTGGACACTATGGGGCTTTTTGCCTGTGACCCATTCATGGCTAGTGGCTGTGGCCTGTGACCCGTGCGTTTTCTCTACATCAGGGCTTCTTCGGCACAGCTGACATTGGGGCCAGAGAATCCTTTGTTGTGGGGCCCTCCTGTGCACTGTGGAATGTTGAGCAGCTGGCCTCCACCCACCTGTCTTGAGTCTTGACAACCAAACGTGTCTTCAGATATTGCCAAATCTTCCTTATAGACCCCTACTGGGGAACCACTGAGCTATAGGAAATTCTGGCTACAAACAAACCAGCATCTCTCTTAGATCAGTTTAGGGCTATCAGAATCTAAAGAGCTAGAATCTGTAAATCCTAAATGAATTTTAAAAATTATCAAGTTTTTCTATATTGCAATGTTCTTTAAAAAAAAAAAAGTTGAATATGGACTCTCTTTCACCCATTTCCCCCTTATTTTGCTCTAACTTTTTATTGTTTTTTATATAAAGGAGACTGTGGCTTTTTGGGAAATATTTCCCCAGCTCTTACTTCTTTTGAACCCCCTACCCCATCCCAAGAAGTGACTAGGGTGGGAGCCGTGTGTTGGGGGAGGTTAAGTCACTTGTCCACGGAACACAATTAACCAGTGGAGAGAGATGGCCAGACTTGGGCCTTCTTGAGTCCAGCCTGTGTCTTCCTGGCTTCAGGACCCTCGTACCCCTCATCCCCCACCCACTCGCTGAGCATGTAAGCTCAGCTTAAAGACCCCGAGCCTGTTTCTTGCTTTCAAGGCTCTAGACATGAGTACGGTTTGCTAATAAGACTGTCACCAAGATCTGATTCAAGTAGTTGTCACTTTATTGTTATTTTTCTCCTGTGATCTTTCCAAGTCTGAAACAGTCCCAGGGACTTCTGGTGGTTAGTTATTTTTAATCACCTGCAGGACACACAAGAAAATAATCAGATTAACTCAGCAGAGCAGAGCCTTGGGTGCAGATTCCCAGCTTTCTCCCTCCCCACTCTGCGCTGCCTGTGTGAATCAGGCAGCCGGAGTTGAAGCAGCTCTCCCCAGGAGCTCTAATGATGCTTGGGAGAAAATATGTCATCACAGCTTTAAATGGATTTCCTGTGAAAAAGGAGTCTTAGTCAAACAGTTCAGTTTGGGCTTCAGGGTGGAGGTGGAGTGGGGCTGGGAACTTATGGGCATGTTTGTTATGTGATTTGTTTCTCAAAAGATTTGAGAGACCTGAAATTGTTAACAATTGCTGCTGTTTGCCAGGCACTGTTGTGCACTATGGAAGGGGCTGTAACCCGTTTTCAGAAGCTATTTGGCATCTATTAAACATTCTAATGTGCCAACTCCATGATCCTTTGATGCTGCAGGATCTGTGTAGCGTAGAGACTCTGATCAGTGCAAGGATGTATGTCCAAGGATGTTCATTGTAGCCATGTGAGAGGGGAAAATAGGAAAAGAGATGAAAGCTTCAGTCATTATATTCATACTATGGAATCTTACTTAGAATGAATAGATATATATGGGCTCACATGTATAGTGTGATACGGTGTTAAGTGAAAAAACCAAGTTGCAGAACAGTATGAGAAGTAAAATGCTATTTTTGGTTAGAAGACAATGTGTTTATATGAACATATATAAATGTTTTATAGATGGACCTAAATAAATCAAGACCACACACCAAGTGTTGGTTATGATTATCTCTGGATGGTGGGATTGCAGGTGTCATACAAGTGAGGGGTGTCTGCTTCTTGACTTGATACACTCCTATATTCGTTTCATATTTTTTACCAAGAGTATGTATTATAAAGCTGGTGAGTACCAATGATTCATTTAATATCTGCTGAAAAGATGAACGCCCCCGGCCACCTGTCTCCTGTCAGCTTTGCAGCTCTTGACCTTGGTTTGTCACCTGTCTGGATTTAGAGCTCCAGGCTGCACACAGGGTGCCCCCGGGCTGGGACCACTGCAAGGCTCCACTGGCCCCTCTGCAGTTGCTGGGGTGGCCTCCCCCAGAGGACAGCTGGCAGCTTGGCTCTGCTGCTCCTGGAACCTGTCACGGGCACATGTGCCTACCCTGACTGCTGTCCCGGGAACACAGGACCCCCGCCCAGCTGCCTCGCAAGCCTTGTTTTCCCTGTTGATTCCCTCTGACATCAGGCTTTCAGCTGAGGCCGGCTCTGTTGTGCATGTGTCTGTGGCTGGGAACAGCTGATATTGGGCCAGAAGACAGGACAATTGCTCCCAGTCCCTGCTTGGGGCCCCCAAGATGCTGCCAGGGCCAGCTGCCTGGTGACTCACACAGCAGCTGGGGCTGGAGAGCATCCTTGGATTTGGCTGGGAAACACCCTACGTATCCTCCCATCTAATCCGTCCTGGGCCAGGCTCCTTTGAAATGCTGGTAGTACCTCCAAAGTTGGACTTGGGTGTTCCTCTGCCAGAATGAGATCATAGCTTTTTCCCAGTTGACTGAAAAAAATCTTGTAAATTAATGGCCACTCTCATCTTGATTTTACATTTTCTCTAACAAACTTTTCTGGAACCTCTGGTGCCTATAACTACTTGTTGGCAAAAGAAACGCCAACAGACAGACAAATGAGCGAGGAGCCGGCAAGTATTAATGGGAAAACTTGGAGACAGCCACCTGCTTGTTTTGACAGTGCCCATTTGACAGTGCTGTCTTCCTCCTGGGACCGCATGCTCACGGCTGTGGTGTCATATTTGATTTTATAATGGAGTGTTGGTTTGGTTTAATTAAACAGCTCTGTCTGTAAATTCAACTTAAAATAATGAAATCAGATGCCAACTTTCCCTTCTTTGAGAGCTCTGACACTACAACTCCCACTTGTTCTGGCTTCTAAAAGAGTGAGTGAGTCTTGATCTAGTTCAAGTCCCATTTTACAGAAGAGCAAACTGAGGTGGTGGCAATGCTGGGGGGGGTGGGTATAAAAGTGGCCCCATGCCAATGCAAGGGGACATGGGTTCGATCCCTGGTCCAGGAAGATTTCACATGCTGAGAGGCAACTACACCCATGTGCTGCAACTACGGAAGCCCATCCTCTGCAACAAGAGAAGGCATTGCAATGAGAAACTCTCACATCACAACTGAAGGGTAGCCCCAGCTCACTGCAACTAGAGGAAGCCTGTGCACAGCAAGGAAGACCCAGCGCAAACAAAAAAGGAAAAAAAAAAAGTGCCCCTAATCAGCACAGTGTCCTCCTCTTCCCCCCTCGCCCAAACATCCTCATCAGGCACGACACCTTAATCCCTCCCCCAAGTACCCCCCAGGCCTGCCCTTCTTGTGACATCTCTCCATGTTCTGGCTGTTTCCACCTACTGTTGATTATATCCATGGCTGCTCCCAAGAGTGGTGCTTGTTTTTTTTTTTTTTTTAATACAATTTTTTCTGGTTTCCATTATAAATGAATGTCTATCCATTGTTTTTAAAAAACAGAAATTGAGCTGGTTTGGAAGTTTGTGAAGAACTGATTTTGAGCTCACAGGATCAAGCTCTTTAGGGACACAGTCACAGTTGTAGTGGGACCACCTCAGCTCCATTTACCTGGACTGTCATGGTCTGAAACACAAAGGTCTGCATCCCAGGAAACCCCCCAGTCCAGGGTGAACTGAGATGATTGGGCACCCTACAGAATGTCTGGGGGACCCTTTGGTTTATTTTTTATTGCTTTTTAAACTTGTTTGATTTTAATGAAAAATTCTACCACTATAAACAAGCGTTGATTACATTTAGAAAAATTTTATCTACCAGCTAATAACATATATTAGTCTTGTTACTTTGGGCTATAAAATAACCTATAGTAGATCTTTCCCCATTAACACAGATATGACTTTTTGAATATATAACCAAGGCTTCCCTGGTGGATCAGATGGTAAAGAATCCACCTGCAATGCAGGAGACCTGTGTTCGATCCCCTGGGGTGGGAAGATCCCCTGGAGGAGGGCATGGCAACCCACTCCAGTATTCTTGCCTGGAGAGAATCCCCATGGACAGAGGAGCCTGGTGGGCTACAATCCATGGGGTCACAAAGAGTCAGACACGACTGAGTGACTAAACTCAGCACAGCACAGCACACATGTAACCCCAGAAAATGTGATTCAGCTTTTTAAAAAAAACGGTTTGGTTCTCTTTTCGTGAATTCAAGAAGAAGTCTTTTTGCCTCTGAAAATCTCTTACCTCTCCCGTAATTATCTAAGAAAGTTGCAATGATATTTTACATCAGAGGTTCTACATAAAATTAAATGTAAGTTACTGTGGAGGAAACTAATTCTTATGTATCACTTAATTGGGGTCATTAAGGTTTAACACTGCTCTTCAATTGCTAAAAATACGGGGGACCCCTTTAGAAGGACTAGTTTCCAACAATTAAGGCTGTGGGCGACTCAAATGATTGGGTTTTCGGCTTTGCAGATAAATGTAGCATTGGGCCGGAGAAGGCAATGGCACCCCACTCCAGTACTCTTGCCTGGAGAATCCCAGGGACAGGGGAGCCTGATGGGCTGCTGTCTATGGGGTCGCACAGAGTCAGACACGACTGAAGCGACTTAGCAGCAGCAGCAGCAGCAGTAGCATTGGGCAGTAGGGTCTGGGCTTACACATAGATAAAGAAAAGTAAAATACTCCATGAATCCTAGGAAAACTGCTCTTAATGCTGGAGGAGTAACCTTTATTTTCAACCTCACTGGACAAAGCTCTCCTCTACGTGCCTTTTCACTCAACTTACACAGAAACTGTGAAGGCCTATGGGGAGCCCTGTGGAGGTTGCCCGAGTCTGCACTATCTAGTTTTCAGGAGGAGGGAGGGGATTCTTAGAACTTAGGTGGGCGTGGCCCTCATTGGGCTGGGACAGGGCAGGGACTGCGGGGCTCACAGCTTGTCCAGTTCTTACCGAACTGATCCAGTCATTGTAGTTGGAGACCCGTGTGAAGACAGAGGGCTTGCGGTAGTAGTTGCAGCCTAGGGAGGACCCGAAGCTGACTATGCCGTGCACCTGCCACTGGCCGTTATCCGCCTGGCAGTTCAGTGGCCCACCGGAGTCCCCCTGGGGAAGAACAGAGTTGTATCAGGAGGGCCCTGGAGGCTGGGGCAGGGGCTGCTCTTCACAGCCCTTGCTTTACACATTGGCAGTGTATTTACATTGTTCCATGTGGGTTGCCAAGTTCCCTGAGGCCAGCCCTTGTAGTCACAGCTCAAGATGGCACCGTAATACTGATAGGAGCTAGCCCTTGCTCTTTCTGGGTGCCTGGAATAGTGCTGAGCACTTTATAGGCTTATTCCATTTCATCTTTACAAAAATCTACAAGGTAAGTATTGCTACCTGGTGGCTCAGATGGTAAAGAATCTGCCTGCAATGGAGGAGACCTGGGTTCGATCCCTGGGTCAGGAAGATCCCCTGGAGAAGGGAATGGCAACCCATCCCAGTACTCTTGCTTGGAGAATCCCATGAACAGAAAAGCCTGGAGGGCTATAGTCCACGGGGTCGCAGAGAGTCGGACATGACTGAGCGACTAACACACACACCATTTCACCAAAGAGAAAAGCAAAACCCTTCAGTCTGAGGTTCTGCAGGCAGTAAGTGAAGGAGCTGAGATATGTCCCTGAGTTAGAAATTGATGTGCTTCACCACCATTGGGAGTTTCCTCCCACTGAGGGAGTTTCCTGGGAGCCGGTCTGCATGGGCAGAAAGTGGAGATCTCCAGTGTAAACTGAAGGACACACGAGGCTTCTTCCTGCCCTGTACTCATGTTGTAAAGTCCACCACATAGCAAGTCTGTTTGGTTAAGATGGTGTGTCTAGAAAGGCTGTGTGGTAGCTACCCTGAAGCAACCATCATGAATCGGGTTAATTCAACAGATAAACTTGAAATCATCTCAGAGAGATCCTGACTCAGCAAATAGGTCCCCTTGCCTCTCTTCCTACACAGAGGAAAGAATAAGTGATAACAGTAATGAGAGACCTCAATGGGACTCAAGGCAGTACCTTCCAGCAGTGAGAGGGTATTACAAGGAGAATCTCAAAACTTTTCTGGAGACTGCAAGGACAAAGGTCAAGGTCTCAAACATGTGAAGCTGCTTCCTAGCACTTCTGCCGGCAGGTGGGAGGATAGAGTGTAGGACCCCGAAAGACTCCCCACCTTCAGCTCCATTTTGCTGGGTGGGGCGGTGACTTCTTGGACTCACATTGCAGCTGGAGGTCACGCCGTCTCCCCCAGCACAGATCATATTGGTCTTCACAGTGCTGCCCCACCAACTCGGTTGGGAGCATGTGGCATAGTCCACAACCAGCAGCTCACCTGCTGCAGGATGTCAGGAAGAGCTCCGTTGGCTGCATGAGACAAGAGAGAAGGTGTTACAGGGACAAAGGGAAAAAGCAAGTAGGGGATGCCTACTGAATTCTCTGCCCAGCCCCTTTGCCTCTGGCCCCTCTTCCTTCCTTCCATCTATAGGGTTGCCATGGAACCAGCCAATTTGCCTACATTGTATCCTCACAGTTGATTAGCCACTGCTGATTAGTGCGGGGGTGAACACCTGACTCCAGCTAAGCCAATGAGCTCCTTTTCCTGGGAATTTGGAGCTGGGACTAAGAAATCCCAGCCAGAGAGGATATAAATCTGGAAGCTGTTGGTATTGACCGCCATTTTCTTCTAGGGAGAGAAGGATGAGATAGACCCATGAAGAAACGAAATTCTGAGAGAGGGTTTCCTGAGTTTCTAACAACCTTTCAGTGTCCAGTTTTCTCCTGTTTCATAAGCCTGGCTCTCTCTGCCCTTGACTGAGTCTCTTGTTGTTCAGTTAGTTGTGTCTGACTCTTTGCCACCCCATGGAATGCAGCACGCGAGGCTTCCCTATCATTCACTATTTCCCAGGGTTTGCTCAAACTCGTGTCCATTGTGTTGATGATGTCATCCATCTATCTCATTTTCTGTCGCCACCTTCTCCTCCTGCCCTCAATCTTTCCCCATATCAGGGTCTTTGAGTCCGCTCTTTGCATCAGGAGTTCAAAGTATTGGAACTTCAGCTTCAGCATCACTCCTTCCAAGGAAAATTCAGGGTTGATTTCCTTTAGGATTGACTGGTTTGATCTTGCTGACCAAGGGACTCTTAAGCATCTTCTCCAGCACCACAGTTGAAAAGCTTCAGTTCTTTGTCTCTCAGCCTTCTTTGTGGTCCAACTCTCACATCCGTTCATGACTACTGGAAAAACCACAGCTTTGACTGTATGGACGTCAGCAAAGCGACGTCTCTGCTTTTTAATACACTGTCTAGGTTTGTCATAGCTTTTCTTCCAAGGAGTAAGCATTTTTTAATTTCGTGCTGAAGGTGAGCACTGAATTTCTTAAATCCTTATAATAAACTCCCCTTTTGACTGAGTTGGCTCCATGGATTTCTACCACTTACCATAATATGACAATGAGCCTGCTGGCATTTGGAGCCCCAGGTTGGGAAAAATATTTGAATGTGTTAAAAGTAGAGCTTTCCTAATTGTTCCCAATGACACTGCCATCACACTTTCATTACTATCACCACTGCTACTAACGGCCAGGCTTAATAGTATTCTTCACTTGCATTTTATTAAGCTTTTCAAATACTATGCTAATCTTCATGATATTTATTCCTATTTTGACAGGTGTGACACTGAAGCCAAGAGAAGTTAAGCAGTTTTCCCAAGAGCACTCTAATTAACTCCATTCTAACCTGTGTTACATTTTGCAAGTGTATGGGCATTTTCACATCTCTTTAAATGTTCACCAACTGTATTTCCATTTTACAGATGAGGAAACTGAGGCTTCAACATGGCTTGCCTGAGGTTACTCAGCTAGTGGCCAACATAGCTGGGAATAAAGTCAAGCACTTGGACCCTTCCCTGGCTCTTGCTGCCTCCAGTAAAATATATTCTGCCTGGGTGTTTTCTGATAAATGAACCAGTGGCTGAATTTGTATCTCAATAAGTAAGAGATACATCTCCACTTCTCACTTCTGCTAAGTGTCCATGGGTCCTGTTTTTGCAGATAAGCCAGATAAGAGGATGATATAAATTTGAGTGTATGTGTGTCGATGTACCTCTGTAAAAAAATGTCACTCACAGGTTTGTCATTATGAGAAAAAATAGTCACTTATTTGCATGGACCTTCCTGGAATTTTCCAACCCTCTGGTGATTTCCCAGGGGGAGGTCAGGTCCTTTGCTACTTCTTGGTGACTTTCTGTCATTGGATTTCTGACCCTTAGGGAGACCCACACGTAGTCAGTCTGAGTGGCACGGTAAGGTGGCACAGGACGAGTGAGGTTTGAGATGGGAAGGTCCTCTGATGAGGACCCCAGGGACCTTTGTGGAGCTTAGAATCCTGAGGTCACAGAGTAAATGCTATTTTAGGCCCTGGCTTTGGGCCATAGGAGGGACTTCTATGCCAGATGTCAGGTAGTCATGGCGACAGTGACAACAGCTAACACATAGCACCATGTGCCAGGCATTGGTCTAAGTGCTTCCCATGGATTATCGACAACCTTGTGATACAGAGCCTGTTATTATCCCCATTTTACAGATGAGGAAACTTCAGCGTGGAAAGGCTAAGCAATCTATCTGCACGCGGCCACACAGCAAATAAGTGGAGGAGCTGGATTTGAGCCCAGGCATTCTGAATTCCTATCTGCCTGTTTGCATGCACATGTGCGTGCTCAGTCGCTTTAGTCGTGTCCAACTCTATGTGACCCCATGGCCTGCAGCCCGCCAGGCTTCTCTGTCCATAGGACTCTCTGGCAAGAGTACTGGAGTGGGTTGCCATGCCCTCCTCCAGGGCATCTTCCCGACCCTGGAGATGAACGCTTGTCTCCTACGTCTCGTCTCCTGCATTGCAGGTGGATTCTTGACCCACTGAGCCACCTGGGAAGGCCTTATCTGGCTACACTATCCTTCTTCCCCAAGGCAGCAGGCACTTCTTCCAGACTCCTTGGATAATGAGCGGAGAGAAAACCCCTGACTGAACCGGGGTGGCATCGCCCCCCTCCCTTGGGAGCCATGGGGCTCCCAGCACCCACTTACTCTGCAGTCTTCCCCAGCCCGTGACGTAGCAGACATAGTTGTTGGGCAGGATGGTGCCAGCAGGTGGCAGGCAGCCCAGCTGGATCTTGTCAGTCAGGGGGACAGAGCTGGCCAGTTTGAGCAGGGCAATGTCGTTCCTGGGTTGGAAAAGAAGTGGAGCATAACTAGAGGGTTGACTGGTTCTGTCCCAGTTATATTTCTGATTCTAGCCCCAGCTGGGATCACTGAACCCCGTCCCTGGCTGGACTGATGCTGAATCTTCCTGCTGTTGGGGTTATGAGAGTTTGGGAGCAGCTATGGTTAAACCCCAAGATTGCATTAAAAAGAAAATTTTGGCCACATTCAGCAGTGTGCAGAATCTTCGTTCCCTTGCCAGGGATTGAACCCATACCCCCTGCAGTGAAAGGCAGAGTCTTCACCACTGGGCCACTGGAGAAGTCCCCCCAGGACTGTATTTTGTCCCTGGTGGAGCTTGAAGCCCTAAATTCCTAAAAGCCTTTCAGGGGACTGTTTAAAACAAAGAGGGCAAGTAGGTCTGTCTTTCAAAGTCCACTCTGATGGATTAGTTGTGGCTGCCTGGCAGGCTGTGTCAACAAGGACTCTGAGGTTCTTTCCAGGATCAGCAAGGGAATAAATCCGTGATTGCTTGGTGATGTCCATGCTGGCCTTGTACTTCCTGTGTTTGGTTTAGAAAACAGCAGATGTTCAGACCGAAAGGACTTTTTGCCTTTATTCTTCACTCTCTCTTCCACCTTGAGCTCTGCTGTCAGATTTATCCCTGAGTTTCATGTCCTTGTCTAGGAAACCTTTAGCAATTGGCCAATCACGTTTCCCACGATGGCTGCAATGAGAGCTCCCACCTATTGGTGCTTGTTGCAATGTGACATTGACACTTTGTCCATTGATAGCTGGGGGTCTCAGTTTCTTCCCCCTGGGTGGAGATGGGGGGCCTGTGATGTTTAGGAAGTGACACCATGTGACTTCTGAGACTAAGTCATGACAAGAGATGAAGCTTCTGTATGATCTTTCAAGATTTCTTTTCTTAGATGCCAAGGCCACATGGAGAGGCCATATGTAGCTAAAAATCTCTCTCTCCACTTGCTGCCCAGCCATCTCCTTCCCATCTCTTAAGGCTTCTCTGGACACACTCTGTGTCATTTTATGGCTTTCCAATGTCTTGTCTGGGTGTGTTTCATCTAGCTGACTAGTCCCTTTGAGGGCAGAGACTGACTTATGACTCACGGACTCCTTGCATCCTTTGTGAGTCATCATCAGTGCTGGACCACAGCAGGCTGCCCAGATGAAAGAGCGCAGAGAGTTACGGCCACAAGGCATCCTCTGCGTCTCCTGGGCTGGGATGCAGCGTCATCAGAAGATTTGGTGAGTGAGCTTTCTGGGCAGCCATTCAAGAGTGGCATCCTGGGCTGCAGAAGAAGCCTTGTGTGTGGTTAAATTATGCAAATTTGAGGAGCTGGCTGGGGTACTTCTTTCTAAAGGCCCTTCTGGAACTGCAGACGTGCTCTTGGGGGATGGGAGAGGATGATGGATACTTCTGGGTTCCAGGATGGTGATGGGGAAGCAGGAAAAGGAAAGATAACTTTTTGTCCCTGGTGGGGAGATGCCAACAATGCCACATGGTCGTTATTCATATCTAAGCCAGCAGGCTCCTTAACCACCCCCCGCACTGCCACACTTCCAGCCATGGGCACCCTGAGAGCTGCTGCAGTGACCTGTGTCTCTCTACACGTCCAGCACTCAGTGTGGTATGTGGAACATGGGTGGCGGGATGGTCACCAAAGGCTCAGAGTGAGCATGGCGTGGCATGTGTTTGTCTAAGGGATTGAGGAGTAGAGTCTCCCTGCTGGTCGGGGAACCATCACTAGGGTTTTGCAGAGCTCTGAACCCTTGGCTAGCTTCCTGTGTCTGTTACTGAGGCTGCTTTGCAGGGTTTCAGGGAGTCTTTGTTTTTAAAAGATCTTGTTGGGAGGAGGTACAAGGTGGAGGAAGCCAAGAAGGACCATGTCCCACTCTGCTCATGGACTCCATTCCCAGTCGTGGGGCCTGTAGACTCATCTCTGTGTCCTCAGGGTTTGGCACAGAATAAATCCACGGTTAGTGAGTGCCTGGGGTGGACCAGAACCCTATAGACTTAACTGGCAGGAAATCTAGGTTCCCTCCCCCACCCCAGTCACATGCCAGCGCAGGCCTCTTTGGGGCTGAGAACCTCTCCCCCCTCCCTACAGAAGGAGCAAAGGATAGGACAGCACCCACTGCTTTCTGTGAGACAGCCCACCCCCAGTCTGTGTCTCTGCCAACCCACCCCCCAAAGTGTACCCAGACAGAACGCACCCTTGGGCGAGCTGGTTGGAGTT
>SJXQ01009316.1:172142-186870 GCA_006408695.1 Aepyceros melampus
AGACTTGGAGACTGCGACGGTCAGTGAGCCAGACTCAACGGTGGAGAGACTCTGCCGGCCCACCACCACGCGGTAGGTCCTGGAGGAGCTGGGGGAGAGGGGGCCGGGCAGGGAAGGTGAGCTCTGGGCTGTCCTTTCCTCTCTCTGAGCGCTATGGGCTGGGACACCCCAATGAATGTACCAGTTAGAGACCAAGCTCTGGACGGTGCTGGGGGACTGGAGCCAGCCCCTGCTCCAAGAGCCACTAGTTGGCACTGGGAATTTTTCTTTCCTTGGGGCAATCGGTTAGTTACAACATAACATAAAAACTACAACAAAACAGTAATTACAACTATATGATACAACTGTAAACTATAATATAAAATAAAATTATAATAATATAAGCTCTATATTTACTATAGGGGAAGTAAGATGGATACAGATAACTGCAGTCATTTAACTTCAAGGGCATTTTTTATTTTAATTTTAAAATTTTATTATTTTTTTTGGCCACAACTATATGGCATGCAGAACTTCTGTAACCAGGGATCGAACCTGTGCCCCCTGAAGTGAAGCACAGAGTCTTAACTACTGGACCACTAGGGAAGTTCCCAAGGTCATTTTTTTTAGTTTAACTCCTCATTTCCTATTTTTAAATGGGGAACCTGAGGCTTGCATGTGTGTGTGCATGCTCAGTTGTGTCTGACTCGTTGTGACCCCATGGACTGTAGCCCGCCAGGCTCCTCTGTCCACGGGATTCTCCAGGCAAGAATACTGCAGTAGATTGCCACTTCCTTCTCCAGAGGATCTTCTTGACTCAAGAATCAAACCTGCATCTCCTGCGTCTCCTGCCTTGGCAGGCGGATTCTTTACCCTTGAACCACCTAGGAAGCCAGCCTGAGGCTTAGGAAGGACTAACTGGTCCAAAGTCTTACTCTCCAGCTCGTTAGTGACAACTCAGAGGGAGAAGCAGGACTCCTCAATCCCAGACCTCTGTGATTTCCCCCACCACCTCATAGAACTTGTAAATTAGGTGGAGAGAAGGACCACCCCTGACAATGAGAGTGTCCCACTGGCCCAGTGGAAACTCCAGTGAGCGCCAGCCTGGGTAAGCTGAGCAGAGGCTGTAGGGAAGGAAGAGGACAAGGTGAACAATGGATGTCACAGAGCCTTTCCCTTCCCTGTGGGCCTTTATAATGGTGCTAGTTTCACTTTTATTGAGCACTTACTCTGTGCTGGCCCGTTTAATGCATCATCTCGTTGAATCCACACTGAATACCCATGGATGCTTCCCCGGTGGCTTAGTGGTAAAGAATCTGCCTGCCAACGCAGGACACATGGATTCGATTCCTGGGTCGGGAAGATCCCCTGGAGAAGAAAATGGTAACCCACTCCAGTATTCATGCCTAGAAAATCCCATGGAAAGAGGAGCCTGGCAGGCTACAGTGCATGGGGTCGCAATGAGTCAGACACGACTGAGCGACTAAACTACAACTACTGCAAATACTGTTACCTGCTCTTTTGCGGGTGATGGTATTGAGACTTGAAGTCATTTAAGTAGCTCAAGTGAACCAAGTTCCAGATCCAGAGGCCATATCTAGTTCGCCCCCAAAGGGCAGAAGATGGGCCTCTCCCTCCCCATAGTCCCCCTCAGTGCCCTGCACAGGATGGGCAATCCATATCGTATATAAGAGTCTACCAACAGACCAACAGACTGAACTATAGATCGAAGAGAGAGTATTTCTTGGCCAAGGAAGTGGTTATGTGCGATGCTGCTTTATATGAGGTGGTTTGGGCCATCTGGGCTCTAACTCTGAGAGATGAGAGCTGGCCAGTAGGGTGAGCAGGCGGGGAGATGGGGGAATAGCAATTACCTGATGCAGTGGGCCGCTGTCAGGACCCAATTTTGTTCTATCAGAGACCCTCCGCAGGTGTGATACCACCCGCCGCTGGAACTGTACTGCAGGGAGACCTGGGAAGAAGCACAGGTGATCCCATAGCTGAAAGGGCCAGGCCCTCCACTCTGCAGCATCCCAGCCCCGGCAGTGGGGACAGGGGAAGTTGACAAGCAAGACACTCGCCTCAGGTGCAAAATCTAAGGGGGCATGAAGAAACTCTAATTCAGCTACATAATATTTTAATAATCTTTAGAAAATTAACACAAAAAATCTATGATGAACAAAATGTCAAAAATATAAATAAAACTCTATTAAGAAGTAATTAGTTAAAAAAAATTTTTTTTTTGGCTGTGCTGCAGGGCATGTAGGATGTTCATTCCCCAACCAGGGACGAAAGCCACGTCCCTTGCATTGGAAGTGGGGAGTCTTAACCACTGGACTGCCAGGGAAGTCCAAGAAATAATTGTTTTGAACGTCTTTCTGTAGTGCGACTTGTTGGGATTCTTCCTTTCTTGGGAGCTATTTCTTCAGGACATATTCCTCCAATTTAATATGTGTAAAGCAAAATTTGATCCCTTCTGCCCACTCCCCGGATCTGTGCTTTCCTTAAATTTTCTTGTCTTGGTAAATGGCAAACCAGCTGTACCTGCTGTTCAGGCCAAAACTCTTGGCGGTGAGTTTGATGCTTCTCTTTCTCTCATATGCCTCATTCAAACCCACCAGCAAATCCCACAAGCTCTATTTCCAGAATATGTGGACAGAACGCCTCCCTCTTACCACCTCAACTGCTGGTCCCCATCATCTTCACATCTCACCTGGATTATTATTGTAGCTTCCTATGTATTGTCCCTGATCTCAGTCTGGCCCCTTCCTCACCCCATTTCTCAACACAGTGGGCAGAATGATCCTTTTAAAATGTGAGCCTAATTATGTTTCTCCTCTGCTCTGAACTGCCAGTGGCTTCTGCTCTCTTACGATGTAAACCCCAAACTGTACAGTGCCCTACAAGGTTCTACACGACCACCCTCACTTTATAGGCTCTCATTTCCCTTTCTGCTACAGCCACACTGACCTCGACGAGGTTCTGGAAATACAACAAGCCCATTTCTGCCTCAGAGCCTTTGCATTTGCTATTCCTTCTGCCTGAACTATTCTGTAAAGTATTAGCATAGCTTTCTCCTTCACTTCCGCAGGTCTGTGTTCTTCTCTGTGAGGTTCTCTGTGACCACCTTATCTAAGGGTATGCACACTCATGTCCACACAAGTGTACACGTGTATCCTTACACACCCATGCACACGTATGGACACACACAGCTCTTTCCACTTGTCCTGTTTTATTCATCATAGTGTCTACCATCACCTGATGTTATGAATTTGCCCATTCAATGGTTGATACTCTCATTCTCTCACTTTAATATAAGCTCTGTGAATTTTATTTCCACTGCTGTATTCCAGGTGCCTAGAACAGTTCCTGTCTCATAGTGGGTCCTTAATAAATTGAACAAGTGAGTTAATGAGAAAATGAGTGAATGGATGAAAATGGACTCACCAGGGCAAGTGTATGGTCTCTCTTGCTGAGCTTGTCGCCTATTGCTCTTCAGTTTTTCCTTGAAGACTAAATCCACTCATAGGAATATTAAAATATTTAAGTGCACTTTACCCCTGATGACTCCTCAACTTTGTTTTTTTTTTTTTAAAGAAAGACTTGTTTCCACTTAGATTTGATTGTTTAATGGGTGTGGATTGGAATTTGAAGGTGGTTGCATTTGGCACCATTTGGGTCTCTGTGGAAGCTGTCCCATTTCCTTCCCCTCGAAGTCCCTGCCAATGCCAAAAAGAAAGGAGGGAGGTGACAGCAGAGCATTGCCTGCTCTGGCCATGGTTCCTGTGGAGGAAACGCAGGAGTGATGCTGCTTTTCTCTAAACATCATTTCTGATTATCCCCATGACATCTTCTTGTTTGCTTCACGTTAAGGGGACTTAGATTAACTGACTTTTTAGAAACAATGCTAAAAATTAGACCAAATTAAAAAGATACCTAAAAGGATGCCCCACCCCCAAATCTCCAAATAGGCTGAAATCATCCTACCGATGTGAAAATTTGAAATAATGTGTAAACATATAATTTGTGGGCAGCAAAGTGTGGCCACAAGAGCAAAGGTTAAACCAAATTTGACTCTGCACTTTCCCCCAGGCTAACTGGGTCACTTTGGCAATTATATAACTTTTCTGAGCCCCAGTTGTCTAGAAAATAGGGATTATAATGCTTGTCTGTGGCTCTTGGGATGATTAATAATCATAATAGCTAACACTTTAAATGTCTAATAATTTGAACACTTAGCATATACCAGACACTGTTCTGAGCTCAGAGTGTATATAAGCTCACATCACAATCACAGTAATCTCATGAAGCACTATCATTATTCCCACTTTACAGATGAATAAACTAAGGCAGTGAATAGAAATTTGTACAACATGGTCCACATCATAAGGGGTGCCATATGTTTTTAGTATTACTGATAAAGGTAAATTGAGTTGCTTCACTTGTACAGCTAGTACGTGGCATAGCGTGAATAGTCTGGCTCCAGAATCCATGTGGAAACTTTACACATCCTACTTTATTATTATCTTTTTTTATTTTTGGCTATGCCCTGCAACATGTGGCATCTTCGTTCCCTCACCAGAGATAGAATCCACGCCCCCTACAGTGGAGATGAGGAGTTTTAAACACTGGGCCACCAGTGGAGTCCTACACACCCTACTTTAATTTTAAATCATCTAGCACTTTATTTTCCAGTGTCTAGTGGACTGTGACCTAGAATCATAATCTTGAGATGAGTGTGGAACAGAAGAGACCCTTCAGCCAGTGCAGAGCAATTATATTTGTTTAAAATTTTGATATTTTGTTCATTATTATAAAGTTTGATTTTTTAAAAAATATTGCATTACAAATTCATTTTGGTTGCTGAGTTTTGTGGCGCTTCCTTAACTTTTGCCCCCAAAGTGAGTGCCTCGTTTGCCTCACCCTGGTCCCCACCCTGCTTGACCTGCCCACCCATCCTGATTAAAAAAATCTCCTAGGGAAGCAGAAGCAGGAAGTGTAGTTGAGACCCTTCTAAGACTAGCATCAATTGGTTCCCAAGGCAAGGATACATTTGTATCAGCAAGTGCTACAGAGGTGGAGCAAATGGTCCAGAGGGTGAGGAGATGTTTTGGTAGGCAGCATTGATTGCGCACAAGGGTGACCTCTGCTTAAGGGGGAGGTATAGGGCCCCTCTTCCAACTTCCCAGAAAAAATATATTGTGGGAGTGTGAGAAAAGTAGAACTGGCAAAAGTACACAGAGCTAAGTACTGGGTTGGCTAAAAAATTAGTTTGGGTTTTCTTTTGGTAACATAGAAAAATCTGAATGAATTTTGTGGCCAGTCCAATACATAAATTATGAATTGTCTGTCGCTATCTGTGACTGAAGCTCTCCTAACTGAAGGGAAGATGAATGGATGCTGCATTCCCTCCATGAAACCTACTGATGGCTGCATGGGCACTCTGAGCACTCACTTACATTGTAAACTCGTCCCACTCAACCTTTCTGCTCCCAAACCTGTGTATGCCAGTTGTACTCATATTGCAATCATGTGTATTAATTAAATATGTAACCAATGAAATATGAGTTCTAAAAGATAGCCGCGATTTACATGGAAACTAAGGTAAGTGCTTGGAAGAGACCAGATAACCATGACTTTTAAAAAATTGCTGTGAATTAAGCATAGATGAAAAAAACTGAAAAACTGAGAAAAAAAGGTCATCACAATCTGGAAGGGCTGTCAGATCGCTTCTTGAGTATCTCATAGTCAGTTACTCTAAAGAAATGGAATTACAGATGATATATTGTGGGGATGATTTATACAAGATAGATTGGTGACTAAATGCATATTTATAAGTTTTCAATTAAAATATGTGTTTAAAGGATATGTGTGATTTCTAACAATTTATCTATAACCAATCTTTTGATTCGTGGTTTAGTCGCTAAGTCGTGTCCGACTCTTTGCAACCCCATGGACTGTAGCCCCACCAGGCTCCTCTGTCCATGGGATTTCCCAGGCAAGAATACTGGAGTGGGTTGCCATTTCCTTCTCTGGGGCATCTTCTTGACCCAGGGATCAAACCCAGGTCTCCTGCATTGGCAGGTGGATTCTTTACCACTGAGCCTATTACTCAATCCCAATCATGTCAGATAAGAGAGATTTTACTATATTATTAATGTCAGTGTAAGCCTCACATATTTCTTTCATGAATTCTACCACTAACAGGTCCTAGTAATTTGTGCCTGTGCCCCACCCAGCATTTTTAGTCACCTTATTGTTAGAATTATTTCAAGGTAAGGAGGCATTTACTTTATTGGTAACATTGATTTGCCTGTAGTCAAGAATTAATTTGCATAAAATAGCACTGATTGGTTCCTGAAAGCAAGGAATATTTGCATAGAGAGTGATGAATGGATCTTCAGATAACAGTATATTTGTAAGCAAGCATCTGATTGGTTAACAGAAAGAATGTATTTGTGAATTTGTGTGGATGGGTTGTAGGCTAGGGTAGATCTTTATCCACCTTAGAGAAGGCCCCTCTCCTTCCACCCCCAAGGTTGACCAAGGGCACAGAAATATATTTTTTATTGTTGAATTCCCCCATCCTGCCCTTTGAGTCCCCACCAATCCTCATTTTTGCCAGTGCAATAGACCCTGTGGTGGAGGGTAAAGGGCTGATGTTATGTATGTAAGGACAAGGAGGCAAGAAGTAGAGTATGGGGGACTCACCTGCCAGGGCCAGCTGTTGGGCCTTGCATCTTCACCTCCAACCACTCTGGACAGTTGTGGTGGGTAAGTGGGGACCCCACAGCTGAGAGCTGTAGAAAGAAAAAGGGTTGTAAACCCAGGAAGCAGTGACTCAAACAATTTACCCCACACTTCCTGAATTCCCAACCCCCAAATAGAGAATCTCTGTTCTGGAAGGATCCTTACAGGTTGTAGAGTCCTACCCTTTGTTGCACTTTTCTGAAATTTCACTCTAGCTTTCTTACAACCACAGGACTGAGCCCAGCGGGTGCAGGGAGGTCCCATCCCCAGTTCCATCTGGAGGCTGGAAAAGTGCCCCTGGGCGACAGGGCTTACCTCCAGCCACCAGCGTAGACAGCAGTAAGGCCCTGATCATGGTGTGTCCGTAAGGAGTCCTATATGTGTGGCCCTGGCTAAGGCCCTGGTTTTATGAGTGGGCTTATCGGCAGAGATATACTAGGAAAATTCAAGATGGGGATTTTCTCAAAGCCCAATGGAAAAATGGCCCGTGGCCATCATTCTTTTTCCATTTTCCATAATTGACACCCTGCAAATACTTGGAAGAAGATGCCAAATGGGGATGTTGAAATATGGGTTCTATCCGCTTTCAACAGATTATGTTATATGTTATGAGAAGAAGAAAAATATTGGCCCTTGGAGATGTGTTTTCATAGAAAACATTAGGTTGCATTGCTGAACAAACAGTTCTAGGCTAGTGATTCTCAATGGTGCTGGTATTATCCACCAAGGGGACATTTGGCAACGTCCAGAGACATTTTTGGTTGTTACGGTTGGGGATGGGGTACTGTTGGCATCTATTGGGTAGAGTCTAGAGATGTTGCTAAATATCCTACAAAGGCACAGGGGCCTGTTACAACGAGGAACGATTCCCCCTCAATTGTCAGTGGCACCGAGGCTGAGGAAGCCTGTTCTAGGCCATACCCTGGCTTGCTGGCTGGCCTAGGATAAGGCACAGAAGTCTCAAGCCTGGGGCCTCCCCGTCTATGAAACAAGGGGAGAAATGCGTGCCCCGTCTGTTTCACAGTGACATGGTGAGGATTTGAAAAATGTGCTTACATGGGAGAAGCACAAACTAGACCTGAACAGGTGGGGCTGGGCAGCCCCAGAATGGGCAGCTGAGGAGGGCTTTATTGGGATGGCTCAAGAGTATTTATCATCTCCCCCTAGGACCACAGCAGTTTGTACTTCTCCAGGAACTTCCAAATGAGGTCAAAGCAGGAACTTCTTAGAAAAGGAGGCTGACACTCACCCAACATACATGTCAGATGCACTCACATGTCTTAGCTAACCTAAGTTTTAGGAAATCTAGCAAAAGGTCCCATATTTCAAATGAAGAAGCTGAGGTTCAGAGAGGTAAAGTGAACTTGCTCAAGATTACACAGCTTCTAAAGTGGCACAAGGGGGATTCCAACATAGGCTGGTCTGATTTCCAAGCTCCTTTACTTGAGATGCTGAAGGTGGCATTTCAAATGTCCTCCTAGTACTGCAATAAGCCCCTTGTGTTTGGTGGGTAGCAAGGTGCATGGGTGGGAAAAAGGAGCGAGGGTTTCCTAATGGACGTTCTTGTTCTTCCTTAAAACTTCATTGTCCTTGCTTATGGTCAGAGCACAGTTCCAGGAAGGCCAGGCTCTGGTGAGACAGACCTGCCCTGTGACCACAGATTCTACCTCTTGCCCAGCCAGAAAGGCAGAGCAGAGAGTGGACTTGAACTGTTAAGACTTGAGTTCAAGTTCTCATTGAGTCAGAACTGAGTGTTATAGCTTGGACAGACAAGTCACTGGCCCTGAGTTTCCTAAATAACAATCCAGGCCTGGATTACAGGATTGTCATATGGGTGAGAAAAATTTGTAATTGGCCAAGAATCATGAGAAAGGTGAGGGAGCCTGGGGTGTAGAATCCTATTGCACTAGATGTCAGAATACCTGGGTTCTAGTCCCAACTCCATCCCTAACTTCTTTAACAGTTTGGGCTCTTATTTGTAGTTGAGCAGTCACCACCACAACAAACTATTTCTGAAGTTTCCTATTTTATCTTGAATTAATGTGAATATGCCATTCTGTTCCATGCATCTGTGTTTATTTTACTATAAAAATAAGATTTTCCTGTAGGAGGTCACTGAACAAATACCAGTTTGGCACATGCCATGGGCTTGTTGTGTGACCTTGGGCAAGTCACACAGATCCTCTGGCCTGGGGCTGTTTATGAATGAAATACAGACAAGGACATATGCTCAGCCTATTTCATCACATTTCTGGGAGGGTTTGGAAGTGACAAAAATCTTCATCTAATAAGCTTAAGCCAAAGAGTCATTCACTGGGACACAAGGTGGAAAAGCCCAGGAGCAGGGCTGGTTTCGGGCACGGCTGGGTCCAGGGCTCTGGTGATGTCCCCAGCACTCAGTTTCTCTCTGTCGTTTGTCTCTGCTTTTCACTGTGAGAGTCCACTCTCAGGCTCTGTTACATGGCCTGTGGAGCTCCAGGTTGTCCTATGGGGACAAGAGGGTTACAGAATCTCTGGTGCAGGGTTTCTCAACCATGGCACTCTTGACATTTCGGAGGATGGCTCTTTGTTACGAGACCCGGAATCCTGTGCCTTGAAGGGTATGTAGCAGCCGTCCTGGTTCCCACCCACTAGATGCCAGTAGCCTCTTCCCTCCTTCTCCAAGTTGTGACAACCAGAAATGTCTGTGCTCATTGTTGAATGTATTCTAGAGAGCAAAACAATCCCCTCCATTTTGCTGCTGTGGCCTCACATCACTCATCTTCAAACCCATCCGGGAATGAGCTAGAGCTTCCCGGTAGTTCCCACAGAAGTCCTGTAACGCTCTCTGATTGGACCTGCCTCAGGTCACATGACCATCCCTGAACCAATGGTTGCGGTGGGAGAGGGGATGCAAGTGTGGATTGGACAGGTTTAGACGTGGAGGACAAATCCTACCCCTGGGTCTGGGCTCCAGGCTCCAGATGGAGGTGTGGGGGAGGGACAGCACCAAAATAATAATCCAGGTTTCTGGAGAGGGAATAGAGACTGGGAGAACAGATGAGTTTTATGGCCCACTTCCTCCCACTGGGGCTCAGTCCCCATTTATATGTTGATGGACAACCAGGCAATCTGTGAAGTTCTAAACTGGGCTGTGTCCTTGAGGTCTCAGTGGGGCCATAGAGATGCAGACATGAAATTTCATGAGATTTAATCCCAGGGACGGGGGAGCCTGGTGGGCTGCCGTCTATGGGGTCGCACAGAGTCGGACACGACTGAAGCGACTTAGCAGCAGCAGCATGACTCATTTGTAAGGGTTGCTCTGAGAAATCCAAAGCTCAGGGGTTAGAGACCTGGGTTTGCAGCCCTGTGCTTCTAGGTAGTGACTCTGGTTTGAATTCTCACTGCTCACAGAGTAGTTTGGACCAGCATCGCTTAGGATCTGGTTAGAAATGCAGACTCATGTATCCACACCTACTGATTCAGCATCTGCAGTTTAACAGGATACCTAGTGATTCTTCTATTTGTTAAAATTTGAGAAGACCTGAGCTAGAGCAAGTTTATCTCTAACTCAATTTCTTCACCTATCAAATAGAACAATAAAAATCTTATCCAGCTCTTAGGGTTGTTGTTAGAATTAAACAATGGTTTATTCACTTAGAACACTGAGGATTGTCAATGTGCAATAAAATGTTCACTCTTCAGTCCTGAGACCTGCAAACCTCAGAAATCAGAATAGCACAGAATTATTCAAACTTTACCATCAAAGAATCTGAGGAAATCAGGGGTTGGCAACCTGTTTCTACAAATGACCAGACAGCAAATGTTTTAGGCTTATGTGCCATACAGTCTCAGTTACAACTGTTCAATTCTGCTGTTATATGGCAAAAAGCAGCCCAAATAGGCATAGCTGTTTTCCGGGAAAATTTTATTTACAAAAAAAATTTGTTTTTCAGGCTCTGATGTTTAGTAGATTAATGATCTGGGGTCTAGCATGTGGCAGTCACAACAGCAAATGTCTGGGAAGTTTCATTCTTCATCTGGAAAGCTTGATCTGAATTTTGCAGCTTATTTCATCACACAGCTGGGTTTATCTTAACGTGCATTTTGTTTCTTCCCACACAATCTTCATAGGAAATCGGTGCTTTGGGAAGATGCTCTGTTTATTCTCTGCCATTACATGCCCCCTGGCCTATCACCATGTGAACATTTGCAGATAGGTGGTCCTACTTGATGAGTGAGTTTTAGGGGACTAGCCACCAGGGCCTGCTGGGAATAAAGCTCTCCCTCCTAAGGAATAAAAGGGAGAGGGGAGATGTGCCATTGGGGGTCCAGGTATCAGGTCAGTAGTGGTAATGATGCCTCCTGTCACAAGCTCCTGTTGGTTTCCAAAGGGAGGTGGAAGATGTGCCCATTTTACAGATGAGGAAACTGTCTCGGAGAAGTTAGGTGACTCAGCTGCTGTCACTGCTTGTTAGCCAATAAATATCCTCCTTTCTGCTCTGCCATATTTCATGCTATTAATTTGTGTCTTGATAATGTGAGGGTATGAAAGACTTCCAGGATGGCTCTGATTCTTCACCTCTCACTTTAACCATGTCATTTGCCTTGCAATTTTGCAATGGCCTCCTGGGAAGAGGATGAGAGCCCTGTGGAGCTGAGCTTCCCCAGTCAAACCCAGACTTGACCCCTAGACATATGAGTGTTTCCAGCCAAAATCGGCAGTTAGCCAAAATAAGCCACCTAACTGACTCCCAGCTGAACCCAAGTGTGTGAACAATAAATGCCTGTCTTTGGATGCTACTGAGAGTTTGTGGTTGGTTGTTATGCAGTACTATTAATTATGCCAGAAGTAGCTGATACAGCTGGTGAAGGCCTTTGTGAACATCTGTGAGCAATAACTCTCTCCTCAGATTTCTATTTGAATTCAAAATTGCCAGTTTTGCTCAGGATTGTCAGCACACCCACAGCTTCCACCCGTCCCTGGCATGGCCTTTAGAGGAATCTGTGTGAGAGAATCCTTGAGAGTTGGGGATTAGTGGCAGAATAACATGGTTGTTAGTCACACAGGCTCTGGAGTCAGACCACCTGAGTTTAAGTCCTGGTGCCCCATTACTATCTGTGTGAACTTCGATGAGTTTTTAAACCCCTCTGAGCCTCAGTTACCTCATCTGTAAAGGGGGATAATTATCAAGGTTGTCAAGATTATTGTATAAATGAGGTCAAGTATGTGATGCTCTTGGATGGTACCAGGACCATTGGTCGGCCTATCCATGTTCCGTGCCTTATGCTCTAGGAGAAATTGCTGCCTCGAGATCCTCCTGAGCAGTCACCATGACTTTGCTTATGCCCTTCCCTTAGCCAGGAAAGTAGTGACCCCTTATGATATCCCCAAGAGTGTCAGGTGTGTGCTGAGCTGAAAGTTATGGAAAACCTGACGGCAGTGTTTAAAACAAATGCAGATTTATTTTTTCTCACAAAACTTGATATTCAGAAAATGGTTGCTGGCATCAGATCTGCAACTTGATGATGTATGAACCCGTATCTCTGTAATTCCTTGGCCACAAGATGGCTGCTTTAGCTCCAGGAATCACATCCACATTCATATTCATCACAGGGCAGTAGAGCTTGGTGATCCAGAGCATGGGCTCTGGAGCCAGATTAACAAAGTCTGGATCCCAGCTCCATCACCTTCTGTTTAAATCACCTTGGGAAGTCATGAAACATCTCTAGCCTCAGTTTTTTCATCTGTGAAATGGGGATGATATTAATAGACTATATCTTAGAATTGTTTTGGGGATTAAGTGAGGTAACACATGTAAAGCCTGTAGAACAGTGCCTGGCACATAGTAAGTATTCAGTACATGTTAGTTATTGCTTCATTATTATAATTGTAAGGGACTTGGGGACAAATAGTATTAATGTTTAGCACATCTACCTTCCAATATAGAGACAACTACAAAAGAAGGAGGTCAAGCAGGACCAGGGGGCCCTTGGTCAAGCAACCAGCAACATCTTCTGTGCTTGGAAACGTTCTGTTCAAATATGAAGACTCACCCTGAGGTATCACCGCCTCTAGGAAGCTGTCATGGACTCCTCTCACCAACTGACACTGGTTTAAGTGTCCCTTATCTGTGCTCCTGGACTGTATTCCCACCTTCACATTTATACAGTGACCTCAACGTTCTGTTTATGGGTCTGTCTCCTGCAGAACAGGGGTCTTGTTTGGACTCTCCCTGGATTCCCAGGGCTGAGTTGGTGCTGGGCTTCTTGTAGCCTCCATTGCTTGTTGAGTAAATACTTTTGGAGAATGAGCTTGGCATTGTGGGAGGTCATGGTCCCCACCTCCAGGAACCAAAGTCTGATGGGGAAACTGGGCAACCCATTGACCAACCAGAGGTAGTCCTAGTTGAGGGTTTTCCTAGGAAGACTTTAGGGGTGGGAGTGGGGGCACCTCCCTCCTAGATCAGCCCTGGCCTGGGAGCCCTGGCGATCCTCAGGAGTGCCCTAAACTAGGGACACTGTGGTCAGATCAGGGGCCCCACTTGCGCCCACCTCACTGGACACCGGGTCCCTCGCTTTCCGGCCTCATGTGCCCTCAGGAGGCCTCAGGACCGGAGAAGCCTGAACTGAGCCTCTTGTTTGCGCATTACTGGTCGTTTCTTCCTGTGACTTGGCCCAACTTTTTCCTTTTCTGGGCCTCAGTTTCCCTGCCTGTCTAGTGCAGTGCAAGCTTGCCCATCTCTGACCTGCTGTGACTACATGTGGAAGCCACTGCTGTTTGACCGGGGTGTGGTGGTTTACAGCTTATGAGATGTGTGTGTGTTGGGGGGGCGTGCAAATCTCTGGTGTGTCCTTAACTCACGTCCCCTCAGGCACCAGGTGGCCTCCTGGGATCTCCTCCTCCCCTAGCACCTTCAACAGCGCCCCCTCAAGGCCAAACCAGCCTGAATGAGGGGGCCTCTCTTTGCATCCTTGACGTGGAAGGGGCAGCCCCCAGAGAGCTTTCGAACCCTCAGGGGACATGAGAATCAAGAATGAAGGCAGGGGACTTCCTTGGTGGTCTAGGAGCTAAGAATCTGAGCTTCCAACGCAGGGGGCCCAGGTTCAATCCCTGGTCAGGGAACTAGACCCCATATTCTGCAACTAAGAGTTTGAGTGCTGTAATTAAGACCCAGTGCAGCCAACAACCCACTCCAGTGTTCTTGCCTGGAGAATCCCAGGAAAGGGGGAGCCTGGTAGGCTGCCGTCTATGGGGTTGCACAGGGTCAGACACTACTGAAGTGACTTAGCAGCAGCAGCAGCCAAATAAATAAATTAAAAAAGAAAGAAAGCAGGCAGCTTGAGGGGGAGAGAGGTTTATTGTGGTTGTTGGGATTTGTGGCCTGGGCTCCTGGGGATGAATCACAGCTGCAGTTTCTGGAAAAGCAGAGAAGAGTGAGGGACTCAGGGTGGCAGGAGTCTCAGCCGGGAGGGAAGGAACAAGGGGGCACAGCAGGTAGTACCAGGCCTTAATGAGCCAGGCTTGCCTCTGCCCCCAGGGTTGGCCCCCTCGGCACTTCCCACCACTGTGCAAGTGGGCTCAGGACACTGCCTGCTCCAAAGTGACCCCCGTCCCTCCTCAAAAGATAGATGGTCATCCATGCCACCCCCTGTCCTGTGTTGGGGCCATATTTCACCCTTGGGAGCCCTGGTGGGGAGCCTAGGGTTGGGACAGAAGTGTTTTGCTGAAGCAAATGGATTAAAGGGTTGGGGAGTCAATGACCATTTCCTTTACTGTACCTGACTCAAGGCTGCATGCAGTAAACACTCAATCAATACTTCTTGAGCAGGTGAATGAAGGAATGAGTAGAGGAACAAGTGAAGGAGGGCAAGTGAGGGTGAGGGGTGGGCAGTGAGGAAGAAGGCCTGGGAGGTGCACCCACCTCGTTGATCCAGTCAATGTAGGCAGACACACGGGTGAAGACCGTTGGCTTTTTGCGGGTGTTGCAGCCCAGCCCGGAGCCGAAGCTGACGATGC
>SJXQ01009316.1:187033-197628 GCA_006408695.1 Aepyceros melampus
ATGCCTCGCACATCCCAGTTGCCGTTCTCGGCTTGGCAGTTCAGGGGGCCGCCCGAGTCCCCCTGCACCAGATGGGGTGGGTGTCAGAGAGAGGCTTGGGTCACAGGGGTGGTCAGAGTGGGGCAAGTGAGTTGGCCTCTCTGCCTTGGTACCTCCTGTTTTGGCCTCAGCTTGTCCATAGTGAGGGAGGCAAAGAAGATATGGTTTGGGAGTGACTTGACCTTTGTCCTAGGGGAGCCCTAAAGTATCAGATTAAGTCTTGGTTTGCTGTGTGATCTTGGGATGATGAGAACCCTCTCTGTGCCTCAGTGTCCCATGCCTGAGTCTGAGCTGCCCAGAGAGGTGAAGATGCTGGGAGTTGTGTAGGGGACCCCGGAAAGTGAGGAAAGTGGAAATGGGGAAAGAGTCCTGTGTTTAAAAATGGGACAGTCTCTGATTTCCCTGGATGCTTCTTGCTTCTGTGTCAGATTCCCTGAGTCCTCTGTCTCCCTGGACCGATGGAGTTGACGGTATGACGGAACGTGTGCCCAGACTTGAATGAAGTCTCTTCTACACGCGTCAGACTCATTTAGTCCTCACAGCAGCCCTGTGCTTACTGTTGCTCCATTTTATAGTGGGGAAACTGAGGTTCAGAGAGGTCAAACAGGCTGTGCAAGGTTATGCAGCCATGAAGGGGTAGGACTGGAACTCGGTTATGCAGCTATGAAGGGGTGGGACTGGGATTCGGATCCAGAGACTGACATTCAGCTCTCATGCTCTGGCTGTAGTGCTGGTGGGGGAGGGGAAGGGGGACAGTGACAAGCTTTTCCTAAGTCCCTTGAGCCCAACTGGGACTCAGTCTCCCCCCAGGGAGAGAGTTCCTCGTGGGGTTTCCCCACTTCTCACTGCTTTGCTCTCCTCCCTCCCCCTAGCACTTGGCCATCTGCATTAGGGCTGGGGTGCAGAGTCTGGACACTCACGTTGCAGGCTGAGATGACTCCGTCGCCCCCAGCACAGACCATGGTTTCCCTCACCGTGGTGCCCACCAGTCTCTCTGGGAGCATGTGGCATAATCCACCACGGGCTGCAGGCCCTGCTGCAGCTCAGCGGCAATGGGGCCGTTGGCTGGAGAGAGAATGGGTGGTGACTGGGCAGGCAGCCCAGGAAGCCCTGGCCCCATGCCTTCAGGGAACAGAGGGCTAAATGGGGCTGGGCCAGGCCAGGCAAGTTCTGGCAAGACTTTAAGGGACATACTCACATGCCTTTTATTGAGAGGCAAGACTCTGAGCCAATGGTCCCAAACTGGGTTAGAGACCCTTCAAAGGGTCGGAAGGGTAAAACCAACCCATAGAAAACCCTCAAGAAATAATACCATTTATCTTTAATTTATGTTCTGGGGTTTTAATTGTCAATGGTTTCCTTGTAGTTCTCTACCTTTGGAGTCACACATTAAAAGATTTTTCTCAGCCCCCAATTTTCCAAGTACTGATCTCTATTTTCCTCTAAGTCTTCTGTAGGTTCATTTATTTGCATTTAACCTTTAAATTCAGCTGGAATTTACTTGAGAATTCCATTCACTGGAATATACTTGGTATATGATCTAATCTCCTACACCAAAATGGTTAGTTTCATTGATTCAATAGTCACTTACATGGCACTTAGTAGATGTCCAGCCCTGTTCTAAGTCCTTGACAAATTTTCGTCCACTTAATCCTTATAGCATCCCTTATATGAACTTGGCGTGTCTGGCACATGGCATGTGCTTAATAAATATTAGCCATCATTACACAGTTTAAGAAGATGTGAAAATGTTAAGGCAGAAAGGAAACTGTGGGCAAATGTGGGTGGCATGCTTACTGTGGGAGCCGCTTCCTCCAGGAAGGCGCTCATGATTTGCCAGGGGCTATACTCACTGTAGAGACGGCCCCAGCCAGTGACGTAGCAGGGGTAGTCCTGAGGCAGCAAGGAGCCCTCCTCCGGCAGGCAGGCCACTTGGATTGTGTCACTCAGTTCCACGGTCTCTGCCAGCTTGATAAGGGCAATGTCATTGCTGGAATCCAAAGTGAGGTGGTGAATGACAGGAGGGCCTGGTGCACCAAGCAAATGCCAAGAGGCCTGGCCTGGGAGTTGGGAGTCAGGCCAAGGGTGACCGGGGGTCCTCTGCACACATCCCGGACTGCCAGGTTTTACTGGTGGACAGAGATGCTGGGAAACGGATGGTCTGCTTTCTAATTCCATCACCTGCCCTGAAGGTGTGGCTTCTTCCCTACTTGTGTCTTCACATCACGACAGCCTTAGCAGAGAAGTGCCAAGAGCAGAAGCCTTCTGAGCCACTGTAATCGAACCACCGTATCAGCCGAAATTAAGCTAAAGCAAACTGGAAATTACGACTGTAAAAATACTTGCAGATTCCATTTATAATGTTTCCGTGTCACCCGAATGAAAGCGGACAACCCTAAGTAGACTTGGTTTGATTTGTGGTTCTGTCACTTAGTGGGCTGTGTGACCTGAGACACATTCCTTAACCTCTCTGATCCTCGCGTTCTTGTCTCGGGCTGTTGTGAGGATTAAATAAGAGATGGCATGTAAAGTGCTTATTACAATGTGGGCAGGCACGCAGTAAGCATCAATAATGGGGACTGCTGGCTCGTCCCCTGGCTGACCGACTTCAGGTAACATACCAAGGGGATCCCGGGATTCTTATTCCATGTGTACTTTCTGGAGCCCCTTGGTCAATGATGGGAATGGGAGGGGTGTCCATCTCCTCTTAGCATTTTGCTATTTTGTGTAAAGTCATCATCTGTGGGCTGTTCAGGGTGAGGATGGTGCCCAGGGACAGGCTCTGTCTCCATCTCAGGGACCTCCTCTTCTTCTGAGCTGCCCCTCGGGGTCGTGTGATGGCTAGCTGGGTACTCACCGAACTAGGAAGGAGTTCCACTTTTCGTGGACAAAGATGGTGTCCACACCCACGTACAGGGAGCCTGCCTCGTCCTCCACCTCCAGGTTGTTCTTCCCCAGGGCCACGCGGTAGGTCAGGGTGTTGCTGGACAGAGCAAGGGGGCCAAGTCAGGGTCCTGCCCCCACTGGCGGCAGAGAGGGAAGTTGGGGCTCTGGTGATGCAGCTTCGGGGTCACTGTGGCACTCATTTGGGGGAAGGCACAGTTCACCCCATTGACCCTTCCTAGGGCACCAGGTAAGGACCTTGGTCTTGGAGTCAAGTCCGTTCTGACTGCTGGGTGGGCAGGCTCGGGCCTCAATTCCTCTCCTGTAAGGTGGAGATAATCTTAAAACTCTCCTGCCAGGGATGCTGTGAGGATGGACTAGCCCACACTGCTGCTGGGGTGCATTATCTCACCTGTATTCCCCTCTAGCCACCTCCTCCTCTCCCCTCACACAATCTGCTCCTGCCACACCGGCTTCCACTTTATTTCTCAAACATACCAAACGGACTCCCTCCTCTGGACCTTTGCATCGGCTCTTTGCTCCATCTGTGACACCCTACTTCCAGACCAGAGATTTCTTCCCTTATTTTCTTCAGATCTTGGCTCAAGCATCCCCTTTTCAAAGAGCTCTTCCCCGGGTCATGTCATTTAAAATCGAACCCCTCCTACTTCTTATCCTCTTCCTGCTTCTTTGTTTTTCTTTGCTACCACTTATTTTGTTACATATTTACTTGTTGGCTGGCCTGTCACTGTCTTCCACTAGAACGTAATAAGCTCCCTGAGAGCACAAACTGTGTTTTCACTGCCATGCTCCCTGGCATATAGTAGGCGCTCACTAGATACTTGTTGAATGAATAAATGGACAACTAAGTTACTGGGGATGCGTAGCCTGCTTGTCCCCGTGTCTGAAGTGTGTGCCCTGGAAGGGCAGCAGGCGGGGTCTGAGTGGCTTCCGGCTCACCTGATGCAGTGGGCAGCTGTGAGCACGTGGCTGGGGGTGATCAGGGTGCCGCCACAGGTGTGCCTCCACGTGCCATCCCTGAGGTACTGGAGGGAGATCTGTGGGGGGGGATGTGGAAGGATGCCGTGTCAGCCCCCAGGGCCCCACTCCCCACGCCCCTCTCCACCCTGCCTCCCACACCCGCTACAGTGAGCTTACCTGCCAGGCCAGCTGTGGGGAATGGCGTCCTCTCCTCCCACCACGCGGGCTGCTAGGTTGGGCTGGAAGATGGGGACCCCGCAGCTGGAGGCTGGGGGAGACAGGAGAGGGAGAGCACAGGTGAATGTGGCTGATATCTCACTGAGGAAGGGACAGGTGGAAAGAGCACACATTTAGGGACTAGGCAGACTTGGGTTTGAATTTTCCTGTAAGACTTTGGGGAAGCCATTGAGTTTGCTGGGCCTCAACTTCCCTTTCAGTGAAATGGGTAGACTAGCACTAACCTGGTCAGTTTGTCCTAAGAACTAAATGATGCATATGAAGAGTTGAGCAAAAGATCTGGTATAGAGTGAAAGGTAAACCACTGAAGGGAACACCAAGGTAGGCTGGCTTGGTGTGAGTGCCCAGGTACACCTGGGTTCTCCATCCTTACCCTGCTGTTCCTTTTGAGGCCACAGCATGGCGGGGATGTGTGAACATGGAATCCACAGGATTCCAGACTGTCCTAGCTGTGGAACGGTCAAGAGCAAGTGCTGGGCATACTCGGACTCAAATTCTGCCTCCACCACTAACCAGCCACGTGATCTTGAAGAAGATACTGAATTTCACTGTGCCTCAGGGTCCTCATCTATAAAATGGGTCTATATTAATAGACTGCCTCTCAAGGTTGTTGGAGAATCAGATTGGCTCCTCAGTGTTGAGGGCTTAGCAGAATGCTTGGCACAGAGTAAGCATGCAATACACAGGAACAGCTATTGTTATTATTACTACTGGTGTTATCAACTGGAGGACTCTTAATGAAGTGCTCTTATTTGCCAAAAGAGCCAGTGAGCTTTAGAGAGGTGATACGGCTTGTTTAGGTCCTGCTGAGAGAGAGTGACATTTAAGTCAAGTTCCTTGACTCCCAGTCTGGGAGAAGGCTGCCAACATGGGAAGCTGCCATCCTCTGTGCCAACACAGAATCCCCAAAGGAGAGATGCTGATCCCAGGAAAGGTGGGCCCCGAAATTGTTTAATTGCTAAATGGTGTCAACTCTTTTGCAACCCCATGGACTGTAGCCTACCTGGCTTCTCTGTCCATGGGATTTCCCAGGCAGGAATACTGGAGTGGGTTGCCATTTCCTTTTCCAGGGGCTCTTCCCAACCCAGGGATCAGACCGGCATCTCCTGCATTGGCAGGCGGATTCTTTACCACTGAGCCAGCTGGGAAGCCCAGACCCCCTGATGGTCCCCGGGGTACCCAGGGATGAGGCAACTTCTGTTCCCCCAGGTTGATGCTACATCTTTCTGCACCTCATCGCTCATCCTCACCCTGGGGAGGTCAGATCATCAGCCCTGTCTTGCAGATACAGAAGCAGAGTTGCCCAGCAGGCATGTAGCTCATTTGACACAGCTCATCAGTAGTAACTAGTCCCACACTGGACCCCAAACCTCCTTTCCCAAAGCCCTGGAGAGCAGAGGGCCCCTGCCCTATCCTTGCCCGAGCTCACAGCCTGATGGCTGCAGCTGGTCACAGAGCCTCAGCTTACCGTAGGCCAGGAGTGTGGTGAAGACTGTGATGCCCAACATGTTGTGAATGCTCAGAATCAGGTGAATGTCGCGGTGGCCAGGGCAGCACTTATAGGCAGGTGGGGGGTGGGCCCACCTCATCAAGGCCGAGCCACCGCTTGGAAGAAACCTGTTCTGCCGAGGCCTTTTCCCTGACCTTGGGTGGTTACTGTTTAATTTGGGCAGAGATGGAGCTGGCTTGGAGGCATGGATTCCCCAAATATCCAGACAGAGCAAACTCTTGCATTTGCAGGTATGGGGGCCCCATCATGCTACTTGGCCTGACTCATTCTTTTAATTGTCATTTACTAGGCACCTAGTATGTGCTGGTTGCCATGCTCAGTAACTCTTGGAGTCCCTTAATTTTCCCAACAACATGCATTAGATTCTCTTGTCTGCTGATTAAATGTGACAAAGCTGAAACTCAGAGGGTCAGTGACCATCCAGGGTCACACAGCTGTACAACAGGGTTTGAAGTCAGCCTTTCAAATGTCAGCCTATGGCCAAAACTGCTATGATGCACCGCTTCCTTCTCTGTCTTTATAGCTGTTTGTTTACTTCCTATCTTTTTCTTTCTCCCTCATTCAGCTAAATCTGTCAGATCTTGGGGTTCTCCCTGCTCTGCAGCACCTTCTCCGCCTTGGCTGTGGATGGAGGCTGAGGCCCTGGCATACCCTGGAAGGTTTTGGTTGGCCAAATTCCTACTTGGAGCCAGCTTAGTTTTCTCCCTGTAAGGCCCTCAGTCTCTCGTTCTTTATTTATTTATTTATTTTTAAAAATATAAATTTATTTATTTTAATTGGAGGTTAATTACTTTACAATATTGTATTGGTTTTAAAATGGGCATGTAGGATCAGATGAACTCTCAGGCTCTTTTCAGATCTTAGATTCCATGATTTAGATGTAAAGGTTGAGTGCTACTCTGGATGCCCCCAAATTCCACCTAGAGCCTCGGCAGTTTGGGTTCAGCCTTGACCTCGGAGAGCTGCTTTACTTCATTTGCCCTGAGGCCTGACTTCTCTTCTTTGAACTCCTCCATGTGCTGTTTGGAAGTTGTTTTCTGAGCTGGGCCTACTGGTCATGGGCATTATTTAACCATGCTCTTTCACTGGGAGCAACTGAGCAGAGGTGGGAGCTGCTTCTGGTGCACGACTAGTGTGCGTGGCTAGTGTGCGTGGCTAGTGCCAGCCCCTCCTGACCTGGTCCTGATGCAGGGAAAACTACTGGCCAGAGGACGCCATCACTCCAGGGGCTCAAAATGCCTAAAGTTCTGGTGGTGACACTTGGCTGGCTGACCTGGTCTTCTGACCACCAAGATGAAGAAACAGCCCCAGGAGGGCTGGTGAGTATCTGCAGAGAGGTGCCCTGGGGAGTGGATTGCTGCGATGGGAAGGCAGAGGGCTTGGAGTTGGATTAACTTAAAGCTGTGTGTCTTGCTTGCCCAGACTGTGAGGCACTGACTTAGTAGGTACACAGAAGCCATTCATTCCTTCATTCCTCCCGCACCAGCTGAGCAGCTCCTGTGTGAGGCTCTGTGCTAGGGGCCACAGAGAGGATAAGACCCTGTTCAGGTCCCTGGAGCTCCCCGCTGGGCAAGGTGATAAACGTTCCTTTGAACGTTCTGGGCCAAGGTCTGGGAGCCCCGAAGGAGAGTGCGTTAATCCGGGGCGGGGGAGCTTGATGGGCGCAGGTGGGAAAGGGTCCCTTTTCCGCAAATTCCATGTCCAAAATGAACTTGAGATTCAAAAAGATGCACGCAGCTCTATTTTCTCAGCAGGATTATTCACAACAGGCAAAACGTGTAAACAGCCTAAATGTCCATTGACAGATGAAAGGATTAAAGAAGACATATATGCAATGGAATACTGCTCAACCATAAAAAAGAATGAAATAATGCTATCGCAGCACCATGGATGCAACTAAAGATGATCACAATAAGTGAAGTAAGTAGAAAGACAAATACCCTATGATATCACTTATATTTGGAATCTAAACTATGGCATCAACAAACCTATCTATTAAGGAGAAATAGACTCACAGACATAGAGAAAAGACTTATGGTTGCCAAGGGGTGGGAGAGGGAACGACTGGAACTTTGGGATTAGCAGATGTAAACTTTACATATAGGATGGATAAACAATAAGGCCCTTCTGTTATAGCGCAGGGGGCTATATTCAGTCCCCTGTGATAAATCATAATGGAAAAGAAGATATAAAAAAGAATGCCTATATGTGTATAGCTGAGTCTCCTTGCTGTACAGCAGAGATTGACGCAACAGTGTAAATCAACTATACTTTGATAAAAAATTAAAAATAACAACAACAACAAAACACCCCAAATGAACTTAAGGACTTGAGCCTATGAGGATGCTGTAACCCCATCCTATCCTGCTAGCCCTCGTGTATTCCAGGGCCTGGAGTGGGGCCTCCCAGGATGAGGGCACTTAATGTCAGCCAGCCACTCAGGGCCAGACTGTGCTGGAAAAATAACCAGGAGTGACTTGGCAGAGGCTGGGCTTGGGGGTGTGGGGAACATTAGGAGAAGCGACGCAAGGTTGGGAGTCAGTGAGGATGCTGGTGAGAGCCTGAGAAACAGGGCAGGTGCCAGGATGAGGGCCCATTATTTTTAGTTGCTGGGATAGGACTCTCGGGTGGCAGCTGTTACATCCTGGGTGGGGCCCATTAAGCAGGCAGGCCTGGGGCTGGCAGCATTTCTCCTCAAAACCAAGTGAAAGTAGGGAGTTGGGGGGCTGAGTGAGGGATTCGGTGTTTGGTGCTGGGGGCTGGAACCTGGTGGTGGGGAGGCTTACTGAGAGGCCAGGACATGGTTGGGGATTGAGAAGCCGTCTCCCTTCCCCACTCTTGGTCCCTTAATCCCTTCAGGACTTCTTATTCCTCTCGTGCCCCCTGCCTAGGCTGGGAGAGGGGGTTCTCATGGTGGCTGAGGCTAGGGCCCCTCGCAGCTGCATCTGATGGTGGAGGGCCTGGCGTGGGACCAGCGGCCCGTGTATCTCACATTCCATGGGCTCGAGGCCCATGTCCATCACCAGGCCCCTGGGCCGGGGCTCTGGGGCTCGAATGCCCTTGCCTGTCTATCCTCTCAACTCTGAGACCGTTTTGCTAGAATGTCAGAGCTTCTGATATTCTTCCCTTGGGAAGGCAATTGAGGACAATGCTTCACCCAACATGCAGTGTTAATGGCATCTCGGGCCACAGGTGGCACGTGGGGTGGCCTTTCTCAGGAAATAGCACTTCAAGGAGGAAGCCTTCACCAAGCAGGAAGCCAGAGGCGTAGGGCATTAGGCTGCTGTAGTACCACCTATGTCCACCTGGGGGCAGCGATGTACAGCATCATCTCAAAATCCTGCCTGCCCCCTCTCACCAGATTGTACCTGGGAAAGGGGACACCCTACCTCGAAACCAAAGGGAAGACCTTGAGACTTTAGCCCACCCTCACGTTGACCAGATGGGGAGACTGAGACCCAGGGGGAGCCTAATCTGTTCAAAGTCCTCTTATAGGGGGCACCCCAGCTTGTTCCTCATCACCCCACCGTCCCAGTCTGTAATGGAGGGGCTTGGAGTGTCTTGAGTGTGAGGGAGTCTTGGCGGGGCTCCCGGGTGCATTAGTCCAGAATCCCTGTGGCCTTGGTGCCACTCCTGGTGCATATCCTCGAATGAACTTGGCAGGCAGGGAGGCTAAATGGGTAGGGACATGGGCTGTGGACTGAATGAGCTAGAGCCGCCCCATTTGCCTGTGTCTCTTGAAAACTTTCTGGGTCTGTTCTTGTCTGAGATAGACCACCCCACTCCCATGGGCTGACTGTGAGGATTAAATGAGTTGATACACTGACTTCTCTGGTGGTCTGGTGGCTAAGACTCCATGCATCCAATGCAGGAGTCCTGGGTTTGATCCCTGGTCAGGGAAATAAATCCCACATGATGCAAATAATCGCTTGCATACCACAAGTAAAGATTCCGTGGGTGGCAACTAAGACCCAGTGCAGCCAAATAAATAAGTAGATTTTCCTTTTAATAAAGAGCTTAGATGAGTCCCTGGTGACAGCATGAGAGCATCAAACTCAACTTCTCCCCTTAGGAAGAGGTCCTGAGTCCCCTCTTCTCCCTGGCTTCTGACATGGGAGCCACCTGAGCAAATGCTGCCCCCCGTACCCAGGTGACCTCGCCCTGTCCACTCCTTTGCCAGCCCCTCCCTTCTCCCACCCCAACAAGAACCACACACACATAAGAATATAGAATTTTATCTTATTTAGTTAAAAAAAATAATCGTACCACCGAATGAAGAAGTAGCTTTTTTTTTTTTTGGTGAGATGGGAGGAGAGAAAAAAAAATAAGCAATAAGCCTAAAGAAAAAGAACTTTTTATATTCATCTGTATAAACATATCCGCTAAGGCAAACGCAATCCAGGGCCAAGGCTGCTGCACGGGGGTCAGTACCTCCTAATTCCTGCAGATTCTAAGGCCAAAAAAATAAAACCTCTGCAAGTCCAACAGGAGTTGTCTGGACTCTTGGGGTATCTTACTAAAATAAAGAATTATCGAGTTTAAAAAGCAGTGACGCTGTCATGACACATACGAAAGTTGCATAACTGTGGCCTTGGCGGCCATTCACTTGTTTGGACTGGGGGATGGGCACAGCTTCACGACACAGCAACTGACACGGACACGCACACACACGGACACGCACACACGTGAGCGGGCACATGGGGAGCCACGTAGGGCCTGGCTGGTGGCACAGGCTTGGCCACGGCCCATCTGGGGAGGGGCACAGGGCGGGGCGGCTGGGGTCCCCGTGCACCCTCAGGGGGTGGGTGTGACGGGACAGGTTCCCGTCGCTGGTGCCAAGGCGGTTAACGTCATTCGGGGAAGGATGGCGTGAAAGAGCCCAGCCAGGCCCCCTGCTCCCAACCACCTGGTCTGTGCAAACCACTTAAAGCACTTCTTGCACACC
>SJXQ01009316.1:198315-214841 GCA_006408695.1 Aepyceros melampus
GGGCCAGGGCCTTGGGTTCCTTGGCTAGGATAGAAGCGCCCCCCCTTGATTCCAGCAGAGAGAGGAGGCAGGGCTGCAGGAACAGGTGCTGGGGGTGGGGAGCCGGGTGCCACTGATCAGCTCTATGGGGCTGCGATTCTTGCCATCTGTCGCTCACCCAGTCTAGGGAGGGGCCCCAGGGTCGTGGGGGCGGTGCAGCCTGCAGGTGAAGGGCAGCTGGCCTCTGGGGTGGGGACGAGGTGGACAGGGGGAGGCGCAGGGAGGAGTGTGTGTGTGGAGGGCAGCACTCCCAGCAGGGTGCGCCCTAGAGCCGGGAGCAGGCGCGGCTAGGGCAGGCAGCAGGCAGCCAGGAGGCAGAGGAGCAGGACTGGCCGGGCAGCTGGTGTCGTGGCCTCAGGAACAGCAGAGGGAGCAGGGAGAGGCCGGGCCGCTCTGGGAGACTCCCGTGACCGGCTTGTTCACAGACATCTGTAGCTTTTTAGCATGGTCCCTTCGGGCAGAGCTGAGGATCAAGCTGGGCCTCCAGTCTGCCCATCCTTGCCACCCTTGCCGGCTGAACCGGGCGCCAGGGCCGGGGCCACATGGTGGGGTGCAGCCTTGCTACTTGAAGGTGGACTGCAGCTCCTTGAAGGCCGCTTTACGCTGCTTCATCTCCTCCGCCTGCTTCTTCCTCTCCTCCTGCTCTGCCTTGATCTCCTCCTCAAAGCGGCTGGACACATTCATGGCCTGGACCTGGGATGGGGTCGGGTGGGAGTCAGGTGGTCAGGACCGGAGGAGGTCTCTCTGGGGTCTCTTCTAGTTCTGCTGTGCCCTCTATCCCACCCCAACCAATGCTCTGCCTCCCACCATCCAGACCCCCGGCTTGGCACTTCAGTCACCTCTCTGAGCCTCAGTTCTTCCATTTAGAACCCGGTAGTGATTTAGTCGCCAAGTCGTGTCTAACTCGTGACTCCATAGGCTGTAGCCTGCCAGGCTTCTCTGTTCATGGCATTTCCCAGGCAAGAATACTGGAGTGGGTTGCCTTTTCTCCTCCAGGGAATCTTCCCCCTCCAGGGGTTGAACCTGGGTCTCCTGCACTGCAGGCAGACTCTTTATCAACTGAGCTACCAGGAAAGCCCATATTTAGAGCCTGGTGATTAATAACTGACCTCATAGGTACATGGAGAGGATTAAAGGAGATAAGATACATTCAGTGGCTGTTGCAGAGTGTGGGTCCTGTAACTGGGAGCTTCTGATGCAGCTATTCTTATCCTGTTCCTCTCCTGGGAAGCCCAACTGAACCCGGAAACATCCCATCAATTCTAGAAGCCCAGAAGGAGGTGGGAGGAGGCCTTTAGAAGGAATGTTAGCTAACATGAAGATGGGGAGAAGCAAGAACAGGCAGGAGCTCCAGGGCCCTGGCAAGACAGGATCCAGGAACCATACTCGTCCCCTCCACTTGAACCTGTGCCATGCCTGGCGTTGGCCTCTGGGGGCCATCACACTCCCTCCAGGCTGGGGCTGGCAGGGCTAGTGTCTCTGAGAGGCCCTGGAAACCAGTGCTGTGTTTCTGGGCTTGCTTTGCTGTCTCTTGGTCCCACCTTTTAAAGCCCAGTCCTTTGTGGGTAGTGGCTCTGTGTGCCAGGGCAGGGGCATCTCAAAGTGGTCCTTGTTCCCTCTTCAAGAATACACAACCTTCACCCATCCCTGGGGGAGAGAAGGGGGTAGCTGGAAAGGATCACAAGCTGGATGGGAGGGGACAGAAGCCAGGAACGACATGGGCCCTGATAGGCATCAGTTCCCCACCTCTTGTCTGCGGCCTCAGCAGGGACAGGAAGGGGACATGCTGATCCTTCTACTAACTCAGGGTCCTGGTGGATCCCAGCCACCCCAATCCTCAAGTGGGGTCAGGGCACCCCACAGCCCCTAACTCCTTACCTTGGCCTCAAAGAAGCTCTTGGCCCCCTTGACACCCTCGGTGGACACGTCGATCTCCGAGAGGCGGGCCAGCACGTGCAGGCCGCTGTCCTCCTGCAGCTCCCCGGCTGCTGCCTTGCGGAAAATCGGAGGAACTGTGGCAGGGAGAACAGAACATTGATGTCATCAGGGATAGAGGGCACAGCAGAACTAGAAGAGACCCCAGAGAGACCTCCTCCGGTCCTGACCACCTGACTCCCACCCGAGTAGGAGGGGCCAGAGCCTGCCCATCCCCGGGTCTGCTAAAGGCCTCCCTGGGAAGAGAGGTGCTCGCGGGCCTGGGAGCCAGAGGCCTGGGTTCTCCACTCTCCATGCTCTGTGTTCCTCCTGAACAGGCTGCTGGGCCCCTCCCTCTCCAGGCCTCAGTTGCCCATCTGTAAAATGGGAGGCTAGGTGACCCATCTCCTGTCCACCCCAGGATTGGGGCTCCTGCAGGTTGCTCTGCCCACGCTCAGCTCCCAGCAAAAGCCTCAACTTATCTCTTACCTTTGTCTCTACTGTTCTCCAAACCAGTCCACCTTAAATCCCATTTACTGAGCCCTGAAGGTACATGATTGTGCCCATTTTACAGAAAGAGTAAAGCTCAGCACCAGAAAGTCATGGAGGAAAGACTTGAACCCAGGTCCTGAGTCCATACCATCATCGTGTGCTGCCTGCGCCGCCCTCCCTGGGCCTCGGCTCCCCCAGGTGCCTGGGCCACCTTTCTCTTGCCTTGCCTCCTCTATGCTTCCTGCTAGCTCTCCAGGGCCCACTTGAGACCTGACTCTCCAGAGGCCACAGCTGGCATTTAACCCTGTGCTGCCCAGGGGGCCAGTGCCATTGCTATCTGGCTTGGAGCCTCGGTTTCCTCCTCCAGCAAACAGGTTCGCTCACGGCTCCCATCTCAGAGTGAGGCTGAGTGAGAGCTGGGGTGTGAAGTCATCTGGCCCAGCGCCTGCTCCTCTTGGACCTGCAGGGCGAGTCCCTCCTCCATCTGCCCCCTCTTCTCCTCAGTCACAGCATTCTATTGTTTCACTCTCTGTGCATCTTCCCCTCTGCAGGTCAGGACCCTTGGAGCACAGGGTCTTTCTCTATACTCCCAGAGGCCACACGGGGTCAGGGATACAGGACTCCCTGATAGTAAAGTGGATATGGAGTCCGCCTGCCAAAGGAGGGGACATGGGTTCGATCCCTGGTCCAGGCAGTGGGGCAAACTAAGCCTGTGGGCCACAACTACTGAGTATGCGCTCTAGAGCCCACAACCCGCAACCACTGAGATTGTGAGCTGCAACTACTGAGGCTTGTGCACCTAGAGCCCATGCTCTGCATCAGGAGAAGCCACTGCAACGAAAAGCCTGAGCGCTGCAACCAGAGAGTAGCTCTCTGCAAGTAGAGGAAAGCTCGTGCAGCAATGAAGACCCAACACAGACATAAATAAAAATCAATCAATAAATAAGTGCTCACTACATGAAGGAATGGATGGACCTTTTTCTCACTTAGGCATCTCAGAATCTCCCTGGGGACCCGCTCTACGATCTGCTGAAACCTCATTCAGCCAACAATCAGCCATTCAACAGTGGCTGTTCAAAGACAAGTAGCTCAGTGACAAAGTGGGGGTGAGTCTCTCCCCACCACCAAGCACCCAACAGTGTTGTCCCCCATGGGAAGTAGGAAGCTCACCTCCCGGAAGCTGAGCTTGCTGTCAAAGTCCTCATCCACCTCCTTGATCATATTTTTCAGGCCCAGGTGGGTCTGGGGGGCTCCAAGTTTCTCCATCATGAGCTTTAGCTCCATCAAGTCAATGAAACCATCCCGGCCGGCATCGTACCTGTGGGTGCAAAGAGAGGCCTTAGGACATCCTGACACTTCATACCTCACCAGCCAGAGTGGTGATAAGCCAGAGTGCAAGGAGCCTAGGAGCTCAAAAGTCACCTCTCAGCGAGGAACTCAGCCAAGGCTGATTTGTGGCCCACTGACTGCTTGGTTACCTCTGATGATGGGGCGCTCACCACGTGGCCTGGCAGCCTCCTACATGTTGAGCAGTGCCAACTTTTGGCCAAACCTGCTACACAGGGAAGCTAAAACCACAGCCCCTATCTACTGAATGAGACATGACAAGCAGATAGGAAGAATTCACAATATCATATGGGGTAGGACTGGGAGGGTGGGCCCTGATGTAAGAACTCACTGACCATCCTTAGGTACCTCCACAGGCCCTCGAGGGACATCTTGGCTCCATATCTCCCCCTCTCCCTGTCCTTACCCAGGAGAGAGGCAGAAGGAACCACTTGTCTGAGGGTAGGGGCCAGGGCTCACAGGAGAGAGGGGACACTTTGAGTTTTCTGGAATGTGGCCTGGGGTGTGTTCAGGGAACAACTTGCACAAGGGGCCTGCAGGGGAGTACAGTGGTGGCTGGAAAGGCCTGGAACAATGATTAGGTGATGACTATGTTTCTGCCCTGCACATTCCGGGTCTCTTTTTTCTACCATTCATGGCCTGGCAGAGAGACAGACAGGGTGAGGGGCAGAGTCTAAACAGCTTGCTTGACCGGCTTCCTTGTGGTAAGAGCTTGGGTCAGAGCCGCCCTCCGGCCCGTCCCCTGGTGGGGGAGGTGCTTGCTGCTGGTGCTGGGAGCACACAGCCTGGCGGATGTGGGCACTGTTCTCACAGCCCAGCCAGGCCCTCTTATCGCCAACCAAGCAACTGCCCTGATTGCCTCCTGGTGGGTAGGGGAGGGCCATCTCAGTGTTGGCCAAGTGGGCCTCCTGAGCCTAAAGACCCTTGTGCAGTCCTCAAGGCCTCACGATGGGTGAGTGACAGTGCTGGCGACAGTAATATGACCCAGAGGGGCTGAGCTCCAGAACCTTTCTGCAGACTTGGAGTTCCTACATAAACACTCATCTCATTTCTGTCCCCTCTTCAAGGGCTCGCCAATTCCCTTCCCCCATCTCCAGGTATACTTCACACAGCTGTTGACATCTGATAGCAACCAGCTTTTGAAATCTTATCTTTGTGCTGGGAAATTTACCTACTTCATTTTACTTAATCCCCTTCATTTAAAACGAAGGCTCAGAGAGGTGAAGTGAGCTGCCCAAGGTCACACAGCAGTAGAGGAAGGAGCTGGGCTTCTATCCCATGTCTGGAGGGCTCACAGACTTGCCCACTTGCTGGGCTCGCCCCCCTCCACACGTCCTGGGGCTGCCAGCAGAACAGAGGAGCGCTGAGCGGAGCATTTGTGCGAGGGGTATAAATAGTTCACGAGCAAGTGAGTCAGTGGTTGGAAGTGATGCAGCACAGGGAAGACAGGTCTCTGGGAACCCTGCAGGGAACAGAGGGTCCCGAGGCCTCTTCCCCCACCATGGAGAGAGGAGGCTGGAGTTGGGGCAGTGGCCACAGCCAAGCTGGAGGCAGATAACGGAGAGGATGCAGGGGAGGATTGTGGGACTTGAGGAGGTCGGGAAGACCAGCGATCCTGTGGTCCAGACTCCACTTAGAGCTGGAGGGACTCTGTGGGGGGCACAGTGGAGCCCTCAGCTTCCATTTTTGGAGTCTGTATGCCAGCTGGTAACAGGCGGGGTGGCTGATCCTTGAGCCTCGGTGACCAGTACTGGAGCGGCTCTGGAGCAACCTGGGAGGAGATCAGCCCAATGACAGAGGAGTCAGTCTTTCCAGGGTCAGTCATATGGATGCCCCTCCTCAGTGTCCCTGAGGAAAACAAAGGCATGGCCTCTTTCTGAACCTGGGCTCCAGTGACGTTCGGCGATGACATGTCAGGGCTGGAGCAGACGGCCTGGGTTCTAGAAGACTGTGCCAGTGAGCCTCCCGCAGAGGCCAAGAACCCCTGGTATGATGGTGACCCTTTTGTAGGGTCACTGTGGGGACTGAAGGGGCTCATACATGGCAAGCACTTAGCACAGCTCTGGCTCCAGAAACAGCAGCTACCAGCACTATCCTGAGACTTGGTTACTTTTATGAAGCTCCTACTATGTGCCAGGCAGCTTCTCTCCACAACCTCTATGCTCAGCAATCCTGGGAGGTCAGTTATGGCCCCACGTGACTGATTAGAGAACAGGGACTATAAAGGTCTGGGCACTGGCCAGGAGTCCAGCCCCCCATCCCTGCGCTTCCCACACCTGACTCTCTCCACCGCCCCACTAGCCTCTCCTGAGTCTCAGCTTTATTTATTGCTCAAGGGTTCTCCTGCAGCCAGGGGTGGCTCAGTTTCAGAGGAAGTGCAGATAAAGTGTCCACACTTGGACAGAAACGAGGGCTCTGGATCTCAGTCTCTGGCAGCTCCCAGGCCTGTCTGGGCTGCAGCTCAAACCGCGGCCTGAACCGCTGTCTGCGTCAATCAAGCATCAATCAATTACTGGGTGTAGGCTCCCGCCCCCAGGAGGACAGTGCTGGCTGCAGTTCCGGGGGATCAGCCACCAAAGGGAGGTGACAGAGAGCAGGGAGAAGCAGGTGCTGGGGTGGGAGGTGGGGCCCCAGAGGTGGCAACACTAGACACCATCCCCCACCCTGCCAGGGGGAATGGACATCCACCACGTGCCCTGGGCTCTGATGTGGGCAGGCTCTGGGTCATTGGATCAGCTAGATTCTTCCTAGGTAAACCCTGGAGGTTTGTGCTCACAGCATCTCTGCTGAGACTGACCCAAGTCCAAACCCTAGCTCTGCCATCTGCGGGCTGGGTGACCCTGTTCAAGTCACATGACCCCAGGTGCCTCAACTTCCCATTTACACCATGGCGATCAGACCCATCTCAGGCTCAAGGCAAGGGTTAAGAGAGGATCCACAAAGATTCTGAGCACAGAGGCTGGCCCACAATAAGTACTTAATTAATACATACTAATTACAGTACCACTGCTGAATTATTATTATTGTTAACATCTATAGTTAGGGTTTGAGAGTAAAGGAGAATATGGATATATAAAATAGGCTTTCAAGGTGTTGCAGTTAGTAAGGAACTTGCTTGCCAATGCAAGAGACCTGGGTTCAATCTCTGGGTCGGGAAAGTCCCCTGGAATAGGAAGTGGCAACCCACTCCAGTGTTCTTATCTGGAAAATCCCATGGACAGAAAAGCCTGCCGGGCTACTGTCCATGGTGTCACAAAGAGTTGGACATGACTAAGCCCATACTGAAGGTCCAATACTTTGGCCACCTGATGTGACGAGTCAATTCATTAGAAAAGACCCTGATGCTGGGAAAGATTGAAGGTGGAGGAGAAGGGGACAACAGAGGACGAGATGGTTGGATGGCATCACCAACTCAATGGACATGAGTTTGAGCAAGCTCTGGGAGATGGTAAAGGACAGGGAAGCCTGGCGTGCTGCAGTCTGTGGGTTCGCAAAGAGTCGAACACGACTGAGTGACTGAACAACAACAAAGCCTGCACACGTACACACACGAGCATATAAAACACCTGCTGCTGCTGCTGCTGCTGCTGCTGAGTCGCTTCAGTCGTGACCGACTCTGTGCGACCCCATAGACGCCAGCCCACGAGGCTCCCCCGTCCCTGGGATTCTCCAGGCAAGAACACTAGAGTGGGTTGCCATTTCCTTCTCCAAAGCATGAAAGTGAAAAGTGAAAGTGAAGTCACTCAGTCCTGTCCGACTCTTCACGACCCCAGGGACTGCAGCCCACCAGGCTCCTCCGTCCATGGGATTTTCCAGGCAAGAGTGCTGGAGTGAGTTGCCATTGCCTTCTCTGATAAAACACCTAGTACATAATATGTGCCTAAAACCTGCTAATAGCTCTATTGAGAACTTTTAATGTGCCAGATACTAGTTAAGTACTTTGTACATATAATACAAAAGTAGTGATAATAATAATAGTGGTTAAAAAAAATACAATTTCTTCCCCAGTCCTGATTGTGTATGGCTGGGAGGAAATGCTTGCTGTAGAATGGCCTGGAGGTAGGGGGTGGACAAGATGAATGAGAGGTCCCACAAGCATCTCCCCTGAAGGTCCAACTACTTCCATCCCTAACCCCCGTTAGGCTGGATTCAGAGACCCTGCCACTTGGGGAGGTGGAGAGATATAATCTTTTGCTCTCTCACTGGGCAGAGAGAGAGAGAAGCCCCAGTCCTGGGTTACCCTCCGGTTCCTTCTCTGACAGAGAGGGAAGTGAGAAAGGGGGAGATGGTCACTGTGCCACCAGCAGGATGCCTGGCCACCCAGGAGAGAATGGTGTTAGCTGGATGCTGGGGAACAGGCATATCCCTGGCTGGGGAGACCCTCCTTCCAACAGCCCTTGCCCTGAGCTGGAGCTAAGGCTATAGGTAGCTCAGAGGATCCAGGCAAAGACTCTGTACACAAGATCTGGATGCCTGGTCTACCCTCTTCATGTCATGTAGGGAAACTGGGGCCCAGAGTGGGTGGCAAGCAGCCCGGAGTCACACAGCTAGAGATCAGCAAGATTCCAAAAGCTGTAAACTTTCCTCCCTCCCTACCTGCCTGCTTCCCTCTTCTTCGTGGTCCCATGAGAGGTCCTGAGTTCTCAAGCCTGCAGGGCTGGGGGAGGCTGGGCTGAGAGCAGAGGCTTGGGACCTGCCTGGGAGGACTGACAACAAAGCTCCTGGGCTGGGAGCTCAGCACTTTTCTCCAGCACTGGAGAGAGGCTGCTGCATCTGGCACTGTGCCCACATTCCTGCCTCCCTCCCTCTGAACAGTTCTCCACAGGGAGGGCTCAGCTGCCACCATCCGCCCCGGATGCTGGTGACAAAATCCCCTCCCATCTGTCCTTGAAAGTGGAGCAGCGGCCACCACCCAGGCAGACTTTGCCCCTTTGGGCTGCAGGGCCCTCTTGGCGATTGCTCCTCCTCCCCTGGTTCTGATAACCCAGCGTTATGGGGCTGAGCAGTGGCCAGCTCTGAGAGTGTGCAGGGCCTGCCCCTATTTCATAACAATATTATCATTAGTGGCTCCTCTTGGCTGAGCACGTACAACGTGGCAGGCACTACCCCAAGTGCTTTGTGTCAGATCCTCTCAAGAACTCGGTGCTGCTGCTAAGTCACTTCAGTAGTGTCCGACTCTGTGCGACCCCATAGACGGCAGCCCAGCAGGCTCCGCCGTCCCTGGGATTCTCCAGGCAAGAACACTGGAGTGGGTTGCCATTTCCTTCTCCAAAGAACTTGGTGAAGCAGGCATAAACATCCCCATACAACAGACGAGCAGACTGACGCTCAGGGAAGAAGTGACTTGGCTAAGATCATACCTAACAAGGACATACCTGACTATCAGAACCCTGGCCTGAGGGAAAAATGTGCTTTTAACTACTATGCTGTGTTCTGATGCCTACAGACCTGTAACAAAGAAACTCAGGTTGGGAGGGATACTGAAGGCCACCTCACTGAGCATTCGTGAGGGTCAGATCCTCTAATGCAGCTTTCCTGCTTGAATACCTCTGAGGATGGGAAGCTCACTGCTTCACTAAAACAGCCCACTTTGGCTTTGTAACTCTCTGTTAGAAAGTTGCTCTTTCTAATATGACCCTCCCCATTGGCCAGCTGTGCTGTAGTCTGATGGCAGAGTGAAGAGCCATCAGTCACTGCACAGGGGGAGGGGGCAATGGTTTGGGAGCATAGGGGACCCCAATTCTCTCCCTTCTGGCTCCTATCCCATCCCAGGCCTTTGCTGGTGGTCTCTCTGCCCATGGGGGTTGCCAGGAGGACAGATAGCTGGAGAGAGTGGTGTTTATGGACTACTGAGCCCCCAGGCCCACCTGACTTTGGCCCCAGTATTCAGACCTGGTCTTCTCCCATCCTGTCTAGGGAGGCCTCAGTGGCTCCTAGGCCTTTACTCTTTGTCCTGAAATGGGAAGGTAAAGTTCTAGACACCAGGGAAATTTTGGCCTTGCTACTTGTTATAGCTGGGTAGGCCCGGCCCGCCTCCTGGTACAGGTAGACACCCACAGGCTCAGTGATGACAGTTCGGTAGTGCTCATCCGTTCCTATACTCCCCCACCCCCAGACTGCCTGACTTGGCGGGGAAAGCCCAGTCACTCACCACTTCCTCCAGCCCTATCTTTAGAGTCTGATACTTGATCTGTTGCCCTGTGTCAGCGAAGGAGAGGGTGTGTGAGTGTGTATGGGTGAATGTGTGGCCAGGGTGGGGCTGATGCTTCCCCTACAGCTTCCTAGGGAGTCCAAGGATCAAGTGGGTGCCCCCACTGATTGATGGCAACCTGCTGGGGGCTGTCAGGGCTCAGGACACCCTAAACTCGGGTTTAAGCATCTCTCACTGAGCCCCACCTTGGGAGGGTAGCTCCGTCCACTGGTAGCAAAGCAGTAGGTCTCCCTGCAGCCTGCTCTTAATAATAATTATTATTATAACAGTGATTTCAAAGGACATATACTGAGTGTCTAATATAACCCAGTGTTTATTACTTAACTTAATCTTCCCTCTTGTTATTGCCTCACTCTCTAGACTCAGGAACAGGGCAGGGAGACTGTTATGGGGTGGCCCAGTGCTTCTTTAAGTGCATACCTGGTCAGTCTTACTAAAATGCAGACTCTGATCCAGTAGTCCTGGGGTGGAACCTGAGCGTCTGGATTTCTAACAAGCTGATGAGGATATGCTAATAGGGTCCCATGGGAGCAAAGGACTTGGAGTCAGAAGGATCAAGTTCAAATCCTGTCTCTGCTCCTCAGTCATAGAAACCGGAGACTCAGTCTTCTTATCTGTGAAATGGGTGATGACCATCTCACAGGACGTTGAGAAAGAATTAAACAAGAGGTAAAGTTCCTGGAATGGAGCAGCCCCAGAGGTCCTCTCTTGCCACACAGCTCAGGAGTCCCCAGGCCTGGCTCTGTCTGGCTGCACCTTTCTGGTCTAGAACCCTCACTTCTCTAGAGTCCTAAAAAAGCGGAAATCAGCCAAGGAGAAGACTGCTGGGCAGACAGAGGGACCTCAGCTGCTGGAGGGCGTGGGGTTGGCTTTGCAAGGCCTGGTCTCCTAGAGCTGAAGCTAGGCCCTGAACCCAGAGGCACAGACAGAAGGCAGGAAGGCACAAACCAAAAGGGAACCAAAAGTCCCAGGGGGTTGGGAGAGGAGAGGTGACTCAGAATCAGAAGGGAAGTAGGAGAGCAGAGGACAGGCCCGAGGCCAGAAAATCCTCCCTCCTCAGACCAGGCTCCCAGCTGCTGTAGGCGCAGGACCCAACCTCTGAACCCCCAGACGGTTCCCCCTCCCTGTCCACCAGCCATAAACACCACCCTCACTTGGCCTTGGGAGCTCCCTGTAGGCAGACCTGGTTCTAATCCTGCCCTGGCCACTTATTATAACCTTGGGCCTTGCTTTCCTCATTGGCAAATGGGGAGAATGACAGCACCCACCTCACTGGGCTGGTCTGAAGATTTAATTCAGTTCCTGAAATAATACACTGGGCTCCATGGGCCTGGTGGCTCCATTTAACAAGGAGAGGGCGTGGAGGCAGGGGGCTGGCTATGGAGGGCTGACATCATGGCATCCTTCAAGAGAAATTTCAGTACTCCTCGTAGAAATAAAGAAATGGAACCCGACGTTTCCAGCCCTGGGGGTCCATTCTCTCTCACTCCCAAAGACTCTTCTATGCCATTGCTCTTCACGAGACTGTAAGCTTCTTGAGGGCAGAAAATTTATTTTTCCCTTAATTCTCTGGAACTTGCATACGGAAACTTAAAAAAAGATGATCAAAGGAGTGAACCCTACATTTTTCAAAAATGTCATCTATGGTTTTAATAGCCCACCAGCCAGACATGATGGTGGACTCTACAAAGGCTCAGGAGTTTCTTTTTTTGGCCACACTATGCAGCTTCCGGGATCTTGGTTCCCGGGCCAGGGACTGAACCCAGGCCCTTGGCAGTGAAAGTGCAGAGTCCTAACCACTGGACCACCAGGGAGTTCCCCAGGACTTTCTTAACTTAATCCTCAGGACTTTCCCAGGCAGGTTCTTTAGCCCCAGAGGAAATAGACTCTGAGAAGTGGAGTACCAACCCGCTTGGCAATGGCACACGGGAGCCAACTAGAGTCCTAGTTTTGTGTCATCCCTGGGCTGCTGGGTGCTCTTCCCTTTTTTCTGCCACCTGCCTTCCACGTAATTAAGTGATAATGAATTCGATTCCCCATTTTTGTTATTTCTCAAAGCCATATGTAGCTGTCAATCAAACCTTCTGTTCCACCAGAGGGAAAGAAGGTTCTCATGCTGAGGCCCGTCACTCGGGCCCAAAGCAAGAGGGCTGTTGCCAGCCTGGCAGGCTGGGCAGCTCCGTGGGGAGGTAAGTGGAGACAGCCAGTGGCTTTTTGGAGCCATCTCTGCTCCAGCCACCAACTGCCAGGGCTGGGACGGTGTGACAGGAACTTGGTGAGGACTTATTCTATGCCAAGCCCTGGGTTAAACACTTCATAACAACCCTGGGAGGTGGGGGCTATTGTTCTCCCTGTTCTAGAGTGAGAAAGTGAGGCTCAGATGGGTTTATGTGTCTTGCCCTAGGGCTCACAGCTGAGATTCCAACCCAGTGTAAGTAAGTAAGTGAAGTTGCTCAGTTGTGTCTGACTCTTTGCGACCCCATGGATTGTAGCTTACCAGGCTCCTTTATCCATGGGATTTTCCAGGCAAGAGTACTGGAGTGGGTTGCCATTTCCTTCTCCAGGGGATCTTCCTAACTCAGGGATCGAACCTGGGTCTCTCGCATTGCAAGCAGACGCTTTACCCGCTGAGCCAGGGTAGCACACTCCAAAGGCCCAGCCATTAACCACTGCACCAGACGGTCTCCCAGAAAGGACAAGGGGGCTGTGCTGGGGGGCACGAGGGTGGTGCTGTGAGCTGCAAAAGCCTGAGGAGACACCAGGGAGGTGGAGCAGGTGGAGGGGAGGGAAGGGTGGGAAGAAGAGAGGGGCACTGGCTGTTCTGACGCAAGGGGTCATGAGACGAAGTGGCTGGGGACGAGGCTGGGCCGGGCAGGGAACTAGGGCATCTTCCTTGGATTCCACAGCAGGTTCAGAATTACATGGCTGCCTGCCTCTCTGGCAGGTCTCAGCTTACAAAACCCCACAGAGCCCCAGGCAACAGCCCCAGGCTGTTGCCAGCCCAGAGGTGGCTGCCTTGAGGCCCTCTGGGGCCACACCCCTGCCCCTTGCCTGGAGGTCTCCAGCATTAATCACTCAGTCTGACTCTTTGCTACCCTAGATCCTATGGACTGTAGCCCGTCAGGCTCCTCTGTCCATGGAATTCTCCAGGCAAGAATACTGGAGTGTGTAGCCCTTTCCTTCTCCAGGGAGGCCTTCTTCCTGACCCAGGCAGGACCCTAAATGAATGAGCAGAGGAGGGGAGAGGGTGGAGTTAGAGATGATGGGAGGAGCCTGAGGGAGCAGGGGAGGAAGGACTGAGAGTCAGGTGCCTCCAGGTGCCTGGCACTATGCCAGAGCTCTGTGTGCATCACCTGCCTGCAGCCCCTCCCTGAGAAGCAGGGACCACTGTCCCCATTGCATGGATAAGGATGCTCTGGTTCAGTCATTGAAAATCTCTGCATGAAAGTCACTACGCCTTCCTGGGCTTCAGTTTTCTCTTCTGTAAAATGGGGAGAAGGGTTGATGACAACCCCCCAAGGTCTCTCCCAGATGGAAACTACCAGGAGTGTAAGGTCAGTGATAGTAGAGAGCCTGTCCATCTTCCCTCTGCCCACTTTCTTTTCCCTTCATCTCCACCCTGAGGAAGAATCTGCTGATGACCACTGAATGGATGAACCGGAAGACCCCAGAAGGCAGTTCTGTCATCCAGACAGCTCAGGATTGCTCAGACATAAGGAGGTCACTGCTGAATCATCTTTGAGAATCATCTGTCATTGTGCTCCTTTTACAGATGGGAAGACTGAGGCCAGGGGAAGGGTGGGCATACTAGGTAATTCAATAGCAAAGTCCCACTTCCTATCTCCTGACCTCCAAGGCAAGTCCAGCTCCCAGTTCCCTCTGCTCTCTCCCATCTCTTGCACTCTGATCTGGGGGACGGTTTCCCATGAGGCCTGGGCTCCCCTCCCCTCTGCCATGGGGGCTGCAGATCAGGGTGGAAGCCTCTCAGCAAAGCCCTGGCTGTGATCCTCCAGCCCTGCTTGGACCCAGGAGGCTGCAGCCCCTCTTGGATGGCAGAAGCAGAACGGGGGTTTTGTCTTCCATGAGAGCCTGTCTGTTGGCTGTTCACAGCCGGGACTCGGCTGGGCTGGGCTCAGCTGGCACAGTGAAGCCTTGTTTCCTTGAATACAAAATCTGCCGCCTTCCCTCCTCCTCGCCAGGGCCCCCCAGCGGGCAGCACTTCCTTCCCTAGAAGTCCACCGGCCCCTTCCTGCCCCCCTACCACATCCCTGCCAAGCAGCACCCCATCAAGCAGCAGTGGTGCCAGAGGGGGCTCCAGGGGTTCAGCTCCGCTCAATATTCACCAAAGTATCCCTCGTCAAACTCATACAGAAAACAGCCTCCATAAAAACGTGAGCTTGTTCTGCAAATGCAGGTTCACGATCACTCCCCAAGCCACGTGCTCCTTCTAACCAAGCTGCAGCTTCCCATTTCTGTCATGTCCGACTCTTTGTGACCCCACTGACTGTAGCCCGCCAGGTTCCTCTGTTTATGGGATTCTCCAGGCGACAATATTGGACTGGGTTGCCCGGGCCCTTCTCCAGGGGATCTTCCCAAGGATCAAACCCAAGTCTCCTGCATTGCAGGCAGATTCTTTACTGTCTGAGCCACTAGGGAAGCAATCCCAAGTCCCTGATCATTTGGCGTGTCTGGGTTCTCCAAACTGTTCCTTCTTTTTATTTTTTGTGGGGGTAGTAGGGATGTCATGGAAGCCCAAGAGAAGGAGGTGGTGGGTCCATGTGGGGGAAAATCAGCCATGGATATGGAAGGGGTTGCTGGGTGATCGTCCCCTTGTGGAGGCAGACATCTGTGATGGGAAACCCAGGAGGGAAGAACATGAGTTCTGGAGTCACAGACCTGGATATAGAGCCTGACTCCATCATTTTCTAGCTGTGTGTTCTTGGCAAGTTACTTCACTTCTCTGCGCCCAGAATGCCCAACTGCGCCACAGTGGTGATGACAGTTCTATGTCATGGGGTGCTGGGAGGAATGGAGGAGCGCCTTAGTCTTTGGGCACTGTGAATACAGGGATCAAGCAGCTGAATAATCTCTCCTATACTTCCCTGTGGGGGGTAGGAGGGGGGCAGCAAAGTCTACAAGGAAGTTGTCCTCTATTGGGTCTGGAATCCTGGAACTCCTGCACTTCTGATAAGGCCAGTTTTGATTAGGAAAAAACTTGAGAAGAACTCCTAAACCAAGACTCTGGAGGCAAAGGAGCAGGCTCCTCAGGAACCAGAGGTGTCCGTGCAGAGGCCTGGGGTGGGGTTAAGGACTCAGTTCTGTCCCAGCTGACCCTCAGAAAAAATTATGGGGTTCCCAGCCATCCAGGTCTGAGAACCAAAAAACCTCTTCCCTACAATAAGAGTCAAATGCAGAAGCAGCAGCTGCAGCAAGCAGTGAGAAGTGGGAAAGAGCCTTTCTCAAGCTGGGGGGTTGCAAAACACCCTGGGCTTCCTGCTTGCTGCTGGGTCACACTGCCCCAGCCTGACCCCACCTCCTGCCCCAGCCAAGGTGGCTGCCAGACCTCCTGACTTCCTCACCTAAGACTTGATCTCAGGACTAGTCTACCTTTTTGGATCCATTTCCAGACCTATTCCAGATCACACCCCCGGGGCTGTTTTGCCTGCCAGGGGCAGGGGCGATGGGCAACAGGAGGTGGGTGGGGAAAAGTATCAAAGGGAGGGGGGTTGAGCACCTTCACAGCCCCCACCCCACCAGCCCCCACACTGCTGGGAGGCAGTGCATCTGACTATCTCAGTCCCAAGAGGGTGAACCCAGGGGTGGACCCAAAGGGCATCAGGAAGTTTTTCTCTCCAGTCACTTAAGAGATTTAAAGTTTTTTTGTTGGGGGAAGGGTAAGTCCATAGGCCTGAAAGTACCTGTCCAACCTGCTGAGGCCATGGGGTGTGGAAAAAGGGATGGAGGAAGGGCTGAGGTGAGAGCCACCAGCCAAGTCAGATAGAAAGTGACCTTCTGCGGGGAGGGCAGGGGGCACGCAGTGGGGAAAGAGGGGAAAGGAGAGATGGGGCCTTCTGACAGAAAGCAGAGGCCAGTGACTGCAAAGCTTCAGGGCCTAGTGGGTGGTGAGGGCAAGAGGAGGGGGCTGCCGTCTGGAGAGGGAGGAGGGGACAGTCCTGACCGGACTACTGGTGGTGGGGTTTGTACAGACCTGCGGAGTAGAGGGCAGGGAGGAAGGGGTCCTAGGGAGATCACCTGAGAGTCAAGGGTTGGGGTCCTGGCTAAAGGAGTGGATGGGGGTAGAGTTGAGGGGGACTGAAGGGTCTCTGACACAGTTTGCTGGTAGATGCTTATAAGTGCAGGGAAAGTGGGGGAGGGGTCTCGGCCCAGAACCCACATTGAGGGGGATGTGAGATAAGCGGAAGAAATGAAAAAACCCCAGCCAGTGAAAGGAACGGTCACCTTTGTTGAGGCGCTAGAGGGTGGGGTGGGTGTTTCTGACCCGCGGTTGGGGTGGGGGTTGGTT
>SJXQ01009316.1:215026-298980 GCA_006408695.1 Aepyceros melampus
GTTTGGGGTGGGGGTTGGTTGGGAATTCAAGTAGCTGCCGAGGGGGAGGAGGAGGCAGAGGCCACGGGGCCCCCAGTCTCGTGGTGCGCGGGTGTGGAGAAGCATCACTAACAAGACAGGGGTCCTAGGCCAGAGATCCGAGCTCTCCAGACCCACGCGAATGGTAGCAGTAGGGGCTTGCGCTTCTCTAGAAGGAGCCGCGGGGTCCCCCACTACGTATGAGGGCGGGTAGGGTACCGGGGGCAGCGTCACCGTGAGAAGGGGTCGCGCGTGCCAGGGGCGCGTGCCAGGGGTCCTCAGACCCATAAGCGTGGTGGGGAGGAGGTCCCAAAGCCTCGTGACTATCTGGAAGGTATCCGGGGTCCTCGCCCCTGATGTGTCGGGGATCGGGGAGCTCGGCTGGCCGCATGGGTCCCGGGACCGCGCGGGGTCTCAGGAGCCGAGGCCGGCTCGCCGGGTGGGTGGGGAACAGGGTCGAGCGGGCACTCACTCCTTGAACATCTTCTCCATGTCCTTGATCTGCTTCCTGGAGAACTCCTTGAACTCAGTGTAGGGGTTGAAGACGCGGCGGCTGGGTGACTGGGGCTCGCCGATGCCCTGGTTGAGGTCGGCGCGCCGCAGCAGCTTGGCGCTCAGCTCTTCGTCCGCGCTGCCCAGCGCCTCGGCCGTCTCGTCGGGCGCTCCCGCCGCTGCCGCCGCCGCCGCCCCGTTCAGCCCGGGCTGCTCCGGGGCCTCGCCGCCGCCCTCGCCCTCCATCTGCAGCCGCCGGCTCAGCTTGCTGGCCAGCTCGTCCGTGGCCATGGTGGCCCGCGCGGCGCTCGCCTCGGCCCGGCGTCTGCTCGTAGCGCGCCCGCACCGCCTCTGGCCGCGCTCTTCCTCTTCCTGACACTCCCCACCGCCAGGCACCGCCCCCGAAGGTGGGACTTACGCCCCTCGCGGGGCCCGCCCGCTCCCGCCCCTGATCCCGGCCCAGCGCAGCCCGCGCCTGCTCCGGCTCGGTCGCAGCGGCTCAAGTGTGCCGGAGCGCGGGGCCCGCCACCATATTCGCGCCGCCCCCGCCAGGTTGGGGGACGCCGTGGAAACCCATCCCCCGCTCTCCGTCCTCACTGTGCCAACTGAGCGGGAGAGGTCAGGCGATCGAGGCGGGAAGGAAGTGGGGGCTCCTTCCCTGCAGTTTGGGCGTGGGTCTGGGACTCAGGGGGGCGCCGCCCTCAACCCCTTCTCTGGAATCCCCACGCCGTGAGGTCGTAATCTCGTGTCGGCGTGACACCCTGTCGGTTGCCATGGAGACCACTCGCTGTTACACACCGGCGCTCTCCATGAGGGTTGCGGGGCTAATGAAGAAGGTGGTGTGCAGGATACCCTGTGTAGATGTACCCGCAGGTCGAGCTGCCGCATCTTTTGGAAAGGGAAGGGCCAGCAGCTGCGAGGGAGATGGCGCTGGGCCTCAGTCTTGAGAGGTCCTCGGAGACACGGGGAGAGAGCAAGGGAGAAGGGCCTGGTCCTCTCCCCGCGGGTCAGCACATAACATGAATGACTTGGCAGAATAGCTACCGGGCCATGCGGTCGTCTGTGACTTTATTTTAGGGGAGCTGGCAGGGAGATCTTGATGTTGCCATTTCAGTGGCGACCCCAGAGAAGAGATGTCCTCTTCCGAGGTGTCCTCTTCCAAGCTGTCAGGAAGAGGCCGTAGAGAGAATTTCTCTCTGTGGTCTGGTCTGTCACCTTAAAACTGAAGAGTTGTGGACTTCCAGCATCAGGACTCCTGCAGGGGAGGAGAGGGGCTGGTTGATAATACCAGTTTCCACATTCCAATCCAGAAAAACAAATCTGATCACTGGAGTGGGACCCAGAAATCTACACTTTAACAGACATCCAGGGGCGTTTGGCTTCATGATTCTCAAACATGAAGTTTGAGAATCACTACTGTGCTTTGTGCTTATTCTCTAAAATGTTAGGATGATTCTCAAGACTCTGCAGAAACAGCTTCCCCCAGAGAAGAGATGGGCTTAGGGCTTAAAAAAAAAAAAGTGCTCTGGAAACAAGAGCACTTGAGAATGTAAAACCAGCGAGCTGTTATAGACTGATTCCCAAAGAACATATCCTCAGTTGATATTTGTCGATTTCCCTCAGTTTAAGAATATTGCTGGGACTTCCCTGGCTGTCCAGTAGTGAAGACTCTGCACTTCCAATGTCTGGATTCATTCCTGATCAGGGAGCTAAGACCCCACATGCCTCTGGGCCAAAAAAGCAAAACAGAAAACAGAAGCAGTGTTGTAACAAATTCAGTGACTTAAAAGAAATATGCTTTCCTTAAAAAAAAAAAAAGATATTGCTAGAATTAATTTGGGGGGCTCCAAAATCACTGTAGAAGGTGACTGCAGCCATGAAATTAAAAGACACTTGCTCCTTGGAAGAAAAGCTATGACCAACCTAGACAGCATATTAAAAAGCAGAGACATTACTTTGCCAACAAAGGTCCGTCTAGTCAAGGCTATGGTTTTTCCAGTGATCATGTATGGATGTGAGAGTTGGACTATAAAGAAAGCTGAGCACCGAAAAATTGATGCTTTTGAACTGTGGTGTTGGAGAAGACTCTTGAGAGTCCCTTGGACTGCAAGGAGATCCAACCAGTCAATCCTAAAGGAAATCAATCCTGAATATTCATTGGAAGGACTGCTGCTGAAGCTGAAACTCCAGTACTTTAGCCACTGATGCGAAGAACTGACTCATTGGAAAACACCTTGATGCTAGGAAAGATTGAAGGTGGGAGGAGAAGGGGATGACAGAGGATGAGATGGTTGGAAGGCATCACTGACTCGACGGACATGAGTTTGAGTAAACTCCGGGAGCTGGTGACAGACAGGGAGGCCTGGCATGCCTCAGTCTATGGGGTCGCAAAGAGTCAGACACGACTGCGCAACTGAACTAAACTGAGAATTAATTTAAAAGGGATTTTAAAAAGAATAAAATTGAGAAAAAAAACTCTTCAGGGTTCAGAAAATATGAAATTTTCATCAACTTATTTTTGAGAAGTGAGTTGAACTGTTTCTGAGTCCAATAAAGTATTCAGCTTAAATGATGTGATTTTTTTTTTTTTTTAAGTTTGGAATTAAGTTTCTGTTGGTCTTGGACAATTTGGTCCAGCTGCTTTTAAGAGCTAAGTTTCTGTATCTCCCATGTGTTTTCTTCAAGGACTCATCAGAGGCAAAATAGTTAGGTTTTTATTGAATGCAAAAACCTGGGGACATGGTATAGATCGAAACTTTAAAAAAATTATGCCTGCAAATGCTTGGGTTTGCAAATTCTGAGCTTTTTTTTTTAGGCAGTTAAATGCTTAAAATCTGACAGACCTCAATTTGCCCCAACCTATGATTCATAATGGGTCTGCATGAAATAGGGCTGCCTTTATTATGAAATGTTTTGTTTCTGGGAGCCAACTTTTTAACAGTGAAGGGATTAGGTTAGGGTTTGCCTTTGTGAAGAACAATTTACATGTATGTGAAAAACCTGGGATTTTGGTTTGGATTATTCACACAGACTCTTAAGTATTAAATGCTCTGGTCAATTGCCCATTTGGCTTGTGTGAACACAATCCTCTGGAGGCAGGGCGGGCTCCATGACGCACAGTTGGGGGAATTCCTGTTCATTACCTATTGCATTTTGTAAAAGAGGAGCAGAATGCCCAGACCCTGAAGCTCTTATGCTCAGACAGAGCTCAGGAAGTGCTGCCTAATGGGTGAGCCCTTTTAACACCTCTCAGGCTGATTCTGTCACTAGTGTTCAGGGGTTGAGTGGTCTGAGACTCTGGGACTGTGGAGCAGGAACTCAGGCTCCTCGGTGTCTTTCTCATTTCAGAGGCCTTGTCTGTTCCAAAGCTGGAGATGCATGCTGGATTTTATTTGAACTCTTTCCTTCTGAGGTCATTGGACTTCAGGAAAAGTACTTATTCAGAAACCAGAGAAGTAGTGGGGGGAAGAAAACTCTGGGATAACTGATGATCCCTGATTGCTAGTGAAACTTCCAGGAACCACCTAGTTGCCTGTTCATTAGGGAAAAATCACTTCTGAGTGACCCTGAGTGCTGTGCCCAAGCACGGATTTGGGCAGAAAGAAATGCTCTGGACTGGTTATGCATGACAACATTTGGTCATGTGGAAAGAATGATCTTCAGGAAAAATTCACACCCTCGGCAAAGGATTTTTACAGAGGCAGGGGTGAGAGAGAGCCGATTCTGACAATATTCCAGCGACGAGGGAGCTAGGCAGACTTAGTCATCGTTGACTTATGTTTTTTAGCTTCCTCCCACATCTACTTGTGTAACTGTCTTTTGGGGAGGGGTAAAGCAATATTAAGAAAAACAACAGCCCTTTGAAAAAGAGGAGGGAGACACAGGGAGGAGTCGGGAAGAGCTCTTGGGTGATGAGGGCAGATGGAGAGAACTTTGAGGGGCATTCCAGAGCCGGATGGAACTGGGTGGTCCCTCCAGCCTGAGATGCTTGGAAAACAAGAAGGGATTAGGGAGACCGGAGGAGATAGAGTCAGCTCATAAACTACAGCACTCACTTGGCACTTTATAAACACCAGTTTACTCATTCATCATCACAAACCCTCCGTGGTCATCAGCAAACCAGTGATGGATGGAGAAAGGTGCACAGAGGTCAAAGTTGAGGGACAGCCCAGATACCCATTTGGAGCGATTGGAGGAGTGAGAGCAGAGAATGAGGTCACAGCCTGGTTGGTCTCAGAGGCTTTCTCACCTCCTGCCAAGTCTGGAAGCCGTGTAGAGCGGGCAGCGGGCGAGCTGAGTCAGGAGGCACTCACAGGACTGCAGAGCAGGGCAGGTGGGAAAGGGTGTAATGGGGCCAAACCCTGCAGGTGGTCGCCAGTCATTAGAAGCCAACCTATCTCTCTCACAAGCTTTTTGTGGTTATCTTGGATGTGTTGAATCTACTTGAAAATCAAGATTGTCTTTCTAATTAGTTGCATATGCCCAAATGGACGGACTGGGAGAAGAAAGCTGAGCGTGATTTCTGCTTCTATTAAACCCCAGGCAGTTCTGTGTCCAAGTTTAACAACTTGGACACAGCTTAAGTCTTAGCCCTGTCTTAATGCTCAGAGAGAGAGAGAAAAAGAGAGAGAGACAGAGTGAGTGTGTGTGTGTATGTGTGTGTATCTTGTGGCTTAAAACCCAGCAACGTTGCATCTGCAGGGCCTTCCTGGACCCTTTCCAAAGATGGCAATAATATGGGCAGCTGATTTCGATTTTTATACTATTCTATGAAAGGAGTGTGCATCTCCATACAGGCAATCAAGACCTATTTATTAAGTGTGTTGGGCACCAGGCTCTGGTCCTGGAATTCTCCTAGCCATGTGCAAGAGTGGGAATGGGAATGGGGAGAGTGGGACTAGCCAGTTTGAAGAGTGAGAACTGTTGGACCCACGCTGGGGGACTGACGAAGGCTATGACTGTTCCAGCTAACAAGCCTCTGGCTGGGACTCAGTACTTATTACCACCCACAATGACGCTGTTAGTAAACTATCTGACACCTCCTACCCCACCCTGCCCCAGTACAGCTTCCTGGGGGAAGGGACCTGTCTGTCTGGTTCAGCTTCGGCTCCTCAGTGCCAGCATGGTGCCTAGCCCAAGGTCAGGTTGGAAAAGTCAAGGTTGACTGAATGCATGATGGCCTGCTCTGCCTGAGGGCTCAGGATGGACTGGGTGTTTTTTCCTGGGTGTCCCCTCCTGAGCATCCAGTGGCTGGTTTTCAGGTCTCAAGGTCACCGCTAAGAAAGAGTAAAGTGACACCTCTGGGCACCCACATGACTCAACACAAAGTTAACAGGATCTCTTGGACAACAAACCTCTCAAGTATCTGTCCCCTGCTCCTCTAAGGACAGCGTCAGCAACATGAGATAGGGATTGTGGCCGGGTGACCTGCTGGTCCTTGGGCATCGATAAGGCCCAGAGGTCATTTGGAGCTATCTGCTCAGCAGACAAGGTGGAAGGAATAAAAGGAGGGTAGAGGTAAACAGTGCGTGTGGCTGCCACAGGGGAACATGAGGATTTGGGAAACTGAAAAGCAGGTTGTAAAATTAGCACAAGGCCGAGGCAGGCAAAGTTGGTTGAAAGGAGAGCATGGTGCCCAGGCCAGGGACATCTGAACTCAGGTGAAAGTAGGGGACTCTGAGAAGGGGCTAGTAAGCCAGGATGCCGAGAGGAAGGGGTTTGTCATGAAGTCTTGTTTCCTTCAAGCTTGGTTCAGTGGAAGGCAGTTCTCCTGATTCACTTGTGAAGTCTCATATTGTCCAGACGCAGGGCTGTGATGGTGAAAGGCAGTGTTGCATCATGGTTAGGATCTGGATCTGAAAATCCCTTTGGGGTGACCTAGGGCCGCCTGTTTTACCTTTCTAGAGGCCTCAGTTGCATCATCTATAAATGGCAATGTATCTCTCCTCCTGGAGTACTTGAGAGGATTAAATGAGAAAATTTATGTGAAGTGTTTAGTGAAGTGCATGGTTCATAGAAAAGCTCCAGATGTTCTTAGTGAAGGAGATGTTGATAAACTGGCTTCCTGGTAGTTATGTGGCAGGCAATAGCCATGCAGATATTAACAATCTAGTCTGGGTAAGAGTCTAACATGGGGCTGGCACATCTGGCCCCCTGCCTATCTTTATAAGTAAAGTTTTACTGGGACACAGCCATGCTCATTTGTTCAGTTATGCTACAATGGCAGAGTTGAGTAGTCATGCCAGTGACCCCATGGTTCACAAAGGGAAATGGCCCTTTATAGAAAAAGTTTGCCAACCCGATCTTCATTGACCAGTAGATAACAAGCTGGTTCCTGGAATTTATTGAGGAAAGCGCTGCATTGGAGCAGTTGAGTATGAAGTCTGAGCTCTGAGACTTTTTCTCTTGGGCAAGTAACTTCTTATTGTTTTCGCATGTGAAACAGGAGTGATATAGTGAGGACTGAAAGGGATAATGTCTGGGCTGTGCTTAGCACAGGATCTGATGGCTGGCAAGGATGCTATAACAAGTTTGCAATTATTAACTATTAAAATTCAACTGTTGAAAGGCACAAAGAAACTTCCAGAAGAGGGTAACTGCTGTGGGTAGCTCTCTCTAGAGAAGGCCCAGCAGGAATCTCATAGAAGCCATAAAAGAGGATGGGAACGTCACAGGTGGGCTCTTCCAGGCAACACACCCACTAAATGAACGATTCAACTCCTTAGGTGAGCAGCGGGTCAGATCGTGAAAAGACAGGGGAGCAGAGGTGTAGGCTACGAGGTCTAGCACAGTGTCATTAGTACCTGGCGCATAGTCAGTTGCTCAGTCGTGTTCGACTCTTTGCAACCCCATGGACTGCAGTACACCAGGTTTCCTAGTCCATCACCAACTCCTGGAGCTTGCTCAAACTTGTGTCCATCTAGTTGATGATGCCATCCAACCATCTCATCCTCTGTCGTCCCCTTCTTCTCTCCTGCCTTCATTCCTTCCAGGCATCAGGGTCTTTTCCAATGAATCAGTTCTTTGCATCAGGTACATAGTAGGTACCCAGGGTTTGTTGCCTGAATGAATGAAGGCTGGTTGTTTAACCATAAAAGTGATTGATCCAAATAGAGTACCTCTGAGGATTAGACCACGGTAAGCCAGAAGATAAAATTTCTGCCTCCAATATCTTAGGGTCTTAGGAATGAAAGCATTATGAGAGTAAAGTCAAAACAAGGAATCTGCTAATGCTTCCCACAGCAGGAAGGAGTCATTGTGATGGATTCCTAGGGAACAGATGGACAAAGAAAAATGTTTAAAAACAAAAGCAGGGACATAAGGTCATGAATGGGCCCAAAATAACTCGGGACACTGAACAGACGGATGCGAGCAGTGCATCTTGATGGAAATGAGGCCAAGCTGATAAGCTGAAATAGTCTACCCTTTCCAGGCCCTAACCTCAGTACAGAAAAGAGGCTTTAGGAACCTCAGTACGGAAAAGAGAAGTGCATCGGTGTGCGCAAGTGTTGGGTTTCCTCTCATCATCTTCGGTGTATTACTTTCATTCTTAAGACCCTAGAAAATTGGAAACCGCTCCACTTACCAGGAACACACTTGGGAACGCAGATCTGGCGGAAGCTGTTTTTTGCTGCAGACACTTCATGACTCTGGTTTCCACAACAGCGGCATAGCTGGCTGTGCCAAGTTGCTGGAGCAGGGCACCTTATCTGCAAAGTCACGAATCCAAATGGGCTGCCACTGGCAAGGGCGGGAGGAAGTTGTTTGGTTTAGCCTCTCGGAGGGATCAGAAGATTGGGAGCTCTGGGAGGAGGGTGAAGCCGCCTGTCCCCTGTTGTCCCTTGGAACAACCCCAGGGGAAAGGTCACTGGTAGCATCTCAGAGCTACCAGTGGGGGCTGTGCACCAGAGTGTCTTTAAAAAAAAATTCTTCATTGAACTTATTACAATATTGTTTCTGTTTTATGTTTTGGTTTTCCAGCCGCGAGGCATGTGGGATCCTAGCTCCCTGAACAAGGATGGAAATGGCACCCTCCACACTGGAAGGTGATGACCTAAAAACTGGACTGCCAGGGAAGTCCCAAGAGTGTCTTAATAAAGACCATTTTGTTTGCAATAACAGAAACTCAAACCAGCTGAAGCAAAAAAGAGGACATCTATGGGAAAGAAGAGCTGGTTCCTGACAGTCCTGACTTTTCTCCTGATGGTCCTGACTTCTCAGCTTTGCTCACCCTGTGATTCTCTAACCTATCTTGTCGCCTTTCGATAAGCTCCCTTTCTGTTTAAGTTAGCCACAGGAGGTTTCTGTTATTTGCAACCAGAGGCCCTGGAGTGATACTCTGTCCTAGTGGAAGCCCAGGGCAGGCCCTAGAACTGGCCTTTCCCAGGAAAGAACCCAGGAACCAGAAAGTCATGAGGAATTAGGGTAACTTTCTGTGTCAGTTGGAATGCTTTCAGCTTTTAAATAACAGGAGTCCTGACGTGGGTAGGTGAAAATGTGGAGCCTCTCCCAGATGAACCCTGGCTGTGCAGTTTGCTTTGTTTGATGACATATTGGCAAACACAAGGCAAGTGGAGACTTGAAAAGTGTGCTTTGGGGCTTGGTCTCTCCTGCAGCTCTTGGGAACCTGTGGCTTGATCTTACCTGCTGGGCAAAGAGAGATCACACCAGGCAGAGACAGAAATCCCACTGAGGCCTTTCTAGACCAGGGTTTCTCATTCTCGGTACTGTTAACATTTTGAATCGGATACGTTTTTGTTGTGGGGAGCGGTTCTGTGCACTGTGCAATGCTTAGCAGCATCCCTGGCCTCTATCAGCAGTCCTAACCTTTTTTGGCACCAGGGACCAGTTTCATGGAAGATTCCATGGACTGGGGCAGAGGGATGTTTTCAGGATGGTTTCAAGTGCATTATATTTATTGTACACTTTATTTCTATTATTATTACATCTGCCCCACCTCAGATCATCAGGCATTAGATCCCAGAGGCTGCGGAACACTGCCCTAGATAGTTGCATCCCCCATGCCAGTTTAACTATCTGGACACCACTGAAGTTGTGTCCAGATATTGCCCAATATTTCCTGGGTGACAAAATTGCCCCTGATTGAGAACCACTGCCCTTACCCAGCTTGCCTGTCAATGACCAGGCATGTTACACGAGGCATCCCAAGCCATCCAGCTCCAGCCAGGCCAGCCTAGACCAGTACATGTGTCCTGCTTGACCCATGAAATCATGAGAAATAATGTTGGCCATTGTAAGTCAGCAAGTTGCTGAGATGGTAAAGAATCTGCCTGCAATGCAGGAGACCCAGGTTCAATCTCTGGGTTGGGAAGATCCCCTGGAGAAGGGAATGGAAACCCATTCTAGTATTCTTGCCTGGAGAATCCCATGGACAGAGGAGCCTGTGGACAGGTGGGCTACAGTCCATAGGGTTGCAAAGAGTCAGACATGACTGAGTGACTAATACTGAGAAGTTTTAAGTGGTTTGCTCCACAGCACACACAGGTACACCTGACTACAATGACTTCAACAGAAAGGGATTCATTTATTTACATAACAGGATGCACAGAGGTATGCTGTTCAGTACACTGTGGCGTACAGCACAGTGATGTTACCAGGCTCCTACCCAGGCTTTTCATATCTTTCCACTCCATTGTCCTTGAGGTGGGCTTTGGCCTCTTGCTTGTTTCCTGGTGCTTCCCAGCATGGCTCTCCAGTTCCAAGTCTGAGCTCCAGGAGAGAAAAGGCAGACAAGACAAAGAGACAAAGAGAAAAATCTCTCTTCTAGCAAAGTCTTGCCTTTAATTCCAGAAGGGAAGCCCTGTCCAGGACCTTCACTTGCATGTCATTGGCCAGAACTGAGCAACATGGCTGGGTCTAGCTGCAAGGGAAACTGGGAAATGAAGGTGCTTAACCTTCAGCTTATACAGTAGAGCGGGGCGATGACTAAGGGACTTGTAGTGTCCACTGCACTGTCTCTCTGGTGGTCTTGGTTTCTTGGCTCCACTTGTTTATCTATCCCGGCTGTCTCATTTCAGACTGGCTTTGTTTCTCCAAACACAGCGGAAGAAACGGACACACCAGCTGGGAACTGCATCAAGACCTTAGCTCCATACCACTAATAACCTGTGTGGTGATCCTGTGTCCTACTTCCAATACCAAGGGTGGAAGTACTGATTGGCCCAGCTTGGCTTAGAAGTGAAACCTGATTGGTCTGGCTTGGGTAGACAATCTACTGCTCAGCCAGCCAGCTGTGGCCAAGAGAGCAGCATTAGCTAAGGTAAACCTGATTGGGGGGGCAGTGTGCATTCTCTGAGAAAGGGGTATGTGGCTGAGGTGATACCCAAAGAACCATCTAGTTCAAGAAGTGAAGAAAGGAAATCACCATCGTGGGCTGCAAAGTTGATACGATAAAATTAACATATCCTTTGAGAGACCTAAAATACAATGGAATCACAGAAGTATCACATTTGACTTCTGCAAATTCAAATATTCACGTTCAACCAAATTAAGTATTCCCCCCACCACCACACAATTTGGCTTCCAAACATTAGCCAGCTTCTTAACTACTGTCTAACCCAGTGATCTTTTCTGGTGCTAGAGACTGCTTTTTGGATTTTGAGGATATGGTGAAGTATAAATAATATCATATTTTTATGGAAAACTGGGGTTTTCAAGATTACAATTTTTTAAAAATAATTTAAAACTCTTTTTAAAAAAATTTGTTTTTTTTTGGCTGCACCACCATGAGGCATGTGGGATCTTAGTTCCTTGATCAGAGACTGAACCTGCACCCCCTGCCTTGAAAGCATGGAGCCTTAAACACTGGATCACCAGGGAATTCCCTTCAAGATTATTTTTAAGGTCATGTGTAAGATGTATCTTCTCACTGTGTAAGATTACCTTTAGTGGAATATCACGCAAATATTTTTTCCTATTTCCTTCGAGTTTTAATCGGTATAAATAATACATTTGGTTTTAAAATATTAAAATATTTTTATTGTGGCTTTTTAAAATTAAAAAAAGTTAGTGATATTCATGATTTCTGCTGTTCCTCCCATTTTATTTGGTGGTCTTGGCCATATAAGAAAGGCAGGGAGAGGACAGATGGCTGCAGAGAGGGCAAAAATGAAAGTCTCTCCAAATACCATGGAAAGAGTGTGTCCACCTGGGCAGTGTGTGCCCTTTGGTGACTCAGTACTTGGTCTGTCCTGATGGCCTGTGACTTGAACTACTGGGCTTGTCCTGCTGTGACAGAATGGGCAGTGTGAGATGGGAGTTAAATACGTGGGTTCCAGACCCAACCCTTGAATTTCTCACCTGTGTGACTTTAGATGGGCCATTTAACCTCTCTGGACCTCAGCTTCCTCATTTGTAAAATGGGGAATATATTACTATTTACCTCCCAGGGCTTGGAGGAAGATTAGATGAGATGGGTTTTGAAAACTGCAGAGTGCCATATACATGTGACTCATTGTTATGGAAGTGATAAAAACAGGTTGGTGTTCAAATTTATTATAAGAAATTCATATATAAATGCACTATACCGTGGCCCCAGCAGCCCCCGAGGTTACCTTTCTGTCCTGTGGCCCCAGTAACATGCCCTGGGTTTTCTCAACTGTGGGTTTCTTGGAGCTCTGTGGAGGTGTGACATTTGGGTACGTCACAACCCAGACACTACTGGGCCTAGGAGTCGGAATTTTGAACTAATTCTTCATATGCCTGAGTGCGTTTACATTCGTAGATAGCTGTGAAAGAGCCCCTCTCCCCACACACTTTGAAAAATTGCACTGTGCAAAATACCAGTCTAGAAGCAACACATAGGGTAACAATCTTTTAAGTCCTAAAAAATTGTCTTTGTGATTTGGTGCAGAAGAGTCTCTCTGACTCATGGAGGAGGATCTCGCGAGACTCCGTGCAATGATGTTTCTAGTTCCTTCCACCAGGCTTAGAAAACAGAAGGCTCTGGCTGGACTTGCTGGACATCTCTCTCTTTAGCATCTCTCTTTCTTGGTCCATCTTTGCAGTGGCTTTTCTGGCTCCGACCTTCAACAAGAGCAACAAATGCAGAAACTTGACAATTGTAAGGAGATCCCCAAATATACCACTCAAATGGGCTTTTTAACTCAAAATAAAGTATTTGTAAAAAAGAAATTATATACAGACATAGATGTGTGCAAAAAGAAGCTAAAATAATCCACTATTCTCACATTACCCACAGGTAACCTTATTGGCATTCCAGTGTACTCCCTTCCAGATATAAAGATAACACTTTCTCTTCTTATATTTTCTTTTTTTGTTTTGGAAACCAGGAGTTTCTAATTACGGGCACATTCATTGGGATGGACTTTCTCTCGAAAAGCTGTTACTAAACTGAATGTCTTATGTCTCTGATGTCTTAGGAGGAGAAAATGTAGGATATTCAAGGGGAATCTGTCTAACCCTATTCTAAGCACTGGCCCTGGCTTGGGCCAGTCATGAGTATGACTCTGGGTCTGGTCTTAGCTGATCGAGCATTTTGGCACAGGCTCGGCTTTTCAGATGGTCACTCCTAGGATTTAGGATTATGGGCGCTATGATGCTACGTACTACCTGAGCTGGTTCTTTGAACTGGGGGACCGTGAGGTCATCTCTTTTTATCACATAACCAGAGATAGATGAGATCAGAGGAGATTTAGGCACAGAGAGGTGATATGAGCTCTCTGTGTGTGTTTGTGTGTAAGACAGATGATGCTTGGGAGATGATGGCCTACCAGTTCTCTTTTGAGGCCAGACTCCTCTCAGCTCTCAGTATTTATGAGGCACTCACTCTTACATCCTTATAAAAGCCCTCTCCCTCTTTCTGAATAGGTTTCTATTCATTGCAACCCAATAATTTCTCTCTCGCTCAGTTCTGTTTATACTATAGATATGATTGTAACTTGCAAGTTTCTTTCCAACAGGCTTCACATCACCAGTCCTACTTCCTGCAAGTTTTTGACTCCAACTCATGGCCCTGGGGAAAGAAGGTCTGCAGGCCTACAGGTAGTCAAGTTTCAGCTCTGCCTCTGAAAGTGTGATCCTTGGTCTTCTCATCTGTCAGATAGGGGCCAGAATGTCCTGTCTTCCTCAGGGGTTGAGAGGAGGTTCTGGGTGGATTTAAATGAAAGGGGCTGGTAGGACCATCTCTGTAACTCTTTTCATTTTAAGACAGGCTTAAAAATCACAGTCTGTGCCTGACCTATGCCAGTGGGTGCCAGGGGCCTTGAAATGTGCTTTGAGATTGCTTTCAAAATCACTGCAGGAAAACATTTCAGGGTGAGGTAGGCTAACATCTCTACACTAGCCCACAAAGTAAATATTGGTGGGAATGCCCAGATAAAAGGAAAACAGACAGTAAATGTTGAGAATCTTTTGCCTCTAAACCAGTTTTCCTTTGTATCCTTTTTAGTTTGATTTTCAATAGAATTGGATGGGTCCCCAGGGCCAGTGCCCTGACCTGGTGTGGGGCTGGCTGTCAGAGCGAGAGGCTGGGTGTTTGTTAAAAATGAAGATTCCTTAGTCCCAGGGTCCCCCAAGTCCCAGGTCTGCCATGAGCTTGGGGTGGGAAGCACCACAGAGCAAGCTTTGGCCAACTTTTTTGAGTGATGAGGTCGGGGACAGCAAAAGGCAGAGGGGATGGCTGAACCTGGAAAAGGAAGGGGTGAAGAATGGGAAATGTGAAAATTCAAGTGTGGGCCCGAGGGGTGGGGGAAGCCTGGCTGGGTCTCTCCCTAGCCAGGGACCTCTCACAGCAATAGGCATTCATCCTGCATGTTTGAATCGCTTTCCTGGCTCACCCTTAGAAGAACAAGGTCAGGATAGGAGCCTGTCATTTAAATAAGGACAATTTAAATTGGAAACTTGGCAGTTCTATTTCTAGTTTTTTAAGGAATCTCCATACTGTTCTCCATAGTGGCTGTACTAGTTTGCATTCCCACCAACAGTGTAATGGGAGGGGGGTTCAGGATGCGGAGCACGTGTACACCCATGGCGGACTCATGTCAATGTATGGCAATACCACTACAATATTGTAAAGGAAAAAAATAAATAATTAATTAAAAAAATAAATTGGAAATTTGGAAATTAACTGGGATAATTCCAGTTAATACTCAGGGCATACTGGACTGGCAGATCTGGGCACAAAGATCCCAGTTCATTCCCACACCAACCCAGGTCTTGGTTTTAAACATCCCTACTTCAGGGAGGCCTCTCCTGGTCCTTGGACTGGGGAGGGGGATGGAGAGATCCCTGTGAAAAGTGTTCCTGAGCTCAGGAACAACTCAGAAAGTACTGCATTGGCCAAAAAGTTCATCTGGGTTTTTCCATAACATTTTAATGGTAAAACCTGAATTAACTTTTTATCCAACCCAATATTCTGGGTTTTTCCATAACATTTTAATGGTAAAACCTGAATTAACTTTTTATCCAACCCAATATTTGTTTATTTATTTGCCCCAGAATAAAACGCCATGAAAGACTGGGAGTTTTACATGTTTCTTCATTGATCTAACCTGGCGTTTCCCATTCTTTTTTTCATTATCATCCTTTTCCTTAAGAAGCCTTCTGAGACATTTCCCCCTAATTACTCTTGTTGTTGTTTAGTCTCTAAGTCGTGTCCAACTCTTTTGGGATCCCATGGACTGTAGCCTGCCAGGCTCCTCTGTCCATGGGATTTCCCAGGCAAGGACATTGGAGTGAGTTGCCATTTCCTTCTAAATGGATCTCCCCAGCCCAGGGATCGAATCTGTATCCCCTGCACTGCAGGTGGATTCTTTACCGCTGAGGTGGAAAGTTCTCACCCTGTGAAATTTGATTATTACAGATAGCACTGTATGTATTTCTGTGCTTTATACATTAAAAAAAGTAGAGTTTTGCCCTCTCAGGGGTGATATTGCTGCCACTGAGAATGGGATTAAATCCTAACACCTGAATATTACCCGCCATATCGCAGGCCTCTCAACAAATATTCGTTGAATGAATGAAGGCTGGGGTCATATCTCTTTGTTCATTTTTCTGTCCCCAGTTCCTAGCACAGTATGTGGCCTAGACTAGGTATTCAATTTATTAACTAGAAGATTTTCCCCTTTAGCATACGATTGATAATTATAGACGACTATTAGCTACAGAGGAAAAATAAAATAAAATCGATGTGAATCCCCAGGATCTTAAAAAGGAATAATGTGCTAGTTCTGAAGTGTCCTAGAGATGGAGACTCTGTTATGAGAAACACTGAGACTCTCTGGGAGTCTCTTATGCAAGACTGAGAGAGCAAATTTTATACGTCCCATCTTTATCAATGTGGTCCTGGTGATTCCATCCCCTGAAGGACTCCAGGTCCACTCTGGAGGAAGGAGTCGCCCAAGCTACACTTGGTAGGGAAACTGGAGGAAACCTTTCTGTACCAAGGAGATCTCAGACACCAATTTCTAAGCTGGGACTGGAGTGCAAGGAAAATGGGAAGCTGGCTCTTTGCTCTCAGCCAAAGCACCATTTGCCCCTACTCTGTTAAAGCCAAAGGCAGCATGAAATGCCAAGGGGTCTTATATCTCAGAGAAGCACAGTGTTCCCACAACATCTGGGACCCATGTCAATATCCCCTCCGTCATTTTACATCCCCAGGTGGTCCTCAGACAAAACCTAGCTTAGGGCTCTTTCTTCCTCCTCTGCTTTAGTCATATAGGTGAATGAATAAGTAACAAACTTCCCAAAATTTCCACTTTGCAGTGTGGCAAAGGTCTCAGATCCATAGGGGCCCCCAGGACACGCTCTGTTATTTTAATGTCCTGCTCTGCGACAGTAATCATCTTCTGGCGTTAGAACAAGATGCTGGTTGAGAAGAAGCTTCCGTTTTCCAAATATATCCCTCATCTAGAATATCTTTGTTTCTTCTACCAATGATAATTTGGTTGCTTCAGAATGACTGTGGCCTTTTATCAAACTTGAATATGTCTCTTCTCTCTTATTCAACCAAAATGTGTTCAGCTTTCAAGCTCCCTGAGAGCTCGCCTTTACTTTCTGCAAAGTGGGAACACGGATTGGCTTAATTCCAGTTCCAGGGCTGATCTGTCAATGGCAATGTTTCAACATGCTCAAGATTTCAAAGTCTTAATTCTCAACTTTTAAAAGAATTTTAGAGGATGCTTCTGTGAAATTCAAGAGAAATGCCATTGGAAGTGTTATCAGGTTTATTACCTGGAAGTTTATAACCTCAAGGAAGAAAAGCCAGCACTCTCATCTGGGTGTTGGACGTCTCCTACTTAGCAGCATGGCTCTGGACAAATGGTCTTTAAGCCTCAGACACCTCATCTGAGAATTACACCTCATCTGGGTGTAATAATAAAACCTACCCCCCACAGGGTTGTTGTGAAGCTTGAATGAGATACTGCAGGTCGAGTGCTTAGCTCTGTGTGCAGGGCACACGCTAAATGCTCAGTACACGATAGACACAGTGTCACTGTCGACTGGGCTTCCTGCTGATGTTCTATGGTTTTCTCTCTTCTCTCCTCTCCTGGCTCACCTGGAAATTTGAGTTCTGCATCTTGTTCTTCACCGCCTCTACAAACATTCGTCTCTTTAACACAGAAAGAATATTGACAAATTTTAGCTTATGCTCTGCTTTGTCCTTTGCATCAGAGAAAAACAGATTTTTCTCAACTTTCGGATGCTACCCATTTGGATGAAATGTTGAGTCTTCCTAGGTGAGGACATGAGGATGAGGGTCTGCGGAAGAGGGAGGGGATAAGGATGGCAGTGTGGGGGGAGGGTCTGTAGAATGGGATGTGGCTTTGGGGCAACGTTACACTGTCCTGCTGAACCTCTTAAGAGATCTCTGTTCCAGATTCCATAGAGAAGGAGGTGGGCCAACCAAGAAGGCTATGAAGGATGCTATATTCTCCCTGGAGGGCAGATCTGCTTTAGGGGGAAGCACAGCCTTCCAGGTTGCTAGAAGAGGCTGTACATGTGCAGTGGTTTCCACCCAATGGCCTAGGCAGGACAAAAGGCCCAGCGGTTAACGTCCCTGGCAGGGACTCTGGGGACCTGTTGGGAAGCCATCACTGAGAATCTGGAGCTTGCCACTCCCCTGGGGTTTGATTACTATTGCTGCCCTGATCTGCTCAAGACTCTGCACCTAAGGGACAGTTCATCAAAGAAAGAGCATCCCCGAGACACTGGAGACACCAAAGGGAGAGGGAACTGGGGTTCTCCTTGCAGACTGACATCCTGCAGGTGAATGTGTAGGGGTGTCAAGAAGGGGCCTTTCTCAGAGAGCCCTGAGCATCAGCTGGGGTCGCCAACCCAATTCTTACAGGGGCCAGGGAAGTAAAGGAAGTGGGTGAGGTGAGCCCGGGGAGGGGTGGCAGCAAGTCCACGAGCCCAGCGCTAAGGGGCCTGGAAGATAGAGGCTTGTGATGGTGGCTTGTGAGACTGTGGGCCTAGTGTCCCCAGGTCTTGCAAGTTTCCCAGAGAAGCTGGAAATCTGGAGTATTCTGTTAAACTGCCCTACTTTGAAATGTACCCCCCAAAATCCCATGAGTCAAATGAAACATGTCTGGGCTGCCATCTTGCGACATCTGCTTCAGAACCTCCCCGCCTGGTGTCTAGTTGGTGCTCAGTAAGTGCTGGAGGGGTTGTCAGATAAAATACAGGATTCCCAGTTCAATCTGAATTTCAGAATGAAACCAAAATACTTTTTACTATGAGTATGCCCCCGTGCAATATTTGTAACATATTTATACTTAATAACTGTTTGTTGTTTATCTGCAATTAAAACTTAACACATCCTGGGCATGCTGTTTTTTTTTTTTTTTTTCTCCCTCAAATCTGGCAATGCTACTGGGCATTCATAAAATTCATGGAGGAAGTAAGCCATCTTTTGGGACAGGTCATAGGTACTAGTAAGACTCTTCCATTCTCCCTGAAGGACGCTAAGTCTCCCTGCAGGACTGTCCATGAAGGCTTATGCGCCCATATCGAACAGGTAGTTGTCCTCCAGGCATTTTTCATAGAGAAGGCCTTGAGCTTGCAGCCACTCAATATTTATCACAAACTCAGTTGAGGCAGTCACCATCCAAATTTCCAGATATTATAAAGCAGTGGTATTAAACCAACAACCTCCTTCCTTCCCATCCCACCCCCACCTTTTTCCCCTAAACCTTTTATCCAAGCAAAATTCCAAGAGGAACTTGGGGTTTAAAACAGACAATGGAGAGCTTCTCTGGTGTGAGAAAGGTGTGTGTGTGTTGAGAGTCATCCCCTTCCCATGGCACCCAAGGGCTCCAGGGAACTCCAGTTTGAACACTGCTCTGAAATACCTTTTTGGGTTAAGTCCAATCAGTGGATGGCTGGGCCCTGAAAGGCAGAGCCTGGCCCGTATGCACATGCTTTTCCTGGACTCACTGGGATATGATGTCATCAGTCTCTCAAGATCTATGCAAAGCCATGACCCAGCTAGCACTGCACAGCTATTCTTAGGGGTGTTGCTCATTACACCACACAATATCCTCTCTGGAGAAGAATCCAGAATTGTCTTTGTTCTAGGAACACTTCTGAGCATCACACTCATCATATCTCATGTACACAGTGAACTCTAGACCATGCTGGGTTTTCCATTTCCCTTTGGCTACCAGAAAGCCCACTGTCTAATGGGGGCCCCCTTTGGCAGGTGAAAGGGTGTTATAACAGGCACCTTCATCCTTATTTTTGGCTCTATTTTGTACCACCCCCCTCCTTATTCCTCCTACTGTACTTCATTCTTAGGGCAGAGGTTTCTGGGATTCCCTACTCCTACCTTCTTCTTTTCTTATGATTTTGTCTCTATGTCCCCAAATCATTCAGCACCCAGGATGGTTGCGCTGCCCTTCTGCCTTCTCTCACTTCCAGATCCTGGTCTCTCGGGTCCCTTGTGCAGGTTGCAGGCAGGAGAAGGGGCTGGGGCAGGAGCTGGGGTGGGGAAGGGGAACGGAGTGGAGGAGGGTGGAGTGTTTTTTGGGCTGCCCATGCTGGCATTTGTACCCCACAAGCTCTTGCCCTTTGAAAATAAGGTATCTACTTTGTGTCTGGCTGCAAAGATCAGAAAGGGTCTCTGTACCTGCCTCTCTTTCTCTTTGAAAGAACAGTTGCAAGCTGCCGACTCTTTGGCATTTCTCTGTTCGAGGTCTTCTAAACGTTCCTAAGTGAAAATATCAGGTGAGCAAGACAGTATTCAGTGTGTCCCCACTTGTTCCATTGGGGGACACACCTCTGAGGTTGCTAGGAGATGCTGGGATTCACTGGGTTTGGTGGGCAGAAGAAGGGGGCAGGTGAGGGTCTTTTTCTTTAGCCATCTTCTGTCTGTATGCTGCACCAGCCTAGCCACATCGCCCTACTTCATCATCGTGGGCAGGAAAGTACCATCCACAAGCCCCTCCCATCACAACCTCCTCCTACATAACATCTACCAATTTCTACTTGTTGGCTAAAAACACGCAAACGGTGCTGAGGAAAACAGGATCTTGAGAATACGCGGGCCCAAGGAAATCCTGGAAAATAGTGAGTTAAATAGAAGAGTGAGGATAACCATGATGGAGGTGAGCATGTATCCTATGTGGTCCCATGTACTAAGGGTTTTGTATGCAACCTCCCATTTCATCCAAGGCTATTGAGTTAGGTGCCATTTTTATTCTCATCTTAAAAACAAGGGAAGTGAGCTAATTAAGCAGAAGGAACTTTAGGGGGCTCCTGCCTGGCTGAGGGGGCTTTCCAGGTGGCAGAGCGGTAAAGAATCTGCCTGCCAATGCAGGAGCCGCTGGTTCGACTCCTGAGTCAGGAAGATTCCCTTGGAGGAAAAAAAAATGCAACCCACTCCAGTATTCTTGCCAGGATAATCCCATGGACGGAGGAGCCTGACGGGCTAAGAGTCCACGGGGTCGCAAGAGTGGGACCCGACTGAGTGACTTAATCACACATGCTCGCTCGCTGGGCTGAGGCCACAGGCAAAGTGGTGGCCGTGCCCCCTAGTCAGGATTTCATTGGCTGGAGATTTGATTGGCAGGCGAGCTGGCAGGGTTTCTGCCAGAAGCAGCCGGTGCCCTTCAGCCTTTCTTAGACTTCAAGCCCTAAGTAAAAGGGTTTGCGTGCTTTTCAAATGGCCACTTCTGTGCATTTAAAATTTTCCTATTGAGAAACCCCAGCATTAGGCCATTCACAAAAGGTATCTGGGTCCTTTCTTGGCTGTGACCCGAGTGGTATTCACTGAGGAGAAAAAAGCGTCACAGAAGAGCAGCCGGCTTTGGGAGGACCAGGGACGGCGTCAGCTGGCAGGAAGCTCCCTGAAAGAAACGCAGGAATCCCCACCCATCCATGGGCTGGCTATTCTTCCCCTTAGAAAAGGGGCTTGCCGTGTGCCAGGCACTGCGGGCATTTTGCCATTTAACCCTCCCGCTGCCCCAAGGAGCGGGCCTCCTGTTACCATCTTTGGTGGTTTTGGTTGAGGAATGTGAGATACAGAGGTCAAGCCACCTACTCAAGGGTCTCTAGGGGCAGGAGCGGAGCTGGATTGCTGTTTGTTTGACTCCACCTCTCGCCTCTGAGAGACACTGCGGGCTTCTCGAGTGACTTGGATGTGGATTAGTGTGAGCTCCGCCTGGGCCAGGGTCCCTTCTCTCTGCCACGTGGAGAGAGCTACAGACTCAGCGCCTTCCAGAGCCCCTGGTGATGACCACCAGGTTCTCTGTGAATGCCTAGCCTTTCATATCAAGTCTCATGTTCACAGCTAGAGGTATTAGTGTGAAAATAAAGACTTTTCATTCTGGAAGGTGCTGCTTAGTAAAGAGATAGTCAAACATTTAAGACGACAAACTACATTTTGGGGGGTGGGGGTTGGGGGGGGTGGATTCTGAAGCTTCAGATGTTTTAATTTCATCTCTCAGTGCTTCAACCCTGCCAGCTCAATGACAGGGTGAACACTTTCAAAGTTTTGTATGGGAGGCTAAAAAGTAAGGCTCCTTGTGAAAATACTAGGTGTAAAACTTAGGAAAGGGGCATTCTATTTTCTGTTAATTTCCACTTAAAAACAATGAAGACATTCACCCTGGAAGGAACTGATGCCAAGACAAATGTATACACGTGCCCTTTAGAATCCAGCAAAACTGTAAAGTTTATTATTTTTTCTTCCTGATAAACAGGGATTTCTGATGACATAGTAATAAGAAGCCTGAAATGCAAACCCGAGTCCTGGAGTGAATACTCTGGGAGCAATGGTGAGAGAAATAGGAGGCAGGCACCTGGGTGAGGGAGACGCAGAAGGAAGGGATGTGGGAAAGTGAATGTGGGCTGGAGAGGGCAGCAGGTGGGAAGGAATCCTGTTTCTGCAGCTGAGCAGCCAGGGAGTGGTACCCTCTGTCAGCTCAGCCCTCCCCTCTCTCCAGTGGGCTGATGCTCACCAGCTTCCCTTGTGGGGTTGATGGGAGAGATGAAGCCTGTATGGTGTGGAGCAGGTGCCTGCCCTTTGGTAAATGATAAAGTAAAGTAAATGATACTTAAAGTGCTCAGTAAACAATATCATTGGCGACACCATGATTGTGGTTGTAGTTCATGTACTTCTTTCCTCCAATTATGAATTTCACGAATTTGAAAGCTCCTAGCTCTAGCTCTTCTGGGGACCCTGACACAGGTTCACCTTGGCCATTTCAGACCCTTCTTTGCTGAAAGATATCTAGCGCCAAACAGACTGGCACGTCCCCTGCATTGTGTATGAATGAGGCAGCCCATGAATAATGCATGTAAAGCCTGATTATGTAAATCCTCAGGTTTTCAGCACATGACAATGGCCTTTTTTGGGTCCTTTGCTGTCCCATTCTGTGGTCTGGTGTCTCTGCTTTGGGGCCTGCCAAGCCCTGGGGCTCGGGGGATGTCTCAGGGAGGGGTGAGTTCTCCAGAGGGTACATCAAAGGGAAAGTCAGAACTCTGTCAGTGGCCAGCTCTCCCTGGCATTGCTTGGTGTGAAAGGAAACTGTCCTCTGCCTGAGGCAGCCCCATGAAACACGCAGATTGAGGTCTGTGATGTTTAATTCAGAACGGTGAGCACTAGAAACACCACATCCGGGCTCCCTCAGAGCAGGACAGCAGCCACTTCCATTTCTGGGGCTACAAGCCAGAGAGCCTGCTGTCTGGAAACCTCCTCCTGGAAAGTTTGCAGAATAGAGGACAGCCTTCTGCAAGGAATTCATCTGACCATCACCTCTTGGTTGAGAAAGACATCCTTCTATGACCTTCTAAGGCCTGGCCTCCTTAGAGCTCATGTAGGCAACACACTTACAAATACACACACATACAAACACACAGCACATATTCACAGGCATACACATAAGCATGCATGCAAAAATACACAGCTCCAAGTTAGAAAGACTAACAGGTACAAGGAGGCAACTGGGGGCCAGACCTGCAAAGAATGCAGGACCTAGGACTAGAGAGATCTGGGGCTAGGTAAAGTCTTCACTTAGGACTTCCTTGGTAGCTCAGACAGTAAAGAATCTGCTTACAATGCAGGAGACCTGGGTTCAATCCCTGAGTCAGGAAGATCTCCTGGAGAAGGAAATGGCAATCTACTCCAGTATTCTTGCCTAGGAAATCCCATGGGCTGAGGAGCCTGCCAGGCTGCAGTCCATGGGGTTGCAAACAGTCAGACATGACTGAGTGACTAACAAGACTCTGTGAACTACCAGCTACTCTATGAACTTGGCCAAGTCTCTTTTTTAATTCGTTGAGCCTCAGTTTCCTCATCTGTAAAATGGGGATCATCATGACAACCAGGCAGGGCTACCAGAGGCATTAATAACCCTGATCATGGCTGGGTAGCATGAGTGGAGCCCAATGTCTGCAGACATCATGAAGAGATGGGGGCTATGGTAATTTTCCCTGTTTGCCTGATGCCTGCCTGGAGATCTGCTTGACCTTAGGTGAGAGTGAAGGGCCAGGGAGAGTCTGGTCTATTTAGGAGTGCTGTGCCAGTGCCCAGTGGAGCTAGTGACATGCTGCTGACAACAGGAGTGGACGGTCACGGGTGTTAACTGCCAAGAAGACCAGCGACCCCACTACTGACTGCGGTGCAGGCACAGGGTTCCAGCGAGCTTCTGGAGCTGGTGTCCAGCTGCTGCCCATGCCTGTCTCGATGTGTGTGGGGACTTCTGGCAGCAGACTCTACTGGGTCTGGGGCAGCACTCACTTCAGAGACCACCTGCACAGTCAGCTGGCCACAGGGAAGACAGCCTCATCCACCTGCCAAGTCCCAGGCCCTGAGCTGCATGCTTCAGAGCCTGGACAGGTGTACCTGGGCATTGGAAACCGTCCTGAGTTTAGACAGTGACAGCTTGGATAGGAAGGGTTACCTGTGTTGTATTCAATCCTCACAACAATCCTGCAAGGAAGGTGCTCTTAGCTCCCATTCACCGATGAGGAAAGTGAGGCTCAGAGAGGGGGACTGATTTGCACAAGGTCACACAGTAAGCAGGGGAGTTTGACCCCAGGACCCACTGAGTCTTGTGCCATGTGATAGATGAGATAGCAGGATGAGGGGAGGAGGTGGCCTCTTAGCTGGATCACCAGCCTGAGTGTCAGTCTTGGTCTCTCAAGTCAATGCTCTCACCAAGTTCATGCCAGGAAGCAAATCCCTCATCCCCATGCCTTTCCTCTGTGGCTCCCACAGCCTCGAATGCACACCTGTCCATCCCTTTGGTGGACAAACTCCAACTCTCCTTTGCAATTCATAACAAATGTCAGCACTTGGAAAACACTCCCTGAATGCTCCAGACTGAGCCAAGTACCCTTCTCTGGATCTGAACAGAGCCCTTACCCCATTAAGTCAGCCTGAAATCAGCTCTTTACCTGTATGTTCTGCACTGAAAAATATGTCCTTCAAGGACATTCATCTATCTCTATCCACCTGATCATTCATCTACCTGAACACCTATTGATCCACTGATCTGGTGTCCATCCATCCACCCATCCATCCATCCATCCATCACTTGTCCTTCCATCCATCCATGTACCAAATATTTACTGGGTGTCTACTATTCTCTGGGTACTCAGAATAGCAAATTGAAAATCTTTATTCTCAGAGAACTTATTCATCTGTGTGTCCCTTGCACCTGGCAGAACAATGAAAGTAAGAACAATAGACACTATTTTAAAAAATTCAAGACGCTTGCTAAGCTTATTGTGGCAATTACTTCATGTGGCATGGAAGTCAAACCATTATGCCGTATACCTTAAACTCAATATGGTGTCAATTACATTTCAATAAAACTGGCAGAAAAATAGTTGTCTGAATAGAAAGAACACAGTAAAATACATGAATTCTCAAAAGTTAAAAAAGATACAGACAAGCTAGACTATGAGTCTCAGAGGGCACTGTTTATAGCAGTCAAGACGTGGAAGCAACCTAAATGTCCACCGACAGAGGAGTGGATGAAGAAGATGTGGTGCATGTACACAGTGGAACGTTACTCAGCCGTAAAAAGAGGGAAATCATGCCATTTGCAGCAACAGGGATGGGCCTAGAGAGTATCATACTAAGTGAAGTCAGGCAGACAGAGGAAGGCAAGCATCATATGATACCACTCATACGTGGAGTCTAAAACACTGATACAAGTGAGCTGATTCATAAAACAGAACCAGACTCACAGTTTGAAAACAAACTTATGGTTATCAAAGGGGAAAGGTGGAGGGGGGATGAATTAGGCATTTGGAATTAACACATACACACTACCATATATAAAACAGATAATCAACAAAGACCCATGTATAGCACAGGGAATGCTACTCAATATAATAACCTATCTGGGAAAAGAATCTGAAAAAGAATGGATATATGTATATGTATAACTGAATCACTTTGCTGTGTACCCAAAACTAGCACAAAATTGTAAATCAGCTATACTCCAATATAAAATTAAAAATTGAATTAAAAAGAAAGAAAATACGGACAAGCTAGACTCTGAGTCTCAGAGTGGTTAAGAAACCTGCCTGAAGTCACACGGTAAATGAAGAGCTATAGTCTAAACTTAGGTCTGTCTGATGCTAAAGCTATTCTGCCACTTTCCTTTGCATCAGTAAATGCATACTGTACTGCCTAGATCCCGCTGGGACCTCAGCTGGCCATCTCTAAAGGGGGCTGAGGGGCAGCCTGGAGACTCTGCTCCAAGCAGGCGCCACTTACCTTCTGCTGCCGGATCGCCCTGTTGGCCCTCTTCTCCTGGTGCAGCTGCTGCTCCATGCGCTCCAGGGCCTCCTTGAGCAGCGCCTTCTCTTCGGCCTCTTTGTAGATGTCATCCTCCAGCTTGGCCACCTGTGACTGGTACATCTGAACCGACACTTTGCTCTGCCTGAGCACATGGGAGAGACAAAGTCTCTTTTCCCCTCATCTTTCTCACTTACCAGCAATGCCCCTGCCCTGGGAGATTCTCAGGATACTTCTGTGTATGCTTAACTTCGCGGTTTCATTACAAGTGGGAGAGAATAATGAAGTTTGGGGACTAGAGGGCAGAATAAATAGCTCATGGGCTGTGTAAGTGTGGCATGAAGCTGACACAGGTTATATTACCAGCCCCTCCCAATTTCCCAAGGAGGGTCAGGGAACTGATACTACTGAAAATAAGATGGGATTATGAAGAGCACACACATGGGGAAATATCAGACACACTCATAAAAGGTGCGCCTTACCCCTTAAGAGAGTATAGGGCACTTTAACTGCTGCTTTCTGGCCCAGAGGACTTGCCTCCATCAGACCCTGAGTCATGATCCCGCCTCCCCTGCACACCCAGACCTCTGTCCTCCTGTCTTGGTCCAGAGGTCTGCTGCTGCCCTGAGGTTTAACCTGGAGAATGGAGGTCTGGGCCTTTCTGTTGGGACATGGGCCCTACCTGAGCTGTTCAATGTCTTTCTCATAACCTCTCAAAAGCTCCTCTTTTCTCTCCAGCCGGTTCTTGAGTTGGGTGATCTTATCGAACACCATATCGAGGTCTCTTTGTCGAAGCTGGTTGACTCTCTCCCTCTCTTTAGGGGAGAGTGTTTCATAGACACATGACCTGACATATCTTTGATGTTCATCAGACTCCCGAGTGTTTTGCTCATATCCATGTACTACGAGAAAGCATTTTGCAGGTAAGAGCCTTGGTCCACCACCACTGGTGGCTGCTTTAATGAGGAGTGTGTGTCCTGTGCTCACTCAGTCGTGTCTGACTCTTTGCGATCCCATGGACTGTAGCCTGCCAGGTTCCTCTGTCCATGGGATTTCCCAGGCAAGAATACTGGAGTGGGTTGTCATGCCTTCTTCCAGGGGATCTTCCCAACCCAGAGATCAAACCTGCATCTCCTGCACTGGCAGGCAGATTCTTTACCACTGAGCCACCTGGGAAGCCCTTTAATAAGGAGGCAAGTGTCTAATTCTGTTTCATTCACTTTCTGCAATCACAGAGAACACATGCTTTGGAAAGGAGTACAATTGGGCTTTTAATCTGACTTTCATGTTCCCTGCATCCATTTACGCTATGCCTTTTTGAGAACTAGGGAGAAGATGACAACAGATAGAAACATTTATTATTGCTACCCAGTTTTCCAAGGAATTCAACTATGCAATTTCCAACCCATGCTGGGATAGTAAATGGGTCTCGCAGAGCTGTAATAACAACTAAATATCTATGAAGGGTTGATGTTTAGTTAAGCTATCTGGTGGTTAACACTGCCTGAGGGGGTTGCAGGTTTGGACAGGAGCGGGGACTGATGCTAGGTGTACATACCAGCTTTTCACTGAGATCCAGAGCCTCAGTTGCATCTGTTTTCCCTAATTTATTGGTGGCCATGATGGGCCCTGGGCTGGAAAGGCCATTTTGAGGCTGAAATAAAAAAAGAAATAAAAACTCTCTCTAGGTATTCATTATGATTTTCTACATCCAGAAGAAGAACCCAAAGAATAACTGAAGAACCAGAAAGTTACCAAAGAATAACTTGACAGTTGTTGTTCAATCACTAAGTCATGTCCAACTCTGCAACCTCATGGACTGCAGCACTCCAGGCTTGCCTGTCCTTCACGTCTCCTGGAGTTTGCTCAGATTCATGTCCATTGATTTGATGATGCCATCCAGCCATCTCATTCTCTGTCACCCACTTCTAGCTGTTTTTTATTCCAGTTTGATTCCTCTGGGAACTGCTTTCTTACAGCTCTGTTCCCATCCCTTAAGAGCATAACTTTTCTTGAAATGACACATCATTAGTCCTGTTCTTTGGTCACTGTTTTCCCTCTAGACCAGCGGTTCTCAAGTGGGGATGACTGTGTGCATTCTCCCTTTACCTGGGACATTTAGCAATGCCTGGACATGTTGGTGGATGTCACAACTGCTACTGGCATCTAGTGTGTAGAGGCCAAGGTTGCTGCTAAACACCCAGTGACACACAGGATAGTCCCCCAAACAAAGAGTTACCTGGCTCAAAAAATTGGTAGCACCGAGGCTGAGAAGATAAGCTGCAGAAAACAGGAGTCCTGTTGCCTTTGCTCGGCTATTCTTTCTCCTGCTCCTTCTCTCCTTTTAATTATTGCCAGCCTTGGAGGTTTCCTGCTCTGTGGTGTCAGTGGTGGGATGAGGGGTTGTTGCCAAGGAGAAGGCAAATCTTGGAAGCAGGATCAGGATATGGGATCCAGCTGAGCTCCCCAGCTAGAGATGGTCCCTCCCTTTCCACTCTCAGAGGAGCGTTTGCTCTTAGCAGGAAAACCAACACATTTCTTTCTTTCATTCTTTTTTAAAAATATTGTTTTGATGTGGATCACTTTTTAAAAGCCTTTATTGAATTTGTTATAATATTGCTTCTGTTTTATGGGTTTTTTTTAGCCCTGAGGCATGTGGGATCTTAGCTCCCCAAAAAAGGATCAAACACTGCACCCTCTGTATTGGAAGGTGAAGTCTTAACCACTGGACTACCAGGGAAGTCTCAAAGCAACACATTTCTGAAGATTCACATGTCTAGCAAATGTCTAGAAAAATGAGTTTGAATGATTTTAATTATTTCTTTCAGCAGCCCAAGGATGGTCTGGATCCAGCTGTGGCAGCAAACCATGCCAGCAGGTTCTCTGCCTAACGCTAACCCGAGCTGTCCATTGTCATGTGTCAATCAAATGCCCAATCAAACACCTTCCACCTAACAATCAAATTACTTCTGCAAATCTGGGCAAATCAAACTAAGCCCCCTAAGGAAGGAAGGCTTTCTTGAATAATACCATTGAAATACTATTTAATAATAATCACAAGTACCATCTATTAAGTGCTCACTATGAGCTAGGCACTGGCATAAGCACTTTACATAATCATCTCCTTTAATTTTTCCATCATCATTTTACAGCTGGGAAATGGAGTCCCAGAAAGGTTAAAAGCCTGCCAAGGTTACTTGGTTTGCAGAGCTGGGATTAGGACACAGGCAGGTCTCTGATTCTAGAACTGTTGTGTCTTCTTAATCATCACGGCTCCCTTCTGCTACCTTTTCTGTGTTTGGGCTTTTGAGTTTACAGAAAGAAGCAAATTTTAGGCAAACTCATGGCATAATGTTATATAACTTGTTGAATATTTTCTGCAGAATATAACATATGATATGAAAAGGAGGGCCCGGAGATTGACCAGGCCAACATCAGTGTGATGCTACATCCTGCTATGCACATTTGAAAGCCCCCTTTCTGTTCAAACACTGGACCACTGGTACTGCTAGGCACTGACCAATCGATCCAGATGCCAGGCTAACAGGGAGGATCTGACCCTGAACCAGCGATGCCAGGGCACCTGGACAGATCTGCCCTCAGACCCACCCTCACCACGTGCCAGTCACTGCAGAGGCAAATTACCACTCGGCTCTCTACTCGTGAGAAAGCTGGCAAATCAGGTTTTACATCCAATATTTTCTGGAGGTTTTTTTCCATCCCGAGAGTCTTTAAGTCTAGAAATGATTCATCCATGTGGTCCTTATGATCTAAAAAAAGAAATAATTTAGACTCAAAAGAAAGGTTCAGGAAGAAGTCACTGGATGTAAAAAAGTCACAGCTGACTGTTAACTGGACACTTATCATGGGCCAATACTAACCCTCACAATCTGAGCCCAGAGAGGTGAAATGACTTGCCCACAGTCACACAGCTAATATGAGGCTGCAGCCTCACATGGTTGAGGCACTGAGGGTGAATCTTTGCCCACAGGTAGGAGGATGGAACTTGAACCCAGGCTTCTAGGGTCTGGCTCTGTGTTCCACCCAGCAACTCTCTGTTTCTTGAGAGCCCCATTCCCTCTAAACAGGGTGTTTATCTAGGGAGTTCCCCAAGGTTGATCCTTGAACACCATCAGTCTATGCAAAAGTTTCCCTTGGGCCATAGAGAAATAAGAAAAAGAAGGACAATGTTACAAGTTTTTCATGAAATCCTGTTTGTTTAGTATCAAGGCCTGCTCTTGACTTTGAGATCATGTCTGCCCATCTTCCCCTACCCCCTGCCCAACTCATCTTCTTTTTTTTAAAAACTACATCTTTTCACTTATGAAATGATAAGAATAGAAGACAGTGATCCTGATCAGCCCCCACAGGAAACCCTCAGGTCTGGGGCCCATGGCTCAGTACAGAAAGGGCCACTAGGAAGGAGGGAACTTACTTGAGGAGCCGGCCTTCTCAAGTTCTTTAATTCGCGCACGAAGCTCTGATAAGGCCTTTTTCTGACGTTGAATGACCTCCTCATGTCGGGACCCTTTGCATTTGGCCCCTAGATCACTGAAGGACTGCTCCTGTGGCCAGAAAGGTGCAGACAGCGGCTTTATTAGGGATTGGAATCTCTCTCTTATATTTGAAGAAACATGAACAATTCATGGATTAGCAGAAACCCTGTCACTTAGTACCCTGGAAAATATTGTTAAGGGGCTTCAACAGAGAAGGAATTTAAATATTTCACTTCAAATACAAAGTCACATCTAGGAAGATTTCCAACTTCCCTACTGACTTAGCATCACTATAAATAAGAGATCCCCTCTATGTTTCCTCGCCATGTTTTCTTTCTTTCTTTTTTCCTAATATTCTTCTAAGTTTGGGTTTCCACTTGTCATTCTGTTCTCATCTTTGAACAATCACATCAAATTCACCCTGAAGGGGGAACTTTTTGGTTCTTTTTTTTGGTCTAGTTTCTTCTCCGACCAGGGATCAAACTCATGCCCCTTGCAGTGGACGCATGGCGTCTTAACTGCTGGACTGCCAGGTAAGTCCTGGAGGGACATTTTTCGGTGCTTGGCTGGTAGTAAGGATGGTGGTCTCATATTGCTATGGGGAATTGGATGGATGGGCTCTTGGCTGGTCTAGAGAGACCTAGTAAGTCCTCTCTGGGGTCTCTTCTCCCTTCCAGGCCCCCACCACACATTCCTTCATTTCATTCAGGCTCTGCTCCCCATCTCCTCCTGCAGAGGCCTCCCTACTGCCTTGTCCCAAAGAGCCCCCTCCCCTCTGCTACTCAGCCCCAGTCCTGCTGTATCCTTCCTTGGAGGGTTCACCCTCGCTGGGCATTTTGTTAGTCGTTGCCTTATCACCTCTCTCCTTTTTCAGAATGTGGACCCTGTGAGGAGGGGCTTCTCAGGTGGTGCCAGTGGAAAAGAACCCGCCTGCCAATGCAGGAGATGTGAGAGGTGTGGATTTGATCCCCTGGGTCGGAAAGATTCCCTGGAGGAAGGCATGGCAACCCACTGCAGTATTCTTGCTTGGAGAATCCCTGGACAGAGGAGCCTAGCGGGCTACAGACTATGGGGCTGCAAAGAGTTGGATACAACTGAGCATGCACGCATGGACAGAGCTTGTCTCACATGTAGGCCGTGCAATTCCCAAAGCTCAGCCCTGTGCCCGAGCACAGTAGCAGCTCCATAAATATGGAGCCAGAAGGGGCCTGCCCCAGCGTTCCTGCTGGGACCAAGGTTCCGCCCTGAGAGAAGGGGGTGCTGCGCTGAGTAGGGCCTCACTAGACCCTGATCCTGGCTCCAGCCAGCTTTCAGCCTGCTCGGCTGGTCCACTTCTGGGGCTGTTTCTACACCAGCCTCCCTCTCTTTGAGGGCATATGTTTGCCCTGGGAGGGAACACCAGGAATGCTGTGCATGTGCACACGTGCTGGAGGGTGGAGAGAGGTGGTGGCTGGCTTTGGGGGTGGGGCAGCCGCCAGGCTCGGTGACAGCATTTCCTCTGCCTGGAGAGCTTGGCTGAGCCCGACGTGACCCTTACTCATGGCCCTTCTGGGAATTTGTTTATTTAGAGAAGATGGAGATTCTTTCTCATACAACTCTTAAGCCCTCTGACCCACTCTGGTTTAGAAAGCAGGAAGTAGACTGACTGTGGAAGGCTGTTCTGAGAAAGAAAAAAAGCGCTTTTTCCTTTCATCTTGCAGCCTCCCTCCCCCATCCTCCTCTAATACTACGTCATCATAGAAACTGAGACAGGGCCTCTGGTCAACAATCCTTCCCAGCAAACACCCCAGTCAGAGGGGGTCTTATGTGCGCAAGAACCCTGAGCATCCTGCTTTGTGCCCCGCACAGAGTCTGGCATACAGCAGGTGCCCAATAGTTGCTGAATGTGTGAACTAACACAGGCCAGGTCATGCACTAAGAGCTTGGATTTCAACAGGAATGAAACCTGCTTCTGGCCCCGGGCGCTCACAGCTGCGGAACCGGCTGCAGCCCCACGGCTGGGCTGCCCTAGTAAGGAGGAGACGCTGCTGCTATAAAGGTCTCTGGATGGTGACAGGAGCCAGGGCCAGCCGGCGGGGCCACTGAGCCCTCTCCCTCACACTGCGTGCGGCCCTGGCTCCTTGCTGTTTGGCAGGGGAAAGGCATCTTTGAGGAAGCAGGCAGGCAAGCCGAGACATTTGGCCCTGTTTCCAAGAGAAAGTCCAAAGCGCACTACTGAAATGCCCTGGTCTCTAGTTTCATAAAGCGAAGGGAGAAAGGAGATCCCTGGACTCCAGGAAACCCGGGGCTTCGAGGAAATGCTGTGCCCACGGTCAGCCAACGACGAATCACGGGGAGCACCACTGCCCATCACAGGACAGATGGGAGCCACCGAACAGGACCATGGGATGAAGGCACGGTTCTCCACTGATGATGTGGCCCTGTGCGCTGCCTGGCTGGGACTTCAGGCGTGCGAAGACCTCTAGCAGAGATCATCAAGTCAGCCACGGAGCATAAATAGCCTGGCATTTGAGCCCTTTCAGGCCTAATTTAGGACGTACCCTGGACATCTCAGAATCACACCTAGGAATCTGTTCTGCATACTTAGAAAGGGCTTCCTTGGTGGCTTGGACAGTAAAGAATCTGCCTGAGTGCAGGAGACCTGGGTGTGATCCCTGGGTCTGGAAGATCCCCTGGAGGAGGGCATGGCAACCCACTCCAGTATTCTTGCCTGGAGAATTCCATGAACAGAGGAGCCTGGTGGGCTACAGTCCATGGAGTCGCGAAGAGTTGGACACGACTGAGCGACTAATGCTTTCACTTTCACAAAGATATTAACTACAGCAATGTGCGGAAGCAGAAACAAATGTCCATCAACAGGCGACTGGCTGGATAAAAGGGACGTGATGGAATTCAATGGAAATGGCCCTGCGAGTCCCCAGCACAGGGCCAGGGAGTCACAGTTGTCAAAATTGTGACAGTGGTGGCAGCTGCTGCCTTAGGGTGTGGGGGGTGGTCATCCCCGTCTGACAGCAGGAGATTGGGTGCCACCCCATGTGCCCACCACTGTCACCCAGCCCACATGCTGGGCCCTGGAGATGAAAATTTCCAAATCATTTGGTATGTTTGCCTCAAAAATACAATTTCCAGCTTGGGACAAACAAAAGAGTGAGGTAGATCTTCATGTCTGTTTACTTGAAAATATGCCCGTGAAATAGTATTATGTGGGAAAAAAGAAATAAGTTGCAGAATAAATATGGTTTGAGACCATATTTTGAAAAAAAAATCTATCAAATAAATATATGTATATGTAAGCTTGTACATGTTTGTGTGTGTAAGTTAAATTTGTTTCTCAACAATCCCATGATGGGGTGGCTGGCATTATGCCCACTTTCCAGACGAGGGAATCGGTACCAGGTTGCAGGGTTTCTGAGTGGAGGAGTCAGGATGGGAAGCCAGGCAGATGGGCTCCAGGCCTGAACTTCAACCGCTGACTGTATGAGGGTGGGTGGTTTCTGTGAGGAAGAGGGCTGACGGTACCTGCGCCCAGCTGATGATAACTTTATACATTTCACATAAGCAAGTCATGCTTTTGGAACTTAGAATGAAGATGTTTTCAAAAGCAACGAATGCCTCCGTCGGACTTTTTCTTGTTTACCTTTCTAGATGCCCCCGGGGATGGGGCAGGTGCTCACCTCTTGGCTGCTCAAGAAAATATCGGTGTGGACTGGTTCTATCTGCACTGAAATGTCACACATCTTGGTTGCGTTCCTGGGCTTCTGTTCCTTCTCCTTGTGCAGCTGGAGTTTTTGTTTCTCTTGGGAGGCCCTGGGAGCAGAGAAGATGAGTCATTGAGCAGGAGGGTGGCTGGCCGCACAAGGTTTAGGAACCACAAATTACCTTTGTACTCACAAGCAGAAGTGGGAAAGGGACTCCATGTTTACAGGGAGCCGAAATCTTGGAGCCTTCAAGCTCCTGCCTGAGGGTTTCCAGATAATTGAGCTTGCTGGCTAGTGACCAGGGAGGCAGGCCCCTCTCCATTCTTGCCTCCTGTACTGGGTCTGCAGGATACCTGCTGCGGCATTGATGGGGGCATTTAGTGCCTGTCTGGGGTTCCCTGGTGGCTCAGAGGGTAAAGCGTCTGCCTACAATGCAGGAGACCCGGGTTCGATCCCTGGGTTGGGAAGATCCCCTGGAGAGGGAAATGGCAACCCACTCCAGTATTCTTGCCTGGAAAATTCCAGGGACCAAGGAGCCTGGTGGGCTACAGTCTGTGGGGTCACAAAGAGTCGACCTCACTTAGTGACTTCACTTAGTGCCTGTCTGCTATTTCTAACACCTGGTATATGTCAACCCTTCTATTTCTCATAACAGTCCCATGAGCTAGGGACTCTCCTTGCCCCATTTTACAGACCAGGAAAGAGACACGGCAATTTCTCTGTGGTCATGGAGCTTATAGATGAAGGCACCTGGCTTTGAATCCAGGCAGCCTGGGCCTGGAGCCTGTACTTTTAACCACAACGTGAATCACCTTGGCCATGAACCATGAAGCAAATGAAGCTATGGGTTATACATGAGATATCAATTTTATTTAAACTTTCTTGGGGGAAAACATTAATCTTATGTCAAAATATGGATAAACTATTGATGAAAATGCAAACTCACATATGTTTCATAGACAAACCTGCAGAACAACAACAATTTACTTAGTTTAAGCTGGCCTCCAGTTTACACGTTTGTTCAGTCAATATTTATCAAGTTCCTCTACATGCCAGGCATTGTGTGAACGGTGGGGAGTCAGTAGCAGGTAAGGTCTACAAGGAGTCCTCATGGGGAAGGCAGACAATTCAACAGGTGGGAGCAGCCTGGCTGCGTAAGACGTGTTAGATCAGGTGACATGCTGAGGGACCCTGGGCAGAGCAGGAGCCCTTGGCTATGTTTGGTGAGGGTGAGTAAAGGAGGATTTCCTGGAGGAAGCCGCATTTAAACTGAGACTTATCTGAAATATTGGGCAGGAATGTCTGAGATGCTCAGAACTGAGCAAAGTTTTAAATGATGAGGTTGTGAAGCAATGAAACGTATGTCATTCATTCATTCATCTACTCATTCATTCAACCCTTTAACCATCATTGACTGAGCCCTTCCTTTCTCTATGCCAGGCTCCCTGGGTACTTGGGTATGCCTGGGCTCCCCACATCCGCTGTGCAGGCCTTCCCACCCACCTGAGAGACTGCCTGAGGATCTCCAGCTCCTTGTCCTTCTTCTCCACCAGGCTGGTCATCTGCACCATCTTGTCCTTGAGCACGCTCAGCTCACTGCTTTGTTGCTGGACCAGCGCCACGTTCCGCTCCAGTTCTATCTTCTGCTTCTCGTTCAGTTCCCCTGGGGGGTACATGCAAGCTGTTGGGGGTGGGGTCTCCTGCCTTGGGTCTCCTGGAGGGCCAATACAGATCTGCCAGGCCTCCAAGAACCACGAGGTGGTTCACCCTCCAAGAATTCTCAGGGGGCTTCAGTAACAGCCAGGAGGTCTGCTTGCCAAAAAAGGAAAAAACAACGAAACCGCCCACCAGCATCACCTTTCGATGAGCGCCGGCGCCACGAGGCAGCCTGTGTGGCGCCCGCCTGGCCCCAGCTGTCAGAGCCTGTGTGCCTGTGGCATTTTAGGGCACCTTCAGCAGCCTGCTTCTGCATCTGCTTGCCTAAGGCTTCTGAGCCCTCTGGAGACAGCTCTGCTCACGTGTCTGCCAGAGGCAACAGCCTCCAACTGAGGCCTGGTGGAGACAGGCTGGAGCACACAACCCAGCCCCCTCCCTGTCCAGGTGGCACTTGGAGGGCTGTGACCACATTGCTCCCCAGCACCCCCCCTCCCTGGAAGAATTAAGCTCTGTCTCCTACTGTGCCTGATGACAGACAGCACGGCAATTCTTTATCTGCTTTCTTCCCTTCCCTGTCTCACTTCCCTTCCATTGCTGTTTTCCCTTGGATCATCTCTCAAATAAACCACCTGCAGTAGAATTCTGGTCTCGGGATTTGTGTCTGGGAAAATCCAAACTAAGACCCCTACATTGTCTAGGATCTTCATAGCAAGCCTACAAGGCAGTTCCTAGTAACAGCCCCACATCACAGGTGCAGAAACCGAGGTTCACAGAGGTCAAGGGACTTGTCTAAAGTCACCCATCTAATAAATAGCAGATCCAGAACTGGTTCCAATGCCTCCTGATTCTAGCCTTTCTGCTGCAAGTTCTCGTATCTTGGAAGGAGGAAATCCCTTTTTGAAAAATCCTGCTATAAAAGTCCCGGGGACATCAATTGGTCCAGACACAGGGAGTAAACACAACAGAAGATCTGGGATGCACAGGGCTTGAGATGGGGACCAGATAAAAGGAATGTTATTCACCCTCCCTCCACCCCCTCCTAAACCTAATTATACCTCCTGACTCCTGCCCTTTGGCTAAATGGAAGCTAGGGATGGGAAAGAAGAGGCAGCTCTAATAAGCAAGAAGAATGGAGGCAGAAATAAGTCTGGGGAGAAGAGGAGCCAAGTAGGAATATTCAGCCAGACTTGTGGCCATCGGAAGAGAACAGACCTCAGAGCTATCTTGCCCCTACTCTAGGTGGGTGCTGATGTCGACGTGAGGGACAGGAGGAGCCCCAACAGGCAGATGTGTGGCAGGTGTTTTTGCATCAGAGGCAGGAGAGACCTAGGGCACACTTACTCTAGGCCCATAAGCTGGTGGGCGCTAGGACTTGCGCTGGCTGGCCCGCCAAGCGAGGGGGCCCACGAACGACCTCCAAGCCTTTGCTCCTACAGACAAATCCTCTGTGGTCAACAGAGATTCTCCCCGAAAAAGAAAGCTGCATTTCTACTCAGAGGTGTGGAGTCATGTGAGAAGGCTCCCTGTGATCCCATATCAAATGAAATCAGTTCAGTACCCGCAGCTGTTGCTGATCCTGAGTTACAAGTGCTGTGATGGCCCAGGACAGCAGGTTGAGGTGGGGTTTAAATGCCCAGCTTTCCAACCCCGAAGACCCATTTCTTTCCCTTCTCAAAGTGGGTTGGTAATTCGAGAAACACGGGCAATTGTACAAACCTCTCAGGTCTGACATTCGGTTATGAGCTTCAGTCAGGTTCTTCCTTAACCTCATGATGATCTCCTGCTGAGACAGGATCTCCTTCTGAGCAGTCAATAAATCCTCTCTGAAATTCACACACACACAAAAACAGACCAAGTCAGTTCAGCTCCATCTCTGTGGTGATGCTCCAGTGCCTGGAAGGGGAAAAGTACAAAGGCAATGGGATCCTCCATCAGTGATGGTCCAATGTGGGGATGATGCCACCCCCAGCAAGGGTGATAAGAACATTTTTGAAAAGTTCTCAAAACAAGAATCTGTTTTGATGCACCTTTGTTATAAAGAAATACTTGGAGACAGAACAAAGGATCCTGGCTGGGTTTGCTCTGAGGCTGAAATACAACTAATATCAAAAGGACACCTCTTCCTGCTCAACTGTCTGTCAGCAGGAACCAATGCTCTTGTGGACTTTCGATCTTTAGTGCAAAGAAGAGGGAAGACTATTTTTGTGTGTGCGGGTTCAGGATTCTTCAAGGACGAGGAAAAAGAGAGAGAAGAGGACAGTATGGCTTCTGTGCTCTCACCAGCTTCTTTTAATTCCTGATGGAGAGAAGAGGGGCCCCATGAGTGGGTGGTGTTCCAGTGACCTTTGGGGATGTAGGGGCTCCGAGGGCCCCGAGTACTAAGCAGGGGACACAGAGAGGGTGGATGAGGGCAGGTCCTTGGTCCCACGCCCCAGAGGGTGTGTCTTTGGCATCACAGTGATCAGGGTGGCTGACTGGGAGGTGATGTTTCATGGGAGGGGCCCAGGGTGACAGCGGAAGAGGGACCTTGAGGGCCTTATGAGCAGGTATGAAACACCCCAGCCCTGAGACAAGCATATTGTGTGTGTGTGGTGTGTGTGTGCATGCATGTGTGTGTATGTACATGTGTGTGTTGGGGCAGGAGGAAACACTGCAAAGGGGGTTTAGAGATTGAGTCTCTCAGTTCAGTTCAGTTCAGTCGCTCAGTCTCGACTGACTCTTTGCGACCCCATGGACTGCAGCACGCCAGGCTTCCCTGTCCATCACCAACTCCCGGAGTTTACTCAAACTCATGTCCATTGAATTGGTGATGCCATCCAACCATCTCATCCTCTGCCGTCTCCTTCTCTTCCTGCCTTCAATCTTTCCCAGCATCAGGGTCTTTTCTAATGAGTCAGTTCTTCGCATCTGGTGGCCAAAGTATTGGAGCTTCAGCTTTAGCATCAGTCCTTCCAATGAATATTCAGGACCGATTTCCTTTAGGATGGACTGGTTGGATCTGCCTGCAATGTAGGAGACCCTGGTTCGATTCTTGGGTTGGGAAGATCTGCTGGAGAAGGGATAGGCTATGCACTCCAGTATTCTTGGGCTTCCCTTGTGGCTCAGCTGGTAAAGAATCCACCTGCAATGTGGGAGACCTGGGTTTGACCCCTGGGTTGGGAAAATCCCCTGGAGAAGGGAAAGGCTACCCACTCTGGTATTCTGGCCTGGAGAAGTCCATGGACTATAGTCCATGAGGTCACAAGAGTTGGACATGACTGGGTCTCTGGAAAGGTATTAGTGTCATTTCAATTTGTATTCACAGTCTTTTGAACTACAGCCTCCTCTTATTTAGACCTTTGAAGGCGGTGTCTGTGTTTATTATGGAATAAAGCAAAATACTTGCAGGCTGCATGTGAAAATTGAAATAAAAAAGATTGGTGATCACTGGAATGGATCACACACATACACATACACGTCTGTCTGTCTAATCTCCTTGGCCATGACTCTTCCAACTTGAGGATGAGACTTCTGTGTCGAGTGTGTCCATCATTAAGGAAGTGAATCAGAGAACAACTTGATGCTGATTCTTTTCCAGGTCATGGCTACTGTTTTCTTTACAGAGTTTAGGAGGAGACACGAACTTTACAGGAGGAGACAAACTTTTCAGAACGTGGAGATTAAGAGTCTGACTATCATTGCCTTCTTGCAGTAAAACCTATGTGACGTGAGACTTTGGTAATTGGTATTTGGGGCAGGGCTCAGGCTGGTGGCTTGCCTTCTTTGAGAAACTTTCTGAATCCTTTCTCTGCATCATGTTACAGCCTTCTGCTTTGTATGATGCTTGGTGGTGTCTTTCAGGATCTTTCCCATCCATGGGTTTTGTTTCTCTGGAAATTGTCAGCTCTTTGAAGGTTGGGAAGATCTCCTGGAGAAGGGAATGGCTACCCACTCCAGTATTGCTTGGAGAATTCCATGGACAGAGGAGCCTGGTGGGCTGCAGTACATGGGGTCACACAGAGTCGGACACAACTGAGTGATATCACTTCATTTCTTTGAGGTTCCAGGTATGGACCTTTGGGTTGGGAGGGATCTTCAAGGTCGTTTAGTCTAACCTCTTAACTTTTAACTTTCTCTGGGATCCCACTCCACCAAGTGGTTTCCACTGTTTTGAAACCCCCAAAATAGGCTTGCCTTGGGCAGGTCTTTGGGGAAAATAGCTAAGCAGTAGCATTAGCTGGCATTCATGTGCCTCCTTATCTCAAAAGCCAGGGGTGCTGAGGCAAGGAGGGGACGTGACCTGCCCAGGGCTACATACCTGGAGAGTGTTGAGTTTAGGATTTGAACTTAGATGTACCCAGATCTTTTCATGACACCAGCCTGACTTACTAAAGGGACTGAGAAACTCAACCAGCAGCAAGGACTGCACAGACTCAACTCTTGTCAGATTCTGACAATGTGACCAGAAGCAGGAGTCCCATCCAGTACTCACATCAGGTGGTCGCACATTGCATCTTTGGAGCTGCTCTCCCCTAGAGGTGCTGCTGCGGGGTCCGGCTGTGCGTTCCCCTCCTGGGCTGAATCAGAGGGACACGTGAGCGTCATCACAGTCCTCAGGCAAGAGATATTTTCCTTCCCCTTTGCTTATCAACAGAGCAAACCTTCTCAACTGACAATCCTTCCCTCCACCCCCAACCCTCTCCACCTAATGAGAAACACCATGTGTTCTGTGTCACAGGCTGCCCTTCCCCCATGCATGAGCGCGTGACATCTTTCCAGCTACTCTCTGAGGTGGTGGTGCTTCCCAGCTCAGTGGTAAAGAATCCACCTGCCAATGCAGGAGACACAGGTTTGATCCCTGGGTCGGGAAGATCCCCTGGAGGAGGAAATGGCAACCCACTCCAGTATGCTTGCCTGGGAAATCCCATGGACAGAGGAGCCTGGTGGGCTACAATCCATAGAGTCATAAACAGTCGGACACAACTGAAGCGATTAACACCCACTGATACCACTGACAGCTGAGGAAGTGAGCGCAGCATTGCTGGGACCTGCTGGTAACCACTCGGTTACGGGGTGAGAGGCAGAGCCTTAACCCCTCCCAGGGTCGCACCTCCTGCCCCATTTCCTGCTCTCCGCTCAGATAAGAGTCTCATCTGTGCTCACCTCCCAGTTACTCTTCAGCCCACTGCCTTCCAGTTTCCGCCACTGCCCCCATCCTCAGTTCACTCGCTCGTTTATTTGTTCAACAGATGCTTATGGAACACCTGCTTGACGGCAGGCACAGATCTAAGTCTGGGGTGACAAAGAGTGTCCCAGCTGGAACACCCTCCCTCTGACCTGGACCTGGGCTGGGAACCGAGTCCTGTCCTCTGCTCTTGATGTGGTGCCCTGTTCATGCTGGGTCCCCTGTCAGGGCAGTGACCTGGCAAACTGTAGGGATGCTGCCTGGTGGTCCACAGCTGAACCCCCAGTGTCTAGAACGAGCTCAGGACACAAGAGCTGCTCAGCTAAGCGTGGTGAATGAACGCATCCATGAGGTGAGTCCTGACAGCTTGTCAGCTGGCTTGAGACTAGGACCGTGGTTCTCAACCAGGAGTGAGTTTACCCATTAGGGGACATTTAGCTATGTCTGGAGACATTTTTGGCTATCACACTGGAGTGGGAGGCAGGCATGCAGTGGGTTGAGGCCAGGGACACTGCTCAACACCCTAAGTGCATAGGAAAGTCCCCAACATAGAGCGCTGCATTCCACATGCATGCTCATTCACTCAGTTGTGTCCCATTCTTTGCGACCCCGTGGACTGTAGCCCTCCAGGCTCCTCTGTCCATGGGATTTCCTAGGCAAGAATACTGGAGTGGGTTGCCAGGTCCTTCTGCAGGGGATCTTCCTGATTCAGGCACTGAACCCACATCTCCCGCAAGGCGGATTCCTTACTGCTGAGCCACCAGGGAAGTCGATCTAGCCCACGTGGCAATATTAACGCTCAGGATGAGAAACCCCAGGCCGAGGCCTCTGCTTCCAGAACTCTTCTCCAAGAGCTCACTGTCTTTAGTTTTATCTGTCACCCTTGGTCATTCAGGGCAAATAAGTGCTCACAACTCTGAGTTCTTTCTCCAGGCTTTTTTTTTTTTTTTTTAAAGAGATAAACCCCAGCTGGTTGTGAAAAAGCATTAGAGCCGCAAATTGCTGATGGCAGAGAGACGCCTTTGAAAGGCCCCTGCCCGGGATGCTTCCATGGGGAAAGGATGGTTCCCGGCGTGTGTCCTGACACCTCTCACAGCCCTGCAGCCTGTGCCGCTCCTTGGCTGACTGGCTCAGCACAAAGCCTTCTCTCTTCATCGTGTTACTTCTGCTGAACCTGGGCCTGGAGGGCACCCAACCTTGCCGTGAGACAAGGACAGGGGCCTCCAGACAACAGAGGGGCTTTTTAAATGAGACGCAGACTTCTTCTTGTCCATCAGCCTGGAGGGACCCACAGGGTCATCGGAACCCACCCTGAGCACTAAGGTTCCCTTGGTGTCTCTTTGGACCGACCTGGGTCATTGTCCTTCAGTGTGGCGATCTCGCCTTCTATCTTTCTGTGGTGTTCGGTCACTTTCTGGAGTCTTTCCTCGAGGCTCACGATCGTCTGGGAGTGCTGCTTGATTTGTTCCTTGTATTCCATGATCTGTTTTTCAAATTCGTGCTTCTGTGATTCCTGCTCCTCTTGGAGGGCCATCACTGTGTGCTGTTGCAGCTGCATCCGCTCCTCCATCATGATCTGGGAAACAGACATGGTTCACGTGATCCTGGGAGCTGGGTAAGATGATGAGAGCAGGAACAACACGGCCCCTCTGCACTCACTGGCACTGAGCTCTGCCTGCCCCAGGACCTTTGCACGTGCTGTTCCCTCTGCCCATACACTCCTCCCCAGCTCCTCACAAGGCTGATTCCATCACCTCCTCTGAGAGGCCCTCCTGGACTGCCTATCTAACGGAGACATCATCCTGAGGCACTTATTACCATGTGAACCATCTCATGTCTTTATTTCTCGCTCCCACTAGAATGGAAGCTCCACCAGGGCAGAAGCTTACCTTTTCTTATTTACCCATATGCCCACAGCATCAGAGCCCAGATCCTTGCCACAGCATCTAGACCCAGATGCTCAGTAAGTACTGGTTGAGTTAATGAGTGAACAACTTTGTAAGAAAAAAGTGAATAAATTTGTATTTCTTAAAAACAAAAGTTACCAGTGGCCTCCTGATGGTCAGTCACACCCCTTCCCATGACCACCCTCCCTGCTTGCAGCCGCTCTGCACACCTGAGTCTCAGTGCCTCATCCTTGCTCCCCTCCCGCTCTCCCCACCCCTTCTCTGCTCTCACGATGAGGTCATTCTCCTGCCACCTGGATGACATCATTCTCCCGCTCTTGGGATGATGTCATCCTCTCGCTCTCCATTCCCTGTTAACACGATGGGCCTCTGATCTCCTCTGAATGCAGAAATTTTCTGCCCCAGATGCTCACACACGCCCCTTCCTTCAACCATCACTCCACTGAGGCTCTCTTCCAACTTTAGCCTTCATGTCTCACTTCCTGCCCCAAATCTAATGTGCCACCAAAAGTTTGGGCAACTTTTGAACTTTGATATCCCTACCCTCGGTCAGTCTGAATGCTTTATCTTCTCCAGGAGACAGTCCCTCTCCCACAAGAGACCTGCCCCGATCCCCAAGCCCAACCTCTATCTTTCCAGCAATTCCATGTGCCATCACCGCCCCCCTCCATGGTGCCCTGGCTGGAAGCTCGCCCGCCTCCTTGGCTCCTCCCTCTCCTCGGGACTCCTGTCCTGTCAATCAGTTAACAAGTCCTGCCATTTCTGGTAACTCCTCCATAACAACTCCTTTTCCCCACTCCTCTGCTACCCTGAGTGTCCAGGTCCTGTGATTCAGGACCTTGGGAATGGCCACCATGTGCCACACCCCTGAGCTGCTGTCTCCAAGCCCAGTCCCTCTCGACTTCCCTCTGCCAGGTCAGTGCTTATTACGTCCTTGTCCACAGACCTGTTGGTTAAATGTATGAATGACAGGTCATTGCAATATTGAGCCCTGATGGTGAAGGGCCTTGAATGTCAAGTTAAAATTGACAAATGCTATCTTAAATTCTATGGAATCATCACTGGCCCCTAAATTCCAGGGCTGCTCAGTATGATCCTGGGAGTAGCCTGAATTACATCATCTTAGAAGGCCATGGAGAGAGGATGTCATAGCTTCTGTCTACCTTTTATACTAAATTAATGCTTCTCAACAGGGGGTGATTCCCCTCCCCCCCCACCACCAGGGGAGATTTGGCAAAGTCAGAAGACATTTCTGGTTGTCACACTTGGGGTAGGGTGCCATGGCATCTTCTGGGTGGAGCTCAGTGGGTGCTGCTGTACATCCTAAAATGCACAGGACAGCCCCCTTCCCTCCATGAGAGTTACCCACCCAGAACATCACCAGTATGGAGGCTGAGAAGCCCTGGTCTAAACTACACATGGCATCGTGATCTTACATTGAAGGGAAAATTCTCCCGTCCCCGGAAGGCACTGACTTACCATTTTTGTCTTGGCAGTTTCCAGTTCAGCTAATGTTTCATTTAATTTCATGGTGAGGTTCTCTGCTTTCAGACTTTCAGCCATCTTTGTTTTCTGAGCCTTTTCTAGCATGGCCAGTGCATCATTTAATTTATTATTTAAAATATCTTCTTTTTGCGTTTTTAAATCCATTACCTAGAGAAACAGCAAACATCAAATGAACAGAAATTCAGGTGTAAATATTTACCCCAGCCTCCCCCTTCCCCTGTTTTCAGAGAGGAGGGGACCTCTGTTCTGTTATTGTTCTGTCGATGCTTTTAAAGTCCAAAGTCTATGCTTTCTCTGGAAGATTCCAATTATTGCAGAACTCAAATTCAGCTGAGATCTACTTCCTTGAGATTTCTGGCCCCTGAGCTCAGTTCTGTCACCTGGAGCTCATTGAACAAGTTTTATTTCTCTCTTATGAGACAGCCCTTTAAATATTAGAGCAGGCTGTCATGTCTCTCCATAAATCTGTCTTCCAGGATAAATGTGCCAAGTTCTTCACCCCTGAGTCACAGGACCTGTGTTCAGGACATTCCTCCAATTTACTCCGTGACTTAGGCCCTGGGATGACCTCCCCTGGGGACCCTGGGAGGTTAGACTCCAGTCGCCATGTCCCCAACATCTTCTACCTTCTCCTTGGACCCATTCTTTCCATCTTTGTCAAAATCCTACTCTCTTTCTTGAGTCCTTCCCCAAATAGTGCAGAAAGTGGGCTTTGTGACAGGCACTGTGCTGGGCATGGATGGACTTTATCTATTTATTTGACTTCACTTTTTAGAGTGGTTTTAGGTTCACAGTAAACTGAGCAGAAAATTCAGGAAGTTTTCCTTTAACTCCCACCCCCGCCACAGGCACAGCCTCTCCTACCATCAACATCCCTCATCGGATCATCTCATTTGTGATAACTGATGAATCCTCACTGACATATCATTAGCACCTAAAGCTCATAGTTTACATAAGGGTTCAACTCGGTGGTGTATACTCTATGGATTTGGACAAATGTATGATAACATGTATCCACCATTATGGAATCACACAGAATAGTTTCCCTGTCCTAAAAACCCTATGTACTCCATCTATTCATCATCCTCCCCCCACTTACCAATCCCTGATCTTTTTATTATTGCCCTAGTTTCGCCTTTTCCAGAATGTCACATAGTCAGAATCATACTGTATGTAACCTATTCATGAACATAATTTAATCCTACCTGAAACATATTCGGGTTTCCCTAGTGGCTCAGATAGTAAAGAATCTGCCTGCAATGCAGGAGACCTGGGTTTGATCCCTTAGTTGGACTGATCCCCTGGAGGAGGACATGGCAACCTGCTCCAGTATTCTTGCCTGGAGAATCTCCGTGGACAGAGGAGTCTGGCAGGCTATAGTCCATAGGGTGGAAAAGAGTCGGAAACGACTGAATGACTAAGCACAGCACAGCACAAAACATATTCTCGAGGTGCAGTGCTCGGCATTCCCAGACTCTGTTGGTGGCAGTGAAAACTGGTATGACCTTTCTGAGAGGGTCACTTGGGAACCTGTTTCACGAGCCTAAAAATGTTCATATTCCGTGACCCACTGATTCCACTTTTGGAGATGTATCCTAAGGACATAACCCCACACGTGTACAAAGCCCCTGACACAGAACTGCTCAGCCAAGCAGCTTTTCACTCCACTGAAAAGAGAGAGACATGCCCGTGCCCAAGGGTAAATGAATCAAGGTTCACCCAACACAGTGCAAACCCAGGTCATCCTTTACTCGCGTGTTATAGAAGAAAGTTCAATGATATGTGGACATACTTGTAATACATTAAGTCAAAACGCAGCTGCACAGTCTAACAGTGTAAATAACTCTGTAACAAATTGATATTTGTCCATGTCTGTCATAGTGATCATCATAAAGCTGGTCTGGAAGGAATCACATCAAAATGTCATGGTGGACTTCTTTGGTCCAGCGGTTAAGAATCTGTGCTTTTAATACAGGGAGCGTGGGTTCAATTCCTGGTCAGGGAACTATCATCCCACACACTGCATAGTGCAGCCAAAAGAAAAAATAAAATAATTTCATTACTGTTAACTCTGTTCGGTGGACTCATGAATGATTTTTCCATACTCCTAAAAATTTCTAGATCAGTTACTCCTTTTATTTTTTTAATTTATTCTTAATTTTTTGGCCGTGCCACCTGATATGTAGGATCTTAGTTTCTCCACCAGGGATTGAACCCACACACCCTGCATTGGAAGTGTGGAGTCTTAACCACTGGACCGCCAGGGAGATCCCAGGTGCTCATTTTATAACTGGGAAATGAAACTGATTTTTTTTTTTTTTGAAACAAAACAGAGCATGGTTCTCATCATGTGATGCCTGTGAGCCTCGCCTGGGAGAAGCTTCATTCTCTCTGTACCACCACTGAACTCTGTCTGTTCTTATTTGGGGTCATGATGTGGTCGTACTATTGAGAAGTCCCAGTGCAGACAGTGTGTGGACTTGGCCTGAGGAGGCACTCCCTGGGAGTCAGTGGCAGGCACAGCACAAAGCGGAAGCACTCCAGTTGTCCCGCGGAATCCACAAAGAATTGAGATGGTTTTTTTGATGGGCCATGAAGTTGCCTCAGGGCAGAGCACGCTGCCTGGCATCTTTGCTCCTTGCCAGCTACTCAGCAGCTTACTCAAGTTCAGGGTTCCAGCAGGTCTGAATTTATTTTTCTCCCTTCTCTCCTCTTTCTCTCATACAAATCCTGTTTTCACCTGTAGAGATGAAATCAGTTTTTCAAATGCTATCCTGTGTGTGCAAGTAAAACAGCATGCAAATAAGCCTCTCTGTGTCTGACTGGGTCTTTGACCTTGAATTCCTTGGTCTATCCTGGTGAATAGGGAGTCCCTGGGGTGGAGTCCCATTTCTTAGCACCTGCCTGCAGGGTTGTCACAAGATCTTGCCCTCTGGTGTCACTGTTGTTTCCTCTAAGGCTGTTGTTGATGACACTGTTGGTTGCGTTACAGTCTCCTCTGTCATGATCCTGAGGACAGATGTTCTCTGGGTTGAGTACCCAGAATGGTCTAATTTCCAGGAGCACTTAGTCCATTTTGTCTAGTGAACTTCACAGCCACTGGGTGTTTACTTTCACTGTGCTAATAAAAACTGTGACCCATTCATTGATTTTGTGATACACACTTTTTTTTTTGTTTGCATTAATCTCATCCCTAATCCATTTTCTGCCCCAAATAATCTACTTTAAAATTCTAATTCCTCCTTTTCTCCTACCCCTAACTGAAGTATTTTATGGAGGAGCCATATGAATCATTGGGGAAACAAGGCTGCATGGAGAGATGGCCCCTCTTGGGCTCCCTCTTAGGCAGCGTCCACCTGCCCACAAGGAGTCCTGCACGTGTGCATCAGCCCAGGGCTGACAACTCTCACATTTCACCCAGCTCATCCTCTGGACACACTCCAGTTGGCAAAGGCCCCTTAAAGTGGTGCTAGGGTGTGCATGCGTGCATGTGCCTGCTCAGCTGTGTCCGACTCTCTGAAACCCCGTGGACTGTAGCCCCGCCAGTCTCCTCTGTCCATGGAATTTTCCAGGCAAAAATACTGGAATGGGTTGCTGTGCCCTCTTCCAGGGGATCCTCCCAACCCAGGGATTGAACCTGGGTCTCTTGCATTGCAGGCAGATTCTTTACCTGGGAAGCCCATAGGGATAGGTAATCCAGACATGGTTTACTGGCACCTTGAGCAGTGTCGTTCCAAGAGCTCCATCACCCCTTGGACTGCTGTTAAAAGTACAGATTCCTCAGTTCACTCTATAGAGAGTGAATCAGAATCTTTGGGGCTAAAGTCCAGGGATTGGGCATTTAAAATTACCCCCACCCCCGAAGTGCTTCTATGCATATTAATATTAGGGAAACATCCTTCAAAGAAAATGACCCAAGATTGATGTGAATAGACTTAAAGACTTGCTTGGTCCCATTTGATCGTGACAATCCTTTGAAATTGTATTTGACTGTATTTGAATCCAACTCATTATTGTCAGGTTGTCTGTTTATCACTTGCCATGACTTTTGAGATATTGACCTGTATCTGTGTGTGTGTGTGTGTGTGTGTGTGTGTGTGTGTGCCCTTTGTACTGCTGGGACCCAGGAGGGTGGAATTCAGTCCTCCAGCTTGGAGATGCCTAAGACAAGGTCCTGGGTAACAACTTCAGCCTCTGCTGTGTCTCCTGCTCCCAGTGAGAATTGTAAATGTGGTTTGATGATGAAGGTGCTGATAGCGAAGGTGACAGGTTCTGGTGGAGAAACAGAACCAAGGCAGTCGGACATTGACCTCAGGCAGCTGAACCCACAGCAAGCTTAAGGACAGAGAGAGGAGCGGTGAGGATGAAGGGGGTCCTGGCATCAGATGGTCCTGGGTTCAGACTCTGCCCCTCCACTTTGTGGCTGTGAGCCAGTAGTAATGACAATAATAATCAAAGCAGCCAGTACACTCAGCATTCCCTGAGTGTCAGGTGTGTGTTAGACACACTTGTCTCTGTGTGTGTTAGACGTCAAGTCTCCCAGCTCCACGAGGGTGATCTATTGGATCATCTGTATTTCATAAGTGGGGAAAGTAAGGCACAGAGGTGCTAACTGTTGTCTAATGTCCCACAGCCAGATGGTGGCAGGGGTGGGATTTGAACCAGACCGCCTGCCCCCAGAGCCCGGCACTCAGCCACGCCTGCTCCTCTTTCCTCTTAGAGAGGCATACCTCCTTCTGCTTGGTTATACGGTTCTCCAGATCTTGGACCTTTTTCTTTTCCTTCTCTATGGCCTCCTTTGCTTTGTTTTTCTCACAGGCGATGCTGCTCTCAGAAATCTGGAAGTCAACAACAAGCACGTTGAGGGTGTGTGCATGAGAAAGGAGGGAAGTGACACCCAAGGGGAAAGCTAGCATTAGTAATAGTTGACACCAGTGAGTCAGGGCTGGGGAGCTAGAGCTCAAGGAAGAGGATGCCCATTGGAGAGAGACATGAGGACCGGAAGTCAAATTGTGGTTAGTTATGTCCTCAACAGAGAGTTATTTGTCATTCAGGGTTTCTGGGCTGGTGTGCAGGAAGTGACAGGCTGGTGAGTGCTCAGGTCAAGGCGTTTGACACTGAGCCACTGACTAAACTACTAAACGGACAGCCGGTGGCACCAATGTGGTCCCTTGTTGGTACCTCACTTCCTGGGAAGTGGGGCAAGTGAGGCCAAGGGCAGGGGTGGGGGTGGGGGGATGCCTCCTGACCCAGTAGGCCTGATGTCTGTGGCTTCAAAGGACACTGGTGGTCCCTCTCCAACCTATGAAGGCTTGGGTCTAAAAACTGAAGTCCAGGACAGTCTGCTGCAGAGAACAGTTACCCCATAGATCCTGAGATGGGGAGGGGATTGGAACCCAGCTTCACCTACACAAGCCCCAGGAGGGACACAGCCAGAGTAGGGTCAAGAAACTATTTGCAGCTGTTGAAACTCTTGGAGTGATGCCTCCCACATAAATATAATGTTCACAAGAACATTTTAATGAAATAAATAATTTATCTATGCATAAACAAAAGACTGGAAAGATATGTACCAGAATGTAAATAATGGCTATTTTGGGGGAATTGAGATTATGGTCATTTATATTTTCTTCTTTTCACTGGTCTGGATCTTCTACATTTCCTTTAGTGAATGTGCATTATTGGGCAAAAAGGGAAAACGACTGAAAGCCGTTATGCTTTGGGGATGGGTGGTCCTGGAGAACAGATGATCTTCTCAACAACCCTGTGGCTCTAGCACCCCGCCCTTGGCCTCCATCCCTGCTGCCCTGCGCTGCACGCAGGCTTTGCTGCTGCACCTGGGCTCTGACTCTCCTCCCTGCATGGGCTTGGCATTTTCCCACTGCCAAGTCTGCCTGAGACCATCCATCCCCACCCTGCCAGGCTGTGTCCTGCCTGATGTAAGAGGCCACCACATGCTCCGTGGGAGGGCGTGCTTCCTTCTCTTATTTTGTGCTGCTTGGATAATTGCAAGTGAAAATGGTAATGACGATGCTGCCTGCTCTGTAAGCACTGCACGTGAGTGCCTGCACCGTGCAGTGAGCGCAGCCCCCCAGGTGGCATCTGCTTCATTTCGCGGTAAGGACATGGAGGCTGTAAACGAGGCAGGATGAGTAATGGGCCAAGGTCGAAGCACTGGGTGCCAGTTCAGATGCCATGCCCCGCCCCAGCCACTCTGCCACCTGGAGTCTGGACCTCGCCTGAGCTGTCCTCCTCTTTGAAGCCCCACCCTACCCGGAGGCAGGAGACGCACCTGCGTGTTCGTCTGGAGGCTGGCACAGAGCCTGCCACCCTGCTCAGCAGGGGCGCACGCTATAAAACTCCGCCCTTAGCCCACCTGGATAAGGGATGCCTGGGGGATGCCACTGACCACGGTCTGGGTTCTTCCCCTTAACAAGGCTTGCTCTGTGTTGGTGCTCCCTCGCCCCGTGTGGATTCTGACCTCACTTCCCTGCCAAGGTCTTTGCTTGACTGTCCTGCCCCCATACCCCGCCATGCACACCATCCTCCCCACTCGATCTGGACTCTGAGCTCACCTGGGCAGGTGTTTCACAATGAATGCACTGACTCCTCGCAACAAATTTCTGTCACTACACCCACATTACAGATGAGGGCACAGAGAGGGGCTTGCCCAAGGTCACACAACGTTAGGGCAGAGCTGCAACTGGAGCTGGAGTCAACTCATTTGGCCCACACAGCTCTCCTGCCACGCCTCGCTCTGCCCCCAACTCTGCAGCTTCCTTTGGCTTTCTTGCCCTGATCCCTCCCCTTTGGTTTCCATCTTGTTCCAGTGTGATTTCATTCTTCCCGCCCTGCCCCCACCCCCTGGCTAACTCAGGCATCCTCCTTTGCACTTGGGACCCCTGACCTGGGGTATTCTCTTCCTGCAGTGTCACTGTAGCGTTTCCTCTGCCTCCAGGTCTCACTCAATGTCACCAAATACGAGAGGCCCTCCCTGTCTGTGGGCCACTCTCTAACTCATGCTGGTTTTGTACAGCCTGTGGCTCTGAGGTCACCTGGGCGTTTGTTTACATGGCTGTCTGCCCTCCATCCTCGAGTGGCTGGCCCATGAGGGCATGGCCATGCCCTCTAGTGCTCTGCAGTATCCCTGACACCCAGCAGGGCCTGGCACACGGCAGGTACTCCATAAATATTTACAGATGGATGAATACAACTGCATCAAACAATTCACTGAGTTGCCCACTGTTTCTGGACATTACACGGTGCTGGCACGTGTCTCTTTGCACTCCCTGGAGCCCAGCTCCTAGAGATGACACCAAAGGTCACTAAGCGCACTGCCACCTGGCCTCCTGGCTCCAGGGAGCCCGTTTGACTTTCAGGGTGCGGCTCGGGCATTCATCCCTCCTCTCGGCCTTGGAGGTCTGCCTTCATGGTGGCTCCAAGCAGGTGAGGCTGGTGAGCCCAGTTCCCGGGCTTGTAGGGGTGGATGTCACCAGCTCTGCCCCGGCCTGGTGCTTGGACTCCTCTCTCTCCTCCCACATCACTCTCTTCCAGGGTGTACTTCTCATTTGTTCCAGAAGGCACTGACCCCTGGCACTTATTTGATGTGATGCCATGTGAGCTGGTTATGTACCTGTCTACTCCATCTTCCTTACCTGACCATCAGCCCAGGGAGGGTCTACTTGGGAATCTCTGAAACTAGGAGGCTGGAGCTAGGAGGGTGTTGTTCTGCTGTGCCCACGCTGAAATACCTTTCAGTGATGAGGAGGAAGAGGATGCTGGCTGAAGGACTGACCCAGACTCCAACCAGGGGTCTCCCCTGGAGGGCATCTCTCCTCCCTGGGCAGTTGACCAGCAGGGCTTATGGAGATGGTCCTCTGTGGGTGAGGGCAGGTCTTAGTACTTAATATACACTGTGCTGTGTGCGCTAAGTCGTTTCAGTCATGTCCGATCTTTGCAACCCCGTGGACTGTAGCCCGCCAGCCTCCTCTGTCCAGGGGATTCTCCAGGCAAGAATACTGGAGTGGGTTGCCATGCCCTTCTCCAGGGGATATTCCTGACCCAGGGGTTGAACCCAAGTCTTTATCGCCACTTGGGAAGCCCTGAAAAACACTAATGAGTTTAATCTCATGATGCAGGGGTAGTTAGCCTCCCCATGTTATGGATGATGAAACTGGTCCAGGAGGTGAGGTGGTCTTCCCTCGGGTCATACAGCTGGTGAGTCCTGTGATGTGACATTGGCCACTCTGATCAGCGGCACTGCTCCCCATCAGCCTGCTTTACCACCTGCTCTACATCTGGGTACCAAAACACAGTCTCGCATCTGGTCCTGACGCTGCTTCCAAGGGCTTTCGGCTGCCACCGCCCACGTCCTCTCTCTCTGCTTCCCGTACCTCCTTCTGCTGTGTTAAGTGGTTCTCCAGATCTTGTACTTTTCTCTTTTCTGCCTCTAAGGCTTCCTTTGCTTTTCTTTTCTCATGGGCCATGCTGCTCTCCAAAACCTGAAAATCAATGACCGGTCTTTTGGTTGCCTGCACATTTAGCGGGGGAGATTGCTAGTAAGCATGATACCAATAATGACAGTAGCTCAAACGTTGGGGGCTGGTCTTATGTGCCAGGGCCCAAGGCCAGTGCTTCTCACCCAGTTTATTCTCATAGCATCGTCATCCACAGAGAAGTTGTGACCCCATTTTACAGGTGAGGAAACTAATGAGTGGAAAGTTCCTGAGGACCCAGGGGTCCTGCAGTTTGTTAGTGGAGAGGCCAGGACTGAGCCCTGGATATTGTTTGTGTGTAGAGGCCCCGGCAGGGAGCCAGTGAGGAAAGGAGACCAAACCTGTCTTATTACGGAGTCTGAGCTCTTATCATCGTGCCAGGCAGCCTCTCTGATAAGAAGAATCTCATTAATAATGGAATTTCCCATTATTGAAATAAATCTCTGAAATAGAATCAGGTTTCTAAAGGAGGGCAGTTATTGAATTAATGAGCCACACATACCAATTTCTGGAAGGGGAGGGGACCAACCTCACAAGGGAAGCTTTGAGAAGATGGGAGGGCTGTGGTTAGTATTTAGTGCCCATAATCAGGGATTTTTTTTATCCAGGAAGCAACTTGCTGATGAGCCGTTCAGTTAAATGGTTTATGCAAATTGCAGAAGGATAGAAGCTGCCGGCAAAGCCCCAGTTTCTAATTACTGCAAGAAAGGCACCTCAACTCTCAAATAGGTTATTATTATTATTACTTTTTTATATGCACCAAACTTAAAGTCTTTATTAAATTTGTTGCAATATTGGTTCTGTTTTATGTTTTGGTTTTTTGGCTGCAAGGCATGTGGGATCTTAGCTCCCCAATGAGCGGTCAAACCCACTCCCCTGGCATTGGAAGACAAAATCTTAATCACTGGACTACCAGGGGAGTCCTGGAATGGGTTGTGTTTTAAACACCATTGGCTGTCAGATGTCTGGAAGTTGGAACGTGGTTTCCATTATAGCCAGTGGTTAGGGTCCTAGATTAGCCTGCAAAAATATTCAATCCATAATATGGATGAAATAATACATACTTTTGTATAGTGTTTTCAGTGAAAAGCAGTTTAAAAAACTCCAACACTCAGCAGTTCCAATACCTCAACGAAGCAGAAGAGCACTAACATCATGGGAGCTCCACGTTTATTTTGAAGTTTGAGATGGGTTTAGGGGTAAGACATTTTGCTGCCCTACTGCATCTGATCTCGCATTGACACTCAGGACTTTGCTATGCAGCTGAGCTGGGCACCACAGGGAAGGCTGTCCTTGCATAACTCACATCCAAGTTCTGTCCCCCTTAGACACTTTGCTTCCACACTCCTGGGCAGGTCATGGGAATTAACCTTTAAAGTTACCTCCAAACCAGCCTTGTGACCTAGTGATTCTGTCGTTCTTAGAGATTCATCTGACAGTGTGGTGCATGCCTGTGTGCAATAAGCTTAGTCGTGCCTAACTCTTTGCAGCCTCATAGATGCAGCCTGCCAGGCTCCTCTGTCCATGGGATTCTCCAGGCAAGGATACTGGGGTGGGTTGCCATGCCCTCCTCCAGGGAATCTTCCTGACCAGGGATCGAATCCGTGTCTCTTGTGTCTTCTGCATTGGCAGGCGGGGTCTTTATCACTAGTGCCACCTAGGAAGCCCCTGACAGTGTGGAGGAAGGTCTAATGGAAAGAAAAATCACATGACCGTCTGAGGTTGATCAAAGCCTGCGTCTGGGGTTCTGATCTCAGATTTCCCGATAAGAAGCCACACAGAGGTCCTACCGGGCTGATGTTGTCCAAGGTGTGGGTGACCCGGCCACAACTCCTCTTGCCTTGGGGCTGCCCACCATCAGCCTGTCCTTAAGTCTCCCTTCTGAAGTGCCCCGTGACCTCAAGACCGCTCAGTTCAAGGGGCTTCCCCATCCCTGTGCAGATGACCTCTCAGTGGCATTTCGCCCCAGCAAACCCTTGGGAGACCCTCCTCTTCCTCGCCATCCCTGGAGAAATAACTCAGGACCAGGCACTGACACTGTTTACACAGGCCTGCAGAGCACGTCTGCACCAGAGACCCAAGTGAAACCCCACAGGTAAACACCTCCCCTCCCTGGATAGGATCAAACTGCATGGGCTCTGCTCACGGGTTCCTCACTTCTCCCTTCCTGGGGGGCAGGCAAGGATTTCACTCTGAGAGGTAGGGATGTGGTGGAGGGCTAGTACAGTAAGTGCCTACACAGCACTGGAAGTACAGTGATGGTATTAATAGCCACCATTCATTGAGTGACGATTCTGGGTCAGACACTTCAGTGTACATGATCTCTAACCATTATCTCACAGCCATCCTTTAAAGAAGGTAGGGACTGAGGCAGTAAGTAGCCCAGCCAGAATCTGAACCCGTGTCTCATCTGGATGCAAAGCCTCACTCTTCACCCCTTTATACTGCCCCAGGACTGAAGCACAAATGAGAACATCTAGTAAAAAAGACCCAGGGATCTGAGGGTGACCAAAGGTAAGTATTTCAAGTGAACAGTGTAACAGGGCTTTGCCCAGAGCTAGTTTGGACATATCAACAGAAGTACAACAGCTTTGACTAGGGTGAGGACAGTCCTCCTCTAAGCCACTGCATGCTGGAGAACTATGTCCAGTTTTGGCTACAAACAGTTTAGGAAGAAAGCAGATGATGGGTTGCAAACCCAGATGCCTGTAGGGGCTCAACAGTTACCTGAAATGAAATGAGTTGTGTCGAATGCAATAGGGAATGGTGGGGACTGTGGCAAACATCTGCTACTTGGTTCGGCTCCAGTCCATTTCTGCTGCAAGTAGAAAGGAGGGCCAGTCTTTCTGACTTTTCAAGAGAGGACAGGAATCTGGATTTGCCAGTAAGTTTTATGAATTCAAGATAAAAACCTCCAGGACCAAGCATAACATGTCTAAGGGCCCTTTTCAGCCAGTGAACTGCTAATCTGTCACAGGTTAGAGCAGCTCAGCGGAGGGGACCAAGGCCAGGCTCCAGGCCTGTGAGGGGCATTTGTGTCTGGGGAGGAGCCGGCACCTCTATTCTTAAGCATCTAAAAGGTTATTCTGTGGAAGAGAAAGCAGACGGCCCAGGGGAGTGGTGGAGGATTGAAACCTTTTCTGAGAGAGAATCTGAGTCAACTCAATCTAAAGGAAGAATTTTCTGCCAGCCAAGGCATCAGCACTGGGATGGACTTCCCCGGGCTGTAGAAAATTTCTTGGTGGTGGAGATGAAGGGTGGGGCATTTTAGGATGTTGTGGGATTCACGTAGCCCTGAAATCCCAGGATTCTGAAATTCCTCCATTTTTAGGATTCAGGATATAGTCCCCATGCAGAAAATGCACATTACCAATCCTGATGTGTCCCCTAAGATTGTATTTTATGACATTTACAATTTTTGTGTAAATTGCAGGTGCAAGGTTACAACTCTAGGGTCCTCTCCTAAAGTCCCCCCTGCTTCTTCCCAAAGTAGCTGAGCTCTCCCACAGACAAATCCCTCTGGGAAACTCCGCCATGCTTGACTCCCATCAGCTGTGGTTCGAAACTTACTTCCACATAGCCCTCAAGCTGGATTTGGGTTCGAGCCGCCCATCTCCCCAAGCTACGTACCTCCTTCTGGTGGGTTAAGCGGTCCTCCAGCTCTTGGACTTTGCTCTGTTCTTCTTCTAATGCTTCCTTTGCTCTGCTTTTCTCCTGAGAAATGGTCTCCTCCAAAGCCTGAAAACCAATGACTGGCATTTAACAGACAGAATTACAATGGCAGGAATCTGGATTCTGCTAGGCACTGCATGGGCAGGTGAACTCTCTACTACTCACAGCATCCCCATGGGGAGACTGTGGGCAGTTGAGAGCCTGGCAGCTGGGGTAGGCAGGCCCAGATGAATGTCCCAGGTGAGTCCGTCCTGGCTGCCTGACCTCGACCTGGGCTCAGGCGGGCTCTGCCTCCCTGAGCTCATACCTTCTTCTGCTGGGTTAAGCGATCCTCCAGCTCTTGGGCTCTCTTCCGTTCTTCTTCTAATGCTTCTTTCGCTTTGTTTTTCTCTTGAGTAATGCTTTCCTCCAAAGCCTGAAAGTCATGACTGTTGTTTAATAGACATAGTTACCAGGGTAGGAATCTGGATTCCGGGCCAGGCACTTCACAGATTAACTCTTTCACGTCTCACAACAAACCCATGGAAAACTGTGGACAGTATATCTAGGGTCTAAGATAATGGGGTCTGGAGTTGGCAGGGTCAGATTAGAGCCTGTGGCTGATTCTTCCTAGGGGTATAGTCTTGGGCAAGTGAGAAGCTTTAGAAACCTCAGTTTCCCCATCTGTACAATGGGGACAGTAAGAGTGCTTCCTGCATTGGGTTGATAGGAAGAGCAGATGAGATGATGAACATGAAATGCTTGGCACATGATAATCATTCACTAGTAAAGATCAATCATTTCTTCTGTCATTTCCACTTTGTTGAGGAGGAAATAGGCTTAGAGAGATTAGGAATGTTTACCAATAAATCACATCAATGGGAAATTGAACCCTGGTCCCTTTGATTCTAGAACAGTAGTTGGCAAGCTATGGCATGCAGGCCAAATGTGGCCCACTGTCTGCTTTTTTTTGTAAATAAAGTTTTATTGGAACTCCACCATGCTCATCGTGGGTTGCCTTGGCACTGCAACCACAGAGCTGAGAAATCAGGACAAAGACATGACCTGCACAACTGAAAATAGATATTGTGTGGTTCTTTATGGGAAAAGTTTGCTGACCCCTGATTTAAACCATTAGTGTGTGCATAAGTCAAGGGAATGTTGTTAACAGATCATAATAATAATAAAAAAAGAATGATAGCTTCAGAAGTTAGCTACTCAGTCGTGTCTGACTCTTTGCAACCCCAAGGACTGTAGCCTGCCAGGCTCCTCTCTCCATGGAATTCTCCAGGCAAGAAAACTGGAGTGGGTAGCTATTCCCTTCTCCAAGGCATCTTTCTTACCCAGGGATTGAACCCTGGTCTCCTGCATTGCAGGCAGATTCTTTAAAGTCTGAGCCACCAGAGAAGCTCTATAAGGGAACCTAGAATTTCTTGCCATTGAAGCAGAATCCTAAGACAAGTCAGGATTTGTGAGGAGGAGCTTAATTAATGAATTTTGACACACATATTTTTAGAAAGGGTTGGGGGTGACAGTGCCATGTTCATTTAAAGTCGGGGCACCTAGCACTCAAGCCTGCGATGGTACTTTCGCATGAGTCCCTGGGGTCAAGTCAATCAATGTAAGTGTCTGGGGAAGAATGACCCTCAATGGGACAGTAGTGGACATGAGCAGCTATACTGTCTGTCTGTGCGTCCCTGGCTTTGTGTTCCCCTCTGCAAGGGGTGGTGTGCCCTCTGAAGTTTGGTGTGATTAAAGGGGGGTTGATGTCAGCCCTTGAAACCCTGTGTCTGTTGGAATCAGTGTTACAAAGGGGCATCTGGAGGGCCCAGGCTGGTGCCCAAGGTGGTGGGGAACAGGCTGGGGCTATAGTACTGTACATTCACAGTGGAAAACAGTCAAACCAAAATTGAAACTAAAATAGGACATTTGGGAAGGAGAAATTAAACAGAGAAGAGAGAGGAAACAGGTGGAGAGTTCTGTGAAGGTTTTGAAGATTTTTGGGTCCTTTCTGGTTTTATGTCCCTCTCTATTGAATGGCACTATTTTTTTTCTTCTACATCTAATTGCCCTTCTGAAGGGGCCTGTCTTGATTTAAGGCCGTTTATATACCTGTATGGGGCTCACAGGAGATTTTGGTCAGGTGGTTCTTTCTTTTTAATCTTTTATTTCACAAAAGGCAGAGGAAGAGGCAAAGAGGAGAAGAGGTAGTGGGGCACGGGTTAGAGGATGAAATGAAACCGGCAGAGGCCGCTGCCTCTGGGAGAGGCTTGGAGAGTCGGGGTGTCTGACAGAGAAGGAGGGTCCCAGCAGGAAGTCACCCAGCTGTTCCTGGTGGAGATGGAGGAACTGGCAGGTCTGGTCCTTTTTGGTGGAAGAAAGGAGGTGCTGGGGTTCGGTGGATCTGGTGCTGCCGTTTTGAGGTGCGTGGGAAATGCTCTCTGTGGTGGCTGCACGTGGGAACCACCAGGGAGAGCTCACCAGTCCCAGGGCCTGAGCTGCACACCCACCCCAGCTACATCAGAATCTGGGGGTAGGGGGGAGGGGTGCAAGGCCTTAGCATTTTTTTAATCTCTTGAATGACAGAAGTGCAGCCAAAGTCATGAACCAGGGATCCAGGGTGATGCTGACTGAGGCAGTTAAATTCATGGTGGGTCCCTGAATATAAAAAATGGCCAACTCGGGACTTCCCTGGTGATCCAGGGGTTAAGAATATTCCTGGCAGGGGACATGGGTTCGAACCCTGGTCTGAGAATTAAGATCCCGGATGCTGGGGAGCAACTAAGCCCAGAAGCCACAACCACTAGAGCCGTGCATCACATCTAGAGAGTCCACTTGCTGCAACGAAAGATCCTGCAAGATGCAACGAAGAGCCTGTGCGCTGCAACTCAGAAGCGACACAGCCAAATGTATAAATAAATAGTTTTTAAAAAACACGGTGAACTCAAGGACAAGGAGGGAACTGGCCCATTAACTGCAGTTTCTGGCCTTCTCCTGAGATTCTGATTCAGTGGGGCTGGGGTAGGGCCCCAGAATCTGTATTTTCAACCAGCTTCCAGGTGGTTCTTATCTGCCAGCTTGGGTAAAACCTTCATCTGAGACTCTGTCGCTGAACATGTATCCGCAGATCTGTGCCATCAGCACTGGCTGAGAGCTTGTCAGAATTGCAGAGTCCCAGGCCCAGACGGGCTGAGTCAGAATCTGCCTTTTTAAAACATCCCCAGGTGATTCATAGGCACCTCTGAGTTGAGAGGCACTGCCAGTAGCATCCTCTAATTGGCCGTTTTCTAGAAAAGTAAGCAGCAATTTTGGCCATTTTATTCCCTTGATCTGTATAAAGAGAAAGCAAAAGACTGAAATAACACTGGCTGGTCTTGCACATACTTAGAAACACTCTGTTGGTCATAAACCAGGACTTGTAGTAACGCCTCAGATCTGTAAAATCAGCTGCAGTGTATAAACCAATGAAGTACTGTTTCTAGAAATTTCAATAACCATGCCTACTCAAGTTGATCTTGCTCTGAGTCTTAAGACCCAAGCTTCATGTTAATTCCTCCAACATTATTCACTCTTTTTATTTATTTTTTTAAAAAAACACGTCTATTTATTTGGCTGCACCAGGTCTTAGTTGCAGCACATAGGATCTTCGAGCTTCATTGTGGCACATAGGATCTTCAGTTGGGGCTTGCAGGATGTGACTCCCTGACCAGGGATCGAACCCAGGCCCTCTGCATTGAGAGCGTGGGGTCTTAGCCACTGAACTACCTGAGAAGTCTCCATTCACTCTATTAAATTAATTTAGTTCCATGGCATCCATCAAGATTGCTGCTGAAGTTTCTCCTCTAAATATGCGCCCTCAATTTTTTATGGGGAAGGTCACCTCATCCGTTTCCAGCATGAAAGGGAAGGATAGAGACCTCCTTACCGCCTTCTCTTCCATCAGCCACTTGACTCGGGCTTTCAGCTTCTCCTCCTGCTGTACCTTTCCTCGCTCAGCTTCTCCTTCTCTGCCAGGTGCTCTCGCAACTTTTCTTGCATCAGAGACTGCTGAGTTTCCTGAGAACTGCTGATCTTGATCTGAAGGGAGAGGAAGGGAGATTGTAGCTGATTAGTCCTGCTCGGGACTAATGCTGGAGTCATTTCCACTACCTTTGCGAGACAGACAAAAGTTCCCAAAACTTTCTGAAAAATGCAGAAAAACTTTGCTTAACCTAGTAACTAGTAGGGAAGCAGTGAAGCATCATAGGTAAGAGTTCAGACTCTAGATCTAGACAGACTCTCAGCCATAGTTCTTTCTAGATGCCTTTTCATTTAAAAGATGAGGTTTAATATGAATATATACTTAGTGTTATCAGGACTGAACGAGATAATGTTGGAAAGCTTTTACCACAGTGCTTAGCACGTAGTAGGTGCTTAGTAAATGGTAGTTAGGCTTGTTCATTATTATTTGCTGAGTGTAAGAGTAAAAGCAGTGAGTTAAGGCCAGAACGCCTGAACTTTTGTCTTGATTTTTCCACCAACTAGCTGTGTGACATTGAGATAGTCACCTAAGCCTCTGAACATCATTGTCTCTATCTGTAAAATAAGGAGAATGGTTGGCAAACTATTGTCTGCAGGCTAAATCTGGACCACTGTCTATTTTTAAAAATAAAAGTTTTATTGGAACAGAGCATGCTTGCCACACCCATTTGTTTATGCAATTTTCTATGGTTGTCTTTGCTCTATAGTAGCAGAGTCAGATAGGGGTAACAGAGATGATATGTCCTGAAATATATACAGGCCCTTTACAGAATATTCTGGCCCTTTACAGAAAAATTTTCTTACCCCTGGAATAGATGGTCTTTGTGGTTGATTGCTGCGGTGGTCCCACTATTTCACCCTTCCTCTAGTCATACCTTTAGTTATGTAGCTTGTAGTGCCTGCCGATATCCTGCCCCCGGCACTGAACTCAGTCATGTGACTTGTTCTGGCCAATGGGATGTTGGCAGACATAACACAAGGGCTGCTTTCTCTTCCTGATCTCTGCTTCCTCTGCTAGTGCCATGAGACCATGCTCAGGCCAGCCTGCTGGAGGATCAGAGACACGTGCCACAGGGCACAGCTGCTCCAGCTGAGGCCAGCCTAGATCAGTCAAGAGCCAGCAACACCCAGGCCTGTGAGTAAGTCCATCCAAGGCCAGTGGATTCACCCCACAGCTGGCTCCAGACATATGAGCAGTGGACAGTAATTGTGGAATACTGCTATTGTTTATTATGCAGTATTAATATGGCAATAGCTACCAGAGCAATACAATCCCTAAGGGTTATTTTGCCTCTAAAATGTTGACATTATGTAACTTTTGGTACATCTTTTCTCTGTACTATGGCTAGCTGTACTTCTTCCACTGCATTTAATAAACACAAATTTTAAGATCTAATGTCATTTAAAATTGTCTGGGTTTGGACGGAGGAAAACAAGTCTCCTTGCCCTCCTGGGAGATCTCAGCCACTCCATCTGAATCATCTGGAGTGCAGATGGAGATATCATATCACCTTTTGGAGGATGGGCACTGACTACCTAATACAGGAACAATGGAGTTAAGATGCCCAGTGTCATGAAAATTTTAAGGAGGAGCTGAAATGAACTTTTGGAGCTCAAAGATTACCTGAAGTTCCTGGGTCCGGCTTGTAATTTTTTTATAATGTTCCAGAAGGTGTTTCAGATACAAAGACAATCCTTAAAAAGAGAAGCAAGAAGAAGGTAAGTATCAAGTCAATTCACTTCCTTTGTTTTCTGAATAATGTCTTCACAGGGCTTGCTGACAGGAGGATGAGGGCAACAGTACCCTCCCATCAAGATAACACAAGTTGCCATCCATCTTGTGTTTTTTGAAACAGTTGATCAGCTTCAGTTGGGCTCAAATCCAACTTTCTTTTTGGAGGTGGACAAGAAAAACCATCCACAGAACCCTTGTTGACTAAGTGTCCACTGTGTACAAAACTGTGAGCTGAGCTTGGGGGATGATATGAAGCCATTCCTCAAGGGATTAGGTTCAGTCTGAGAACAGGTCTAAGTGCCTGACAGGAAACAGGCAGTGACCCCAGGTAGTGTGGAAGTGACCGCTGAAGGAGTGGGGAAGTGTGAGGGTCCCAGAAGAAGAGCTATCGTTTACCCAGAGTGATCAGCTGAGGATCCACTGGGAGTGGGCACTGGCATGTAATCAGAATTAGAGGGGAGGACATTTCAGAATGGAAGATGTGGATGAATGGTGCCCCACAAGAATAAAAGGATATTAGCATGTGGTTTCTTAATGACATCACAGTGAGTTGATGGTGGCATTCAGAGGGACTTGATTACAGGCTGATGGGTAGACTAATCTGGTCTGGTACAGAAACTGAGAGGCTTTTCATTCTGGGTGTCAAAGTTTTATTATGTTCTGGGTATGAAGAACATTTGATAGATATTTTTTAACTATGGGGTTTATTTTTCTAAATATGGGTTGATCAAGCAGTCAGTTGGTTGAGGATGCCCTTAAAAGAAAGTTTAAGTTTTCCCAGTGTGAACCTTAAAAGGTCGGAGAAGTATGTTCATTTATTAAATTCTCTGTTGGGAAAACAAAGCTTCTCGCCCGACATTTTATTTATTTTTGATTTTTCAAAGGGTCTTGATCAGTGGTTGTGCCTTGGCTAGAATTCGTGGGACTTTGGTTGCTATACAGTCAGCATTTACAAAATCTGAGGCATCATAAATAAAGTTATTTATTTAATCATAAGAAAATCGATGCCCCCCCAACCCAAAGATTTCCAGGTCCTAATCCTGAGAGCCCATGGACATTACCTGACAGGGCAGATAGAGCTTTGTGGATCTGAGGAAGTTGGGGATCTTGAGATGGGGGGCTTATCCTGGATTGTCTGTGTGGTCCAATATAGGCAGAGGGGTTCTTACAAGAAGTGGACAGAGGGAGTTTGACTACAGACAGAGGAGAGGGTGATGTGACAGAAGCAGAGAGAGAGCTGAAGATACTCCCTTGCTGGCTCTGGAGATAGAAGAAGGGGCCATGAGCCACAGATGCAAGGGATGAAGGATAAAGACTGGAAAGGAGCAAAGACTGGAAAAGGTGAGGGATCAGATTTTTTCCCTACACCCTCTGGAAGAGACCAACCCCTTGACTTTAGCTTAGTGAAACTAATTTTGGACTTTGGGCTCCAGAGCTGTAAAAGAATAAATATGAGTTGTGTTAATATAAGCCACAGAGCCTGTGATAATTTGTTATGAAGACATATGTGCATGCATGCTAAGTCACTTCGGTCGTGTCCAACTCTGCGACCCAATGGACTGTAGCCTGCCAGATCCCCTGTCCATGGGATTCTCCAGGTAAGAATACTGGAGTGGGTTGCCATGCCCTCCTCCAGAGGATCTTCTCGACCCAGGGATTGAACCTGTCTCTCTTTTATCTCCTGCACTGCCAGGCAGGTTCTTTACCACTAGTGCCACCTGGGAAGCCCATGACAGTCACAGGAAACTAATATCGGGGGCTGAAGGGAGGAGGCAGGATGAGAGGTGGGGAACGCAGCACATATTCTGGAAGAGGGTCGAGGTTAGTTGGGGTGGAGTGGATGATGGGGAGGGGAGGAGTACAGGGAAGAGTTGGGATGGAGGCTGAGGTCAATTGTGGCCAGCCTAGGACAGTAGCCTAAAGACTGTAAACCTGACTTAAATTCATGAGTGTGGCCTGTGTGCCCAGCTCTCTGCTAAGCAATCAGTGCATCACCCCACTGTATCATCTGACCATTGCCCCGTTTTACAGACTAGGCAGGGGGGCTCTGAGACATGTGGCTGCTGGATGCTGGCAAACAACCTAACCAGATCTTGGGCTCACAGCAGTCAGACTCCAGGGTCTGAGTCACTGCTATTTCGGCTGCTGATGGAGCAGTGAATTGGTTTAATGAACTGTATTTTTTTTTTTTTTCAGAAAAATAACAGATGAATTAGAGAGGAAGGAGCCAGTAGAGTTTCTTAACTATAGCACTACTGACATATTAAAAGACAGCTGCTCCTTGGAAGAAAAGCTATGACCAACCTACATAGCGATCAAAAAGGCAGAGACATCACTTTGCTGATAAATGTCCATATACTCAAAGCTGGGCTTTCCTGGGGCCTCAGATGGTAAAGCATCTGCCTGAAATGCAGGAGGCCTGGGTTCAGTCCCTGGGTCAGGAAGATCCCATGGAGGAGGAAATGGCAACCCACTCCAGTACTCTTGCCTGGAAAATTCCATGGATGGAGGAGCCTGGTAGGCTACAGTCCATAGGGTCACAAAGAGTTGCACACAACTGAGCGACTTCACTTTCTGACTTTCCCTTTCTTTCTTATGGTTTTTCCAGTAGTCACATATGGATGTGAAAGCTGGACCACAAAGAAGGCTGAGCACCACAGAATTGATGCTTTCCAACTATGGTGCTGGAGAAGACTCTTGAAAGTACCATGGACTGTAAGGAGATCAAACCAGTCAATTCTAAAGGAAATCAACCCTGAATACTCATTGGAAGGACTGATGCTGAAGCTGAAGCTCCAATACTTTGGTCACCTGATGCAAAGAGCCGACTCATTGGAAAAGACCCTGATGCTGGGAAAGATTAAGGGCAGGAGGAGAAGGGGGCAACTGAGGATGAGATGGTTGGATGGCATCATTGCTCAATGGACATGAATTTGAGCAAACTCAGGGAGACAGTGAAGGACAGGGAAGCCTGGTGTGCTGCAGTTCATGGGGTCACAAAGAGTAGGACATGACTTAGTGAATGAGCAACAGCTGACATATTGGGCCAGACAATCCTCTGTTGGGGGGCTGACCTGTGCAGTGTAAGAGTCTTGAGCAGCATCCTGGCCTCTAGCCTCTGGCTTCCAGCTGTGATCTCTCACCCCAGCTGTGATGATCAAAGATGAGAAGGTTTTGAGAAAGAGAACTGGCAAGGACAGAGAGAACAGAGCTTGGGGAGGAAGGTGGGCCTTCAAAGACAAAGTCACAAGTTAGTGATGAGGACAGAGGGTGTAATGCACTGTAAGGTCTTGGTGGGACAGGAGTATGAGCTGTAGAAAAGGAGTTAAAGAAGCAGTGATCCTGAAGATGCACCAGCTTGAAGGGCATGTTTGATGACAAAGGAGTGAGAGGCAGAGAAAGGCTGGAGATGCTGAAGGATTCAAGACCTTGCACACAGGATGGCCTGGGAGGGAGAGAGAAGGGGAGATGCAGGGAGGGAGGAAGTATGCCTGGAAGAGAACACAGTAGGGGAAGACAGGGAAGGGGAGGAAAGAGGGATGCGGAGGGAGACGGAAGGGAGCTGAACAGGCTCATGCCTGGGCCCTTGACCTGCGACAAGGCCACCTGCTGAGAATTTCCAGCTTGGAAGAGTGAGAATAATAACAGTATAAAAATAGCGAGTCCCTTGGACTGCAAGGAGATCCAGCCAGTCCATCCTAAAGGAGATCAGCCCTGGGTGTTCATTGGAAGGACTGATGTTGAAGCTGAAACTCCAATACTTTGGCCACCTCATGTGAAGAGCTGACTCACTGGAAAAGACCCTGATGCTGGGAGGGATTAGGGGCAGGAGGAAAAGGGGATGATAGAAGATGAGATGGCTAGATGGCATCACCGACTCGATGGATATGAATTTGGGTAAACTCCGGGAGCTGGTGATGGACAGGGAGGCCTGGCATGCTCTGATTCATGGGGTCGCAAAGAGTTGGACACGACTGAGCAACTGAACTGAACTGAACTGAATAATAGCTAGCGTCAGTATTAAGCACTTGCTCTGTGCCAGGCACCATGCCAGGATTTTGACACATGATGTTTTCTATCATTACAAACAACCCAAGAAGGAAATTTGTTTGCATTTCTAGGTGCGACACAGACGCTCAGCCAGGTTAAGCTGTGGAGCTGGTGAACATTAGGATCAGAATTCAGACTTAGGTCTGTTGCTGTCTCTTCCTTTTTAAAAAAAAATTATTTATTTTAAATTGTCATTCTCTTTTAAGAGAGACTAGAGGCCGGAGAGTGAAGGGTTGAGCTGGCTGATGAGAAGGGTGTGTGATAAGAAGGATACCAAGGTGGCAGAGATGGGTGATGCTAGCTTGGGCTGTAGAAGAGGGGTTTTCCTCTTTGAGAAGAAGCAATTCTTTATTATATTTCTGGTTACAGAAGTTATGGAGGACAGAGGAGACAGCCTGATGTGCTGCCGTCTGTGGGGTTGCAAAGAATTGGACACGACTTTAGCGACTGAACAATAGCACAAAAGTTATACTTGCCTATTACACAAATCCAAACAGGACTGGAACTCATACAGTGAAAATTGTCCCTCCGCCCCCCGCCACTGTATCCTCAGTGGCCTGCACACAGTAGGTCTGCAATAAATAGCTGTTAAAAGACTGTGTGAAAGTCAAGGCTCATGCAGTCCCATCATACTGGGATAAGACTTTCAACACTTGTTTTTTTCTCCAAATTTCTCTTGTGGTCAGATAATGACACTTGGGGGGGAAAAAAAAAAAAACCAACAACAACGGTGGAGCCGGGAGAGAACACTGTGTATTCTATGACAATCTACTTTTTTTTTTTCCACTTAAAAATACTACTTATCTTGGATATCTAAGGAAGAGTGATTCTCTATGTATGGAGAGAAGTCTTTGTAACAAAGTCTTGCAGAAATAGATACAATCAACTGAGCTTGCAAAGAAAAATGTAAAAAGTCCTTTCTCTCCCTTATCAAAAGAAGCCAGGAAACCAGGCGGGAATGAAATTTAAGATCCTCCTTAATGTTTCCTATCTTCCCAGTGGGTTTAGTGTTTCTTGTCTTCCCAGCGGGACCAGGCAGCAAATCAATCAATATTTTTTTTAGGTCATGGACTTTTAAAAAATTAAGGTATGGTTGATGTACAGGTATTATATGTTTCAGGTATATGACATAGTGGTTCACAACTTTTAAAGATTATATTCCATTTACAGTTATTATAAAAATGTTGGCTATATTCTCTGTGTTGTACAATATATCCTTGTGGTTTATATTTTATACATAGTAGTTTATGCCTTTTAATCCTCTATGCCTGTCTTTTCCTCCCCTTCTCTCTCCATTGGTAACTACTAGTTTGTTCTCTATATCTCTGAGTCTGTTTCTTCTTTGTAACAGTCTCTAGTTTTATTTTTTAGATTCCATATATAAGTGATATTATACAGTATTTGTCTTTTTCTGTCTGACTTACTTTGCTAAGCATAATACCCTCCAAGTCCATCCATGTTGTTGCAAATGGTAAAATTTCATTCTTTTTCATGGCTGAGTAGTAATCTATTATGTATGTATGTGTGTGTGTGTGTGTGTGTGTATACACATATATACATACCACATCTTTTTTTTTTTTTTTTTGGCTATGCCATGCAGCTTGTAGGATTTTAGTTCCCTGACCAGGGATTGAACCCAGGACACAGCAGTGAAAGCACAGAGTCCTATCCACTGGGCCACCAGGGAACTCCTTACTACATCTTCTTTATCCATTCATCTGTTCATGGGAACTTACATTGCTTCCATATCTCAGCTATTGTAAATAATGCTGCTATGAACATTGGGGGCATGTAGCTTTTCAGATTAGTGTTTTTATTTTGGGGGGATAAATACCCAGGAGTGCAACTGCTGGATCCTATGATAGTTTTATTTTTAGTTTTCTGTGAAACCTTCGAACTGTTTTCCATTAGTGGTTACACCAATTTACACTCCCGCCAACAGTGTGCGATGGTTCCCTTTTCTCCACATCCTTGCCAACATCTGTTATTTGTTTTCTTTTGGATGATGGCTATTCTGACAGGTGTGAGGTAATATCTAACCAATCAGATCTTTAGTAGTGATCCCACCTTCTGGCTGCTCATGACATCACCCAGCAATACTTCAGGTGGTTTCCCTCTACATTCTCAACCTGGATTTCCCTGAGGGACTTACTCCAAGATTTTAGAAACCTAGCTTGTTATTACATGCATTTTATCTCTTAGGATAATATTTTAAAAGGCAGGTAGCATGAAGGTTAAGAGCAGGGGCTTTGAGGGACCTGGATGGAGTGCCAGCTTTACCACTCGGCAGCTGGTACACACACCCATTGTCATGACTCTTGGAAGGAGGCCTGGGAAGAGGACAGAGTGCTCACAGCTAAGAAAACCTGACTTGCTGTCAGATGTAGATGGGGCAGGGGTCACAGGTAAAGCCACCTTGGTGTGAGTAAACCAAGCAGCACTGCCTGGGCACACACCCATCTGACTGCCACCCATATTTAGCTCACATCACATCAACAGTGATGCTGATAGCAGCCGCCACTGACTAAGGCTCATGTGTGCCTCTGTGGTTTGGGTACCACATAATTCCATCCTCACAACTACTGGGTGAGATCTGTCCCCCATTTTATGACCCGTAAACAGAGGCACACAGAAGCCCAGCAACTTGCCCACACAACTAGGCAGTGCACACTTGAGAGTCAAACCTTGGCAGCTGGTCTCCAAAGCCTGAATGCAGAATCTTCACTATAATGCAAAACTGGGGCAAGGCCAGCAGTGTGCTCAGGCAGGCATCAGATGTTCTTCATCCCAGGGGATGAAACTCTCAACTTTGTCTCCACTCAAGTTAATGACAGAACCTGTCCTCTAGGAACTGGGTATGTAGCTGGTACCTCTCTGGATCTTTAGAGGTCATGTGGGGTCACAGAAAAAAAACACAGCCATTAGAATCACAATGACCTCAGTTTGGGTCCTGACCCTGCCATGTACCAGCTGTGTGACTTTGAGTATGTTTCTTAATGTTACTGGTACTCAGTTTCCTGGCCTGCAAAATAAAGACAACAATAGTACCTAGCTCATTGGGTTGTTGGAAGATAAAAGTATGAGGTACATGTAGACAACCAACACAGTGACAAGTACCCAGGAGGAGTGAAACAAACCATGGTTCCTATCCTTTTTGTTAAGGAACTGTAAACACAGAAGGCTCTTAGGGGTGCTTGTAATTGGTGATGAATGACTGAAGATCCCCCTCTGGCCTCAGTACCTCAAATCACCTCATCACAGTGAAATACTCATAAAAGGCTTTGAGCTAGTTTCTGCATTTTTAAAATGAGGATTTTACATGCTTTACTGAGTTGGACGTGCTTTACTGAGTTGTTGTGAAGATGAACTGAGGTTAGGTATGGAAAATACCTAGAACAGTGTCTAGAATGCAAGTGCTCAATAATGAATGATGGCCACCATTGTCACCATCACCATCCTCACCATCTTCTACTCATTATTCTCACCACCATGACCATCACAGTCATCACCGCCATCATCTTCACTACCTTCATCATTGTTGCCATCATTACCATCACCTTCGTTATACTTACCATTATTATCTGAACCATCACCATCACCCCTGTGTAGACAGCTCTAGGAACTAAGGACAAGTAGTACCTAATCAAGAGAATATAAGGAGTATTCTAGCTTATCTGGTTCTTTTCAACATTTGACGCTTTGAGAGAATATTGTTAGGGCTGGAAGATAAAAAGCCTTTTACCATTAGCTTCCTCTTCTACTGAATGAATGGAGAATGGGCCATAGTCACTGGCTTCTCTGATATTACCCTTCAACTTTCTTTGATTTCTTAGAACCAAGTATGAACAGTTGTAATCAGAGAACACAGTCTGTGTCTCCCCAGCTGGTGTTCCATAGAACATTATTCCAAGCGTTGTTAGTTTGGGGTAAGGGTAGCAAGAAGGAGAAAGGTATTTTGGGAACACCGCATTCTTATCCCATTCTGATAGATCTGTAGTGTGTACCTGTGCAGGAGGGGTTCTGCAGAGACCTGTTTGATGTTGCTCAACTCTCCTAACTCTGTGAACTCCAGAGAAAAAGACAAGGGGCCTGAGAAATGCTGCCGGAAAAAAGTTTCCTCAAGCTTTCTGATGGCTTAACTTTACCACCCATGTTTCTTTATGGTAATGGAGTCAGTCATGTCTAACTCTTTGTGACCCCATAGATTGTAGCCTGCCAGTTTCTTCTGTCCAATGAATTCTTCCAGCAGGAATATTGGAGCAGATTGCATTTCTTCCTCCAGGGAGAATCTTCCTGACCCAGGGATCAAACCCGCATCTCCTGCATTGCAAGCTGATTCTTTATCATCTGGACCATCAGGGAAGCCCTTTCACGTCAAAGCTATAATGACTCCTGCGAGTGGGGAGGGGACAGTACATGCCTTGCTTGGTCCACTGTCACTAGGTTAGAGATCATGGTCTTTCCCTGTTTTAGTTTCACTTTGAAGAGCAGCTAGAACTGTGGGCCATGTCTCACCTGACTGTACATACATTCAGACTCTGCCATGATTACAGCAATAGTAATACTGGGGTTGTGGAGGTGCTGGGTTGTTGGGAGGAATCCAGTCCCTGCCTCTTCTCTGTGTGGTCTGTGAAGGGCAGACATCTACAGAGAAGTTAATCTTGATTTTCTTTTCAAAAATGTTCAAAAGAAATTTATACCACCTTCTGGATTACCTTAGAGATATCCTGGCTGGGCCTGTCTAATCACTGGAGTTGACTATCACTCCTTTATTCTCATTCACTGGTGTAAGAAACGTCAAATTCATGCAGCCTCCCTGGGGGATGCTTTGGCAAGAAGGATCCACAATCTTCAAAACATTGGAGTCCCCCAGGTGTGGCCCTGGGTTCTCCCTTCTCATTTGATACTTTCTTCCTCAGTGATACCATTCATACCCATGGCTTTAATCACCATCCATCCCACACAGTGACCAAGCGCCCACCCTGTGGCACGTGTTCTTCTGGGCTTTGGGGCCACATCACTGACATTCATTTCCAGGCTAGATATCCAGGGTGACAGCTGCATCCTTGGCACCTCATCTTGGATGTCTCCAGGCAACTCTCACTATCTTCCCCCTCAAATCTGGTCCTCATGTCGCATGCTTACTGTGGAGTTTAGTGAAGGAACCACATCTGTACTTTGACACAGGCCAGAAGCATGGAGATCTGCAACCCCCTTTCCCTCCGTGGTTTCTCTTGCTGTTTAGTCACTCAGTTGTGTCCAATTCTTTTGCAGCCCCGTTGACTGTAGTATGCCAGGCTCCTCTGTCCACAGGATTTTCTGGGCAAGAATACTGGAGTGGGTTGCCATTTCCTTCTCCGGGGGATCTTTCCAGCCCAGGGATTGAACGCAGGTCTCTTGCATTGGCAGGTGGATTCTTTACCACTGAGCCACCAGGGAAGCTCCTACCTCTTTTCTAACCATATCTAATTCCATTCATCTCTTAAATGCCCCTGGAATCTTCTCTCTTTCTCCATCCCCTTCTCTGCCATAGCACAAGGGCCACTATCATGTATTATAACAGCCTTCTAGCTGCACTCCAGGGTTCTGTGCTGGCCACCTTCCTGGACAGTTTCCATTCATAGCTGAGATGACTGTGTCCAAATGCAAGCCAGTTCCATTGATTCTTTACTTGAAACCTTTTACGGACTTCTCTCTGCTCCCAGGCCAAAGCAGAGCTTCCTACCAGGGACCTGCAAGCCCCTCGGCCCCCCATGGTACAGCCCCTGCTGACCTCTCTCATTGGTCCTTCTCTGCCCGACTCCTGTGCCCATTTTTTAGCCCTTCCTTGTGTTCTCCTTGTTTCCCGTGATACCACCATGCTGCTATCTTCACCTAGAATGCCCCCACCCTCCCCTGTTTGGCAAATAACTTCCATGCATCTTGCAGAGGCTCTGCCCTCCCTGTCCAAGTCAGAGCCCTGCACTTCTCCTTCAAAGCAATTGTCCCCATTAAAGTTTTACATGTGACTGATTTTTTGGTAACTGCCCATCCTATCCTATCACAAGATGTGCTGATCTTCTCCTGCAAGAACTCCAACATTAAAACTCACTGCTGAAATAAATGCTGGAGAGGGTGTGGAGAAAAGGGAACCCTCTTACACTGTTGGTGGGAATGCAAATTAGTACAGCCACTATGGAGAACAGTGTGGAGATTCCTTAAAAAATTGCAAATAGAACTGCCTTATGATCCAGCGATCCCACTGCTGGGCATACACACCGAGGAAACCAGAATTGAAAGAGACACGTGTACCCCAATGTTCATTGCAGCACTGTTTATAATAGCCAGGACATGGAAGCAACCTAGATGTCCATCAGCAGATGAATGGATAGGAAAGCTGTGGTACATATACACAATGGAGTATTACTCAGCTATTAAAAAGAATACATTTGAATCAGTTCTAATGAGGTGGATGACGCTGGAGCCGATTATACAGAGTGAAGTAAGCCAGAAAGAAAAACACCAATACAGTATACTTACACATATATATGGAATTTAGAATGATGGTAATGATAAACCTGTACGCAAGACAGCAAAAGAGACACAGATGTATAGAACGGCCTTTTGGACTCTGTGGGAGAGGGAGAGGGTGGGATGAGTTGGCAGAGTGGCAGTGTAACATGTGTGATATCATAAGTGAAACGAATCGCCAGTCTAGGTTTGATGCAGGACGCAGGATGCTTGGGACTGATGCACGGGGATAATCCAGAGAGAAGGTGTGGGGCGGGAGGGGGGAGGTGGGGATCGGGATTGGGAGTTCATGTACACTCGTGGCTGATTCATGTCAATGTATAGCAAAACGAATACAGTATTGTAAAGCAAAACAAACTAAAAAATAAAAATTAATTAAAAAAAACCAACTCACTGCTGAATAACCATCGACAGGAGAATACTGGATCCCACCAAAAAAAGATACCTCACATCCAAGTGCAAACGAGAAGCCCAGCAAGATGGTAGGAGGGGTGAAATCGTGTTTAGAATTAAACCCCATACTTGCCAGAGACATTTGGAGGGCTCAAACAAATCCTTGTGTGCACCAGGAAACCCCACAGAGACTGAGCCAGACCTGCCTTTGAGTGTTTGAGTGTCTCCTGTATGGGTCAGCAGTGGCCTGCCACAGGGGGAGGGGCTCTGGGTGCAGCAGACCTGGGTATGTCATAAGCCCTCTTGGAGGAGGTTGCCATTAACCCCACCATAGAGCTGCCAGACTTACACAGGACTGGGGAAACAGACCCTTGGAGGGCACAAACCAAATCTTGTGTGCACCAGGACTCAGGAGAAAGGAGCAGTGACTCCACAAGAGACTGACCCAGACTTTCCTGTGAGTGTCCAGGAGTCTCCAGCAGAGGCATAGGTCGGCAGTGACCTGTGGCAGGGTTGGGGGTGTTGAGTGCAGCAGTGCATGCACAGGACTTTGCAAGGAGGTAGCCATTATCTTCATTACCCCCCACCATAGTTTGACTGCAGGTCAAACAACAGGGAGGGGACACAGCCCCACCCATCAAGAGAAAATGGATTAAAGACTTACTGAGCACGGCCCCGCCCATCAAAACAAGACCCAGTTTCCCCTTCAGTCTGTCTCTCCCATCAGGAAGCTTCCATAAGCCTCTTATCCTTATCCATCAGAAGGCAGACAGAATGAAAACCACAATCACAAAAAATAATCAAACTGATCATATGGACCACAGCCTTGTCTAACTCAGTGAAACTATGAGCCATGCCATGTAGGGCCACCCAAGATGGACACGTCATGGTGGAGAGTTCTGACAAAACATGGTCCAGAGGAGAAGGGAATGGCAAACCAGTTCAGTATTTTTGCCTTGAGAACTCCATGAACAGTACGAAAAGGCAAAAAGATAGGACACTGAAAGCTGAACTCCCCAGGTCAATAGGTGCCCAATATGCTACTGGGAAGACTAGAGAAACAATTCCAGAAAGAATGAAGAGATTGAGCTAAAGCAAAAACAACACCCAGTTGTGGATGTGACTGGTGATGGAAGTAAAGTCTGATGCTGTAAAGAACAATATTGCGTAGGAACCTGGAATGTTAGGTCCCTGAATCAAGGTAAATTAGATGTGGTGAGACAGGAGATGGCAAGAGTGAACATTGACATTTTAGGAAATCAGTGAACTAAAATGGACCAGAATGGGTGAATTTAACTCAGATGACCATTATATCTACTACTGTGGGAAAGAATCCCTTAGAAGAAATGGAGTAGCCCTTGTAGTCAACAAAAAAGTCCGAAATGCAGTTCTTGGGTGCAATCTCAAAAATGACAGAGTGATCTCTGTTCATTTCCAAGACAAATCATTCACTATCACAGTAGTCTATGCCCTGTGATCTATGCCAGGGCAAGTCTATGCCCTGACCAGTAATGGTGAAGAAGCTGAAATTGAATGGGTTCTATGAAGACCTACAAGACCTTCTAGAACTAACACCCAAAAAAGATGTCCTATTCATTATAGGGGACTGGAATGCAAAAGTAGGAAGTCAAGAGATACCTGGAGTAACAGGGAAATTTGGCCTTGGAGTACAAAATGAAACAGGGTAAAGGCTAACAGAATTTTGCCAAGAGAACACACTGGTCATAGCGAACACCCTCTTCTAACAACATAAGAGAAGACTTTACACATGGAAATCACCAGGTGGATAAAATCAGATTGATTATATCCTTTGCAGCCAAAGATGAAGAAGCTCTATACAGTCAGCAAAAACAAGACTGGGAGCTGACTGCAGCTCAGATCATGAAATCCTTGTTGCCAAATTCAGACTTGAGTTGAAGAAAGCAGGGAAAACCACTAGACCATTCAGGTATGACCTAAATCAAATCCCTTATGATTATACAGTGGAAGTGAAAAATAGATTCAAGGGATTAGATCTGATAGAGTACCTGAAGAACTATGGATGGAGGTTCCTGACATTGTACAGAAGGAGTGGTGAAGACCATCCCCAAGAAAAAGAAATGCAAAAAGGCAAAATGGTTGTATGAGGAGGCCTTACAACCAGTTGAGAAAAGAAGAGGAGTGAAAGGCAAATGAGAAAAGGATAGATATACCCATTTGAATTCAGAGTTCCAAAGAATAGCACAGAGATATAAGAAAGTCTTCTTCAGTGGTCAATGTAAAGAAATAGAGGAAAACATAGGATGGGAAAGACTAGAGATCTCTTCAAGAAAATTAAAGATACTAAGGGAACATTTCATGCAAAGATGGGGACAATAAAGGACAGAAATGGTATGGACCTAACAGAAGCAAAAGATATTAAGAAGAGGTGGCAAGAATACACAGAAGAACTATATAAAAAAAATCTTTATGACTCAGATAATCACGATGGTGTGATCACTGGACTAGAGCCAGACATCCTGGAAAGTGAAATCAATTGGGCCTTAGGAGGCATCACTATGAACAAAGCTAATGGAGGTGATGGAATTCCAGTAGAGCTATTTCAAATCCTAAAAGATGATGCTGTGAAAGTGCTGCACTCAACATGCCAGCAAATAGGGAAAACTCAGCAGTGGCCACAGGACTGGAAAAGGTCAGTTTTCAATCCAACCCCAAAGAAGGGCAATGTCAAAGAATATTCAAACTATGGCACAACTGTACTCATCTCACATGCTAGCAAAGTAATGCTTAAAATTCTCCAAGCCAGGCTTCAACAGTATGTGAATGAACTTCCAGATATTCAAGCTGGATTTAGAAAAGGCAGAGGAACAGAGGCATCACTATGAACAAAGCTAATGGAGGTGATGGAATTCCAGTAGAGCTATTTCAAATCCTAAAAGATGATGCTGTGAAAGTGCTGCACTCAACATGCCAGCAAATAGGGAAAACTCAGCAGTGGCCACAGGACTGGAAAAGGTCAGTTTTCAATCCAACCCCAAAGAAGGGCAATGTCAAAGAATATTCAAACTATGGCACAACTGTACTCATCTCACATGCTAGCAAAGTAATGCTTAAAATTCTCCAAGCCAGGCTTCAACAGTATGTGAATGAACTTCCAGATATTCAAGCTGGATTTAGAAAAGGCAGAGGAACCAGAGATCAAATTGCCAACATCCACTGGATCATCAAAAAAGCAAGAGAGTTCCAGAATCACATCTACTTCTGCTTTATTGACTATGCAAAAGCCTTTGACTGTGTAGATCACAACAAATTGTGGAAAATTCTTCAAGAGATGGGAATACCAGGCCACCTTACCTGCCTCCTGAGAAATCTGTATGGAGGTCAAGAAGCAACCATTAGAACTGTACATGGAACAACAGACTGGTTCCAAATAGGAAAAGGAGTATGTTAAGGCTGTATATTGTCACCCTGCTTATTTAACTTACATGCAGAGTACATCATGTGAAATGCCAGGCTGTATGAAGCTCAAGCTGGAATCAAGATTGCAGCTTGAGAAATATCAAGAGAGAAATATCAATAACCTCATATATGCAGATGACACCATCCTATGGCAGAAAGCGAAGAGGAACTAAAGAGCCTCTTGATGAAAGTGAAAGAGGAGAGTGAAAAAGCTGGCTTAAAACTCAACATTCAGAAAACGAAGGTCATGGCATCTGGTCCCATCACTTCATGGCAAATAGACGGGGAGTTAAGGCTGTATATTGTCACCCTGCTTATTTAACTTACATGCAGAGTACATCATGTGAAATGCCAGGCTGTATGAAGCACAATTGGAATCAAAATTGATGGGAGAAATATTGATAACCTAAGATACATAAATGACACAGCTCTTATGGCAGAAAGCAAAGAGGAACTAAAAAGCCTCTTGTTGAAAGTGAAAGAGGAGAGTGAAAAAGTTGGCTTAAAATTGAGCATTCAGAAAACGAAGAGCTTGGCGTCTGGTCCCATCACTTCATGGCAAATAGATGGGGAAACAATCTATTGTGAGAACAGTGAGAGATTTTATTTTGTTGGGCTCCAAAATCCCAGGGACGGGGGAGCCTGGTGGGCTGCCATTTATGAGATCGCACAAAGTCAGACACAACTGAAGCGACTTAGCAGCAGCAGCAGCAGCAGCAGAAAAATCACTGCAGATGGTGACTGCAGCTATGAAATAACATATTAGAAACAGAGACATTGCCAACAAAGGTCCGTCTAGTCAAAGCTATTTTTTTTCTCAAGTAGTCATGTATGGATGTGAGAGTTGGACTATAAAGAAAGCTTAGCTTCAAGATCCTATCCTTTCCCGAGACCATAAAATCTACAAGGGCTGAGATAGAGCCTGTTGTCTCAGCAATGTTTTATTATGAAAGAGTTCAGATTCACAGTAAAGAAGGAGGAGTTTTATAGCCAAGATCTAGATTCTACCTGTTTTTGGCCCCATTATATCTCTGCCCGGCATGGTGCCTGCTATCTAGTAGACCTGTAATAAATCTTTGCTGAGTGAAAGTGGTTCATATACTTCCACATCTTAGATGCTAAAGATAAGGTGAACAATATCTATGCCAGCATCATTTCTGTATGTGAAAAATTGGAAATAACTTAAATACCCAAGATAGAGAATTGGCTAAATAAATTATGGTACATCCTACATAGTGGGATTCCTCATCATCAGTGACAGCAATGATGCATGTATTGACATGGAAGGGTGTTCCTGATGTACTATTAGGAACAAAACTAAAGAAAACTGGGTATGACATTATTTTTTTGTAAAGTTAATAAATCAATAAACATTTACAGGTAGAACCTATTCTATGATAGGTACTATTTTTAAATACTTTAGATATATTAATGCATTTTCACTGCAGATGGTGATTGCAGCCATGAAATGAAAAGACACTTACTCCTTGGAAGGAAAGTTATGACCAACCTAGATAGCATACTCAAAAGCAGAGACATTACTTTGCCAACAAAGGTCCATCTAGTCAAGGCTATGGTTTTTCCAGTGGTCATGTGTGGATGTGAGAGTTGGACTGTGAAGAAAGCTGAGTGCCAAAGAATTGATGCTTTTGAACTGCAGTGTTGGAGAAGACTCTTGAGAGTCCCTTGGACTGCAAGGAGATCCAACCAGTCCATTCTAAAGGAGATTGGTCCTGGGTGTTCTTTGGAAGGAGTGATGCTAAAGCTGAAATTCCAGTACTTTGGCCACCTCATGTGAAGAGTTGACTCATTGGAAAGACTCTGATGCTGGGAGGGATTGGGGGCAGGAGGAGAAGGGGCCGAATTTTCCAGTGGTCATGTGTGGATGTGAGAGTTGGACTGTGAAGAAAGCTGAGTGCCAAAGAATTGATGCTTTTGAACTGCAGTGTTGGAGAAGACTCTTGAGAGTCCCTTGGACTGCAAGGAGATCCAACCAGTCCATTCTAAAGGAGATTGGTCCTGGGTGTTCTTTGGAAGGAGTGATGCTAAAGCTGAAATTCCAGTACTTTGGCCACCTCATGTGAAGAGTTGACTCATTGGAAAAGACTCTGATGCTGGGAGGGATTGTGGGCAGGAGGAGAAGGGGCCGACCGAGGATGAGATGGCTGGATGGCATCACCGACTCGATGGACATGAGTTTGAGTGAACTCTGGGTGTTGGTGATGGACAAGGAGGCCTGGCATGCTGTGATTCATGGGCTCGCAAAGTTGGACACGATTGAGTGACTGAACTGAACTGAACTGAATCCTCACAAGAATCCTATGGAATGAGTACACCCTATTATCCCCATTTTACAGATAAGGAAACTGAGGCACAGAGAGGGGAATAACTTGCCTAGACTCACTCAGCTCTTTCCATGGGAAAATGCCTTGGAAGTTACACAAAGAATATGACAGTGTTGGCAATATCAAATACTGGCAAGGATGTGAGGCAACAGGAACTCACTCATTATTGGTGGGAATGCAAAATACAGTCACTTTGGAAGAGAGCTTTGTGGGTTCATTAAAAACTAAATGTACTCTAACCACATGATCCAGCAACTACAACCTTGGTATTTCCTCAAAGCAGTTGAAAACACGCCCACACACAAACCTGCACATTGATGTTTATGGCAGCTTTATTCATAACTGCCCAAACTTGGAAACAACCAGGATGCCCTTCAGTAGGTGAATGGATAATGGAACATTGCTCAGTGCTTAGTCACTCAGTCAACATCTTGGACTGCAACCTGCCAGGCTCGTCTGTCTATGGAATTTTCCAGGTAAGAATATTGGAGTGGAGTGGGTTGCCATTTCCTACTCCAGGGGATCTTCCTGACCCTAGGATCAAACCCTTGTTTCCCGCGTCCCCTGCACTGGCAAGAGGGTTCTTTACCACTGCGCTACTTGGGAAGCAATGGAATATTATTTGGCACTAAAAACAGAGCTGTCAAGCCATGAAAAAAGTTAGAGGAAACTTAAAGTATATTACTAAGTAAAAGAAACTAATCTGAAAAGTTGTATGATTCCAACTATATGATATTTTAGAAAAGGCAAAAAATAAAATAAAATAAAAAAGATCTGTGGTTGCCAGGGACTGGAGGTCAGGGAGGAAGCACAGAGGATTTTCAGGGCAATGAGACGATTCCATATGATATTATAATGGTAGCTACATGTTATCACACATTTGTCCAAGCCCAAATCCATAGAATGTACAAGAGTAAACCCCACACAACACTGCAGATCAACTGCAGTCCAGTAAAATTAAAATTAAAAAGAGTGAACCCCAAAGTAAACCCGATCACTCCCCTGATAGCTCAGTTAGTTAAGAAGCCACCTGCAATGCAGGAGACCCTGGTTCGACTCCTGGGTGGGGAAGATCCGTTGGAGAAGGAATAGGCTACCCACTCCAGTATTCTTGGGTTTCCCTTGTGGCTCAGCTGGTAAAGAATCCGCCCCCCGCCCCCTGCCCTACAATGTGGGAGACCTAGGTTCAATCTCTGGGTTGGGAAGATCCCCTGGAGAAGGGAAAGGCTACCCATTCCAGTATGCTGTCACAAAGAGTTGGACACGACTGAGCAACTTTCACTTTTCTTTCCAATGTAAACCATGGCCTTTGGGTGATCACGATGTGTCCATGTAGGTTCATCAGCTGCAACAGTTGTACCTCTCTGGTGCTGATGTTGATAACTGGGGGCTGTGCATGAGTGGCAATGGAGGGTACCTTAGAAATCTCCATATCATCCTCTCAATTTTGCTGTGAAGCCAAAACTGCTCTAAAAACAGTGTATTTTTATATATATGTGGTAACTTCTAAGAGAGAAGATTTGGCATAATTTTGCTTCTTCCTATTGCCTCTGTCACATCTCATTTTTATCCAGCAGTCATGTCTCACTTGTGTATACTCTTTTCCTGGAGCATCACTTCTCAAGTGGTGAAGCGGAGTTAAGTCTGGAGAAGGGAATGCTTGGCCGCACACCCAACAAGAAGACTCCCTCAACAGATTCCCGTCACGATCAGATCTGGCGTGACATTTCAGTCATGCAACTACAGGAGAAGAGGGCTGCCGTTACCTTTGTTGGAGCTGGAGAACTGGATGCCCACGTCTTGCAGGAGGTGCTCTGTCTCCTCCAGCCAGGACAGTGACAGGCGCAGGATGTCCAGTGACACCTTCTGGAGCCCCGAGACAGGTGGGCTCACCTGCAGGTGCTGCAGGAAGCTGACCTCCTTCCTCAGGTCGTTGCTGCAGCAGGACGTCCTCATGCAAGCCTGGAAAGAGATGAGGTCGTAAGGAGCCAGGGCACCGTTGCCAGAAATAGCACCCAACCCTGTGACTTGCAGAGAGCAGTGTTCTTGATGTGTTCTTGAAGCAGGAAGTGCCCTGGGATGGCCCACTTCTAGTTGCCTTTTAGGGGGTGGATGGGACGAGGGGGCAGCTTTTATTTTGTGTGTACTTTAGTTGGGACTTTCGATGGTCAAAGAGACCCCGTGTTTACAGACTTAGAGAATGAATTTATGGTTGCTGCGGGGACAGCAACCCCTTATGGAGGGAAGGGATAGTTAGGGAGTTGGGGATGGACATGTACACACTGCTATATTTAAAATGGATAACCAACAAGTATCTGCTGTACAGCACATGGAACTCTCTCAAAGTTCTGTGGCAGCCTGGATGGGAGGGGAGTCTGGGGGAGAATGGACGCATGTATGTGGATGGCTGAGTCCCTTCGCTGTTCACCTGAAACTGCCACAACATGGTGTGCTAATCGGCTATGACAGTGAAAGTTGCTCAGTCGTGTCCGACTCTTTGCGACCCCATGGACTATACAGTTCATGGAATTCTCCAGGCTAGAATACTGGAGTGGGTAGCCTTTCCCTTCTCCAGTGGATTATCCCAACCAAGGGATCAAACCCAGGTCTCCCGCATTCCAGGCGGATTCTTTACGAGCTAAGCCACAAGGGAAGCCCAAGATATAACTGGCTATACCCCAACATAAAATAAAAAGCAAAAAAAGGATTTCCCTAGTGGTCAGTGGTGAAGACTCCGTGTTTCCAATACAGTGGGCTCAGGTTTGATCCCTGGCCAGGGAACTAGATCCCATGTGCCACAACTAAAAAATCTCATATGCAGCAATGAAGATCGAAGGTTCCACATGCTGCAAATAATATCTGGTGCAGCCAACAAACAAACAAACAAAAAAAACACAGAGAAAGGAAGCGATCCCATGTTTAAGTACGGGCAATTCCAAAGCCAAATTGCCAAGGACAATTTGGCTGAAACGAGAACCAAATTTGGCCACAAAATTCCTGCTGAGATCAACACACAAGCTGGTCAGAAAGTCCGATTTCCTGACTTGAAAGAGTGCTGACAAACCAACATTCACAGACTCCCCAAATAGCAGCTGCTTATTTCCAGAGAAAGCAGAAGCAGCTGCCTGCTCTGATAAAGCTGGTTCTCTGGGTGGGGGCTGGGAGGTGGGGGGTGGTGGTCAGTCAGAACCAGTCTTGTCTCCTCCAGAGTCAAAGGCGACTAGGGTAAGAGCAGCCTTTCTATTGCTGGGACAAAAAAGAAAAAACGCAAATAAAGAGCAGGATGTTTTCTTGGTTTCTCTGGAAATAACCCAGGGCTATTTTGAGGGCAAGAGGAGAAGGGGGCGACAGAGGATGAGATGTTTGGATGGCATCACTGACAACGGACATGAGTTTGAACAAACTTCAGAAGACGGTGAAGGACAGTGAAGTCTGGCGTGCTGCAGTCCACGGGGTCGCAAAGAGTCAGACACGACTGAGTGACTGAACAACGACATTTCTTCCCCTGAGGTCCAGGGGCCTCCCAAAGGGCAGTGTCGGGCAGCTTTTTCTTGGCCACACCAAGTTCACCTGGGAGGCAGTTTTTGAGGTCCTTTGTTTTCTACCTCAAACAGATTTCTCCAGCAAGAGAGAAGGTGGGCAGAAAAGCAGAGCCGGACGATTTCCTGAACAAGGAGCACAACGTGAGCCATGGGGGGCACGGGTGAGAAGCGGAGGAGGGCACCTGGCAACTGTCTAAGGCTTCTTCAGCTTCTCAACGCTGTCTGTGACCTCCTCCTGTCGGCAGAGGCCGAGCTGGGTCTCCTTCTGCAGGGTCCACTTTTTCTGCTGAAAGTTGATGTTGTCCTCAGTGACCTGGGTGATCTTCTCTATTAACTAATGGGGAAAAGAAAAAAAAAAAAAAGATTGACATTGCAGGGTGGCTCTGGCGGGAGGGGCCCTGGGTTGGGGGAAGGCATGGGCTTGAGCTCCTATCTCCGCAGGGTTGGGGAGGTAGGTCCTGGAACGTTTGGGTGATGGCTCTGGAGGGAATCTCGGCTCTGTCACCAGGGCATGTTTCCCAGGATCAGAGATGATTTTTAAGAGCCAAAGGCTTGTCATGTGGCCCCGCGTGTGTTCTAGATTCTTCGGAACTCTGGGAGTGATTCATCACTCTGAGCCTGATGCTGTGGTGCCTGAAAGAGAAGGCTAGGCTATCTGACAGCAGTCCATGGTATGAATTTTTCACCCACGTGCCGACACAGGGTTGGAGGGGACAAACGGAAGAATAAGTCAGTCCTTACAGCCAGAGGCACATCCTTGCTGCCGGCTGCCCTCTTCAGGAAGAACGAGCCAGGACGCCTGCTCTACGGCGAGGCTCTTTCCTCGTGGGCCTAACGGAGGTAGACCATGCAGGCCTGGAGACCAGACACAGGCCTGGATGGTTTCATTTGATTTTCACAGAAACACTTCAAGGGAGTTTAACTGGCTTTTACTCTAAAAGCCAGGAAATCCCAGAATATCAAAACAAATCTTCATGGTGTAGCAACAGTGTGAAAAATATGCGCCACCAACAAAAAACAGAAACATATGCTCCCAGTGTCTGGAGTCCCGGGTCCCCGAGGAAGAAAGTGGGGAAGGGAGGCGAACCTGCTGATCGGAGACGGGCTTGTCCTGGAACGGCTTCGCTCGTCCGTAGGTGGCCTTGATGACCTGGCTTCTGAAATGCTCCAGCTGCAGCACAAAGAAAGGGAAGGTGATGGAATGAGTGGTGCAGCTGCAGCTCAAGGCTCGAGGAGGCACTGCCACTGCTGGGTCTGGGAGAAATCGGTTAGAAGGCTCTGCACACCATTAATGGTCCCTATGGTTGGGGCTTCCCAGGTGGTCCTAGTGGTAAAGAATCCGCCTGCCAATGCAAGAGCCACAAGAGATGTGGGTACGACTCCTGGGTGGGGAAGATCCCTTGGAGTAGGAAATGGCAACCCAATCTAATATCCTTGCCTGAAAAATTGCACGGACTGGGGAGCCTGCAGGCTACACTCCATGGGGTTGCAAAGAGCTGGTCACGACCAAGTGACTAAGCAAGCACGCAAACGGATTATTAACACCTTCACCTCTCACCAGAAGGGGCAGTGCCCACACAAGAGAGGGGGACGGTAGGTGTGAA
>SJXQ01009316.1:299133-313710 GCA_006408695.1 Aepyceros melampus
TAGGTTTTAATGACTTTTCAGGCATGCCCGCCTAACCCAGCCAATGCGTGTGAGCAGCTCACATACGTCTCAGGCCCTCAGAAGAGCCACTCACTGCCAATTATCCAGTGGGAAGTCTGGGGCTGGGAGCGCTCTTCCGTAATTGGTACGCTGGCACCAGGCTGTGAGATAAATATTGAGATTGTCAGCCCGAGTAAACTGTGTAATCAACCAGGGTGCCTGGGAGAGGAGGAGGAGCAGCCCGCTGCCATTTTGTGCCTTAGGCCTCGCGTCCTGAAGATGACGCCTGCTGTATTCCCCAGAGCCTGGCACCCAGCAGGCACTCAATAAGTGTTCATTGAATGCTTGTAACAGAAACAACTGACTTGGCAGGTGTTCAGAGTCCTCGCCTTCAGTTTGGCCAGCTTTTGTTGACTATCTCCCTGGTTCTGGTGTCTTCAGATTACGGTTGATGAAAGAATACAGTTACATTAGAATCAGAGCTTCTAGAATGACAAGTTCAAGGTGTCCCAGGTTCATGAGAGGCCTGGGAGGCAAACAAGCTCAACCCTCTTGGGAAGTTTACCAACATGATGGCCCTTGGCTTGGGTTTTTGGCTCACGGGCAAAACATGGTCACGAAGGGTTTTTGGCTCACGGGCAAAACATGGTCACGAAAGACTCTAAACTAGAGCGCTGAAGGACCATAACAGCTGGGGAATCAATGTGAATGTCAACGGGTCCAAGACACAGGAGTTTGCTGCACACCAGGAAGTTCTGAAAAGCCAAGGAGAGGAATTATGACTCTCCTAAAGACAGTTCTGCAGTCAGCTTGCCGGGAGTCAGCTGGGTGATCTGAGGGATTCCGGGCCATCTGTTGGTTTCATGACCAAGGGGAGGGTCCTAACTTGCCTGAGGAAGAGGTTATGTAGGCAGGGCCCCATGGGTGGTGGCCCGCATCATCTCCAGAGGCACCCTATGGGACTGCTCTGAGCGGAGGGACAGGTCCTGCTGGACAACGGGAGTCTGTCCTGGAGTCACTTGCTGGGGAAGGGCATGACCTCAGGCAGGGAGCTGGCTGGGGACAAGAGGGTGATGTGGGAATGCCAGGGCAGCACAGAGAAGCCTCATCCTTACTCTTTCGAGTCCTGGAGGAATCTCTGTGTCTTCCTGAATGAGCTCTGGCTGGAGGCATGACCAGGCTCCTGGCAAGAGGCACAGATCATGCCCTCAAGGTGGGTGTGTGCTGGGGGTGCAGAGTGCTGGCAGGGGAAGGGGTAGCCTAGGTGCACCAAGGGAAGCCCAGAGCCGTGGGCTCTCTCCCTTGGTAAGGGGTCGGTGCCCTGCAGGAGAGAGGCCACCGGGGGTGATGGTGTGGATGTTTGTTGAAGAGGCTTTAATACCTGCTAAGAGGCACTATCATCATTTAACCTGTGGGTGCTTCTGGAGTTCAGCATAGGGGATGATGCCTGGTCATACTGCTGGTTCAGGCTTGGATGCCACCACATGGAAGGGCTTCGGGAGCTGGGCTGGGTGGGCTGGAGTGCTCCTTTAAGGACTGTGGTTCTTAACCTTTCTGGGTAGTTTACAGAGCCTTCTGAGAATCCAATGAGTGACAAGGTGGACTCATTTGCCCAGAAAAAGAAAAGCACAAACACACACATACATGCAAAATGTTCTTGTCCTCCTGGAGCCATGGTTGCCAGGAGAGAGGTGCCTTGTGGAGAGGTCCAAGGTGGGCTGCCCTGGGTGGGCAGTGCCCCATCCTGGGATCTCGTCTGCCCTCCCTTAGTTTTTTCTGAGGTCTTGTTTGCATGTTCTGGCCATCATGTCTGCGCCACGTATAAGAGGAAGGGCTGCTGGGCCATCTTGGGTCAGAGCCTGGGAGATGGCACCCCCAGACCTGCTGAGTCAGAGACTGCTCCCCACCTCACCAATTTCCATTTGGCATGAGCTATGATAATCTGAGTTCTATTATTAATTCTACTATACAGTTCAGTTCAGTTGCTCAGTTGTGTCCAGCTCTTTGAGACCTCATGGACTGCAGCAGGCTTCCCTGTCCATCACAACTCTCGGGGCTTACTCGAACTCATGTCCATTGAGTCGGTGATGCCATCCAACCATCTCATCCTCCGTTGTCCCCTTCTCCTCTTGCCTTCAATCTTTCTCAGCATCAGGGCCTTTTCCAATGAGTCAGTTCTTTGCATCAGGTGGCCAAAGTATTGGAGTTTCAGCGACAGCATCAGTACTTCCAATGAATATTCAAGACTGATTTCCTTTAGGATGGACTGGTTGGATCTCCTTGCAGTCCAAGGGACTCTCAAGAGTCTTCTCCAACACCATAGTTCAAAAGCATCAGTTCTTTGGTGCTCAGCTTTCTTTATAGTCCAACTCACATCCATACGTGACTACTGGAAAAACCGCAACTTTGACTAGACAGACCTTTGTTGGCAAAGTAATGTCTCTGCTTTTGAATATGCTATCTAGGTTGGTCATAGCTTTTCTTCCAAGGAGTAAGCGTCTTTTAATTTCATGGCTGCAGTCACCATCTGCAGTGATTTTGGAGGCCCCCAAAGTAAAGTCTCTCACTGTTTCCATTGTTTTCCTATCTGTTTGCATGAAGTGATGGGACCGGATGCCATGATCTTCATTTTCTGAATGTTGAGTTTTAAGCCAACTATTTCAACTCTCCTCTTTCACTTTCATCTCTTTAGTTCTTCTTTGATTTCTGCCATAAGGGTGGTGTTAATGTGCATATCTGAGGTTATTGATATTTCTCCCGGCAGTCTTGATTCCCGCTTGTGCTTCATCTGGCCCAGCATTTTACATGATGTACTCTGCATATAAGTTAAATAAGCAGGGTGACAATATACAGCTTTGGTGTACTCCTTTTCCAATTTGGAACCAGTCTGTTGTTCCATGTCCAGTTCTAACTGTTGCCTCTTGACGTGCATATTATCTACTTCATTAAGAAAAGTGGTGGGACTTCCCTAGTGGTTCAGGGGTTAAGACTCTGTGCTTCCACTGCAGGGGACATGGGTTTGATCACTGGTTGGGGAACTAAGATCCTGCAAGCCATGTGGCTTGGCAAACAAAACAGAACAAAACAAAAACAAACAGAAAAGTGGCCTCCCCTGTGGATACTGACTAGAGCATCTGTTTGGAGGCCCAGAGGAAGAAAGATCGCTGTAAATGTCAAGACAAAAAAATGTGAAGGAGAAAGTGCTAGAAACACCACTGTGGTTGAAAGGCTCAAACCCTCCCTATGAGGGACCCGCACGGGGGTGGGCCTTGACCTGGGACTGGCTGCTTGGTCAGGGTCTCAGGTGATGGCAGATACCAGTGTGGGCAGCTTCCCAGCAAGAAAAGCCTTTTTAGTGACATCCATTGGGACTCAAGAGTCCTGTCCCCTGGGATAAGTGGGTGAAATTAAACCAGGCCGTCCTCCTCCTCACTCGTCCCCACCGCCTGCTTGGGCACAGTGCTCCGTGGAGAGCGGTGGGCCATGAAGGGGCTTGGCAGCACGCCTACCTGACCTACTGCCCTTTCCAAATTGGCTTTAATGAGGTTTTCTCTGTTCCCCATTTCTTGCAGCTGAAGCAATTTCCTTCTGGAATCCTCCTGAAGCTTCTCTTCAACCTGAAAGGATGATGAAAGCATGGGCTTGCTGCTAATGTGATCATCACGTCCTCTGGGGGAACTCTTCTTGGGGGGGGTGTGGTGCTAATGGCAGTGGGGGAGTTCTTGAGGCATAGGGACAGCTGCGGCCCTGTGGCAGGGGTCATGGGCATACACAAGGTGGAGATAAACTCACAGGGAGATACCCCTTAAGGGAAGGGGCTGAGCTCTGCACCCTGGGCTCAACTATCTCCTATCACAGACTCCCATCCCAGCTCGGTCCCTAGCAAGATGGGTGACCCTGGGAAAGTGATTTCACTGCTCCGTGACTCAGTGTTCTCATCTGTCAAATGGGAATGATGGTACCTGTACTGCAGCACAGAGTTATTGTGGGAATTCAAAATATTTGGAATAGTGCTTACAGGTCTGTAAATATTGGTGTGACCTATAAAAGGTGGGTGGGGAATTTCCCAGTGGTCCAGTGGCTAAGTCCCTTGCTCTCAATGGAGGGCACCCAGGTCTGATCCTTAGTCAGGGAACTAGATTCCACATGCCGCAACGAAGATAGAGGATCCCACGTGCAGCAATTAAGATCCTGTGCAACCAAATAAATAAATAAATAAATATTTTTTTTTAAAAAAGTGAACGGGAATATCTGCCATGCAGCCTCCTTCTAAGACTCCATGAAAGGTCCTTGGTCAGTGTTATTATTGGGTTTATCATCATAACTATGGTGGCTCAGAGGTTAAAGCGTCTGCCTCCAATGCGGGAGACCCGGGTTCGATCCCTGGGTCGGGAAGATCCCCTGGAGAAGGAAATGGCAACCCACTCCAGTATTATTGCTTGGAGAATCTCATAGACTGAGGAGCCTGGTGGGCTGCAGTGCATGGGGTCACAAAGAGTTGGACACGACTGAGTGACTTTACTTACTTACTTACTTATTTGTCATTACCACTTTGAGCACACCCACTGGTGGAAACCTCTCTAGAGGCTTGCTCAGTAATGTCTATTAAGAATCACAGCCTGCAAAAGAAGGTGTTTGAGTGCAGAAGCTTGCTTGTTTAATCCTCCCTTGCTTGGGTAACGGGGCAAGCAGAGGTGAGCTTGCGAGTGCTTGATGCTACCATCTGCTGGCAAGTGTGGGCCTTGCAGCTGCTCATTTCAGGGACACACCTGATCATTTCAGGGACATACCTACTGAGCCCGGGGCTCTGGCACCAACAGGGAACCAGGCGAACGCTCATAAATAAATGGAAAGACTTTGTGCTGAAACAAATCCCATGGGCCGCGTTGGTTAGGGATCTGACGAGCGGGATCGGAGAGAAGTAATAAAAGACCCAGAAGAACTCTTTGGAGCCTTCGTCTGAGTAGAGTAGCACAGATGTAGAGCGACTACCAAGCTCTGGTACCTGGGAAAAGCCACCTCTCTGGGGCCTTAGTTTCCTTCCAGATCTAAACATGCTCTGACTTGTATTTCAGCTGCATGTCCATACACCATGGAAGCCAAGTCCAACCTGGACTCTGCCCTTATCTGTGTTCTACCCGAACAGCCCCCCATTCCCACTCCTGAGCCTCAGGCAACTTCAGGGGCTGCCCTGCTCCCTCCATCACACCTGGTGCTCTCCACACCTGCCCTCCCATCCCGCTCAGGTGACATGCTGGGCTGTGGCAACTGGCCTCCTCGCCTCTAGTTCAGTGCCTTGCGGTACTGTGAGGGTTAGCCAGCTGTAGGGCAGCACCGACCTACAGAACTTTCTACAACGATACAGATGCTCTGAATCTGTATCATCTAATACAGCAGCCACAAACCACATCTGGTGATCTGGTGGTCGAAACAGGGGCTGGTGTGATCGAGGAAATGAATTTCAAAGTGTATTTAATTTTGATTAATATCAGTGTAAACAGTAGCACGTGGCTGTTGGCTACACAATAGTGATTGGGGTCAGACCAACCTGGAGTCAGCCAAAACTATGCGACTGGGCTAGTTACATTGCTAGTTAACAAGGGGTCTTGACTTTCTCATCTGTGAAATGGGGAGGATGTCTAGGTCATGGCGCTGTTGTGAAGAGGGAAAAGAGATGAAACGTTTGGTGGTAATGCCCAGTCCATGAGAAACTGCAGCTATCATTTTCACCATTATTAGCTGCGAATGTCACATACTGGTTCTCTGTTCAGAAGCCCTGGTAGCGCCCCACTGCCTGTGTGCAATACAGCCTGAGTGCCAGAGCTAGCACAAAACACCAAGCCAGGGATTCAAGAAGCCCTGACGAGCTCTGAACAAGGCAAAGAAAAATGGATCCGCACCTAGATAAATCATAGTAAAACTGCTGGGATCCAGGGAAAAGAAAATCTTTTGCAAAGGTGCAACTATAAGGCTTACAGATGACTTCTAAATAGAAACAACAGGAGCCAAAAGACAGCAGTGACATACCGAATGCTGTTTCTAGTGTGCCGAAAGAAAAGAACTGCCACTGTAGAATTCAACAGGCAGTCAAATGTGTTTTAAGAATGAAGGTTAAATATACATTTCAAGATAACACACAGACACATCTGAGATTGTCATCAACAGAGCTACAGTGAAGGGAAACACTAAAGGGTATTCTTCAGAGACAAGGAAAATGAATGCACATGGATGATCAGAGACGCAGAAAAGACAAGCAACAGTAAGAGTAACGTGTGCATATGATACTAGTTATATAAAAACGCCAGTAATATCTTTGGGGGTTTTATTAATAACTATAGAGAGGAGTTTAGAAAATGACAGCAATGACTTACAAATCTGGAGGGGTTAAGTGAAGTCAATGTGTTCTAAATTCACTGCATTGTCAAGAAGGGTATCAGTTCAGTCGCTCAGTCGTGTCCGACTATTTGCGACCCCATGAATCGCAGCATGCCAGGCCTCCCTGTCCTTCACCAACTCCCGGAGTTCACTCAAACTCACGTCCATCGAGTCAGTGATGCCATCCAGCCATCTCATCCTCGGTCATCCCCTTCTCCTCCTGCCCCTAATCCCTCCCAGCATCAGAGTCTTCCAATGAGTCAACTCTTCACACGAGGTGGCCAAAGTACTGGAAGTTTCAGCTTTAGCATCATTCCTTCCAAAGAACACCCAGGACCGATCTCCTTTAGAATGGACTGGTTGGATCTCCTTGCAGTCCAAGGGACTCTCAAGAGTCTTCTCCAACACCACAGTTCAAAAGCATCAATTCTTTGACGCTCAGCTTTCTTTACAGTCCAACTCTCACATCCATACATGACCACAGGAAAAACCATAGCCTTGACTAGACGGACCTTTGTTGGCAAAGTAATGTCTCTGCTTTTGAATATGCTGTCTAGGTTGGTCATAATTTTCCTTCCAAGGAGTAAGCATCTTTTAATTTCATGGCTGCAGTCACCATCTGCAGTGATTTTGGAGCCCCCAAAATAAAGTCTGACACTGTTTCCACTGTTTCACCATCTATTTGCCATGAAGTGATGGGACTGGATGCCATGATCTTCGTTTTCTGAATGTTGCATAATTATCAACTAATACTGCATCTTGGTAAGTTGAGAATGTACATTGTAAGTACTTCTGTGGTGGTCCAGTGACTAAGACTCTGCGCTCCCAATGCCAGGGGCCCGGGTTCAATTCCTGGTCAGGGAACTAGATTCCACATGCCACAAATGAAGAGTTTGCATGCTGCAACTGAAGATCAAATGTGCCACAGTGACGATCCACAACTAAAGCCCAGCACAGCCAAAGAAATAAGTTAATTAATTAAAAAAGAATGCACATGGCAATCTTTAGGATGACCACTAAGAGAGCGATGACAGAAAACCATCAACTCAAAAGGAGGCAAGAAAGGAGAGAAAAAGCAATACAGTTACAGATAATACATTGGCACTGGGCAAGAGAGCAGATTTAGATCTCAGTGTGTGAGTACTTAGATAAGATAAATGGACTAAAAGTAAAAGACTGTCAAACTGGATTTTGTAAAAATGATATGCTATTTGGAAGCTATATGTCCAAAACTTAAAAATTGACAGAGAGGACTTCCCTGGTGGTCCAGTGATTAAGAATCCAGCTGCCAAAGCAGAGGACACAGGTTTGGTTCCGGTCCCGGGAGAGTCCACATGCCATGGGGCACCTAAGCCCATGAGCCACAGCTACGGAGCCCCTGCACCTCAAAGCCCACGCTCGACAACAAGATGCCACTGAAACGAGAAGCCGGTGCAGCGCAGCTAGAGAGTAGTCCCTGTTCACCATCTCTAGAGAAAGCCTGTGTGCAGTAATGGAGACCCAGCACAGCCAAAGATAAACAAATTAATAAAATTAAAAAAAATTAACACAGAAAGTATGGGGAAAATATGCTATGGAAACTCTAACCAACAGCAAGCCAGTGATGGCGCTAAATGACAAAGATGATGTTAAGGGGAAAACACTACTAGAGATGAAGAGAGACTTTTTTTTTAAAAAAGGGACATTTTATGATGATCAAAAGTCTTGTTCTACTGGAAATATTAGAATTCTAAATTTATATGCACATAGTAATACAACCTCACAATATATAAAGCAAAGTTTGTCAATATTAAAAGAACACACAAATCTAGAATCATGAGGAGATTAAAAAAAAAAAGTTCCCAATGACTGAGAGAACACAAAGACATGCACACATACAAATCAATAAGAGTATTTAAGTTGGAACAACATCATTGACAAGCTTGATTTAATGGATCAATTCTTTCCTGGGTAATTTCATGATTGAAGGCAGTGGGTCGTGGTTACACACAGGAACTTTGGAGTCTGGCAGACCCAGCCTGGAGCAGTTGCCAAGGCGACCCATCCCTGCCATACCTTGCTCTTTTCCCGAAGCGTCTTAGAGATCAGGCTCTGCTCGGTACTGCTCCTCTTCAACTCCTCCCTGAGCTTTCTCACTTCTTTCTCCATGCCGTGGATTTGCTAAGAAAGTTTCAACAACAGGGAAGTCAACTTCGTAACTCACCTCACCTGGTTCGTTAAGGTGGAAACCTAGTCTAAGATCAGTTTAATTCTTTCCCTTGGGAGATGCTTCTACATCTTTAAAGCAAAGTAGGGTTTCTTTCAACAAATGTACTGAAAGTGCAGGATGAGGGAAAATTGAGTTTCTTTTGAAGATCAGCATGGATTCTGGATTAAACAGTACAAGGGATAAATTCACTGATTAGATTCTCCTTCCTTGGAATATATTTTGAGTTCAGTCTAAATAGGGGTTATTTGGAAGACACAATGAGCAGAGCTTGGAAGAAAAGAACAGTGAGCTTTTTTTTTTTGTTCCCATTTGAGACAGAGAATAGCAGTGCCCCTGAGAGAAGAAAATGGCCTCAACAGATGGAAAACATATGCTTAGTGATGTTCTTGAGGATTCAACTGGTGCGGAGGGTGAACATTCACATTCAGTGCTCATCTTTTCATTGTACTAATTTTTATATTCGCCTTCCATACAAAGCCAATGATATGTCTGCTTTTTATTTTGTTTTTATGAACTGATGTAAAACTGAATGCATCAATATTTAAATAACAATACTTAAGGAGGAGTTTCATGTCAATAACAGAGCCTGTAGCTGTGATAAAACTTGTGACAGTAGATCATGAAAGTTTGGGCATCACAAATCCAGAGGTAGGTACCATGGTGAATTTCTAGCAGCATCTAGTGGCCACCTGCCAACCTTCTGTCCCGGTCTCCAGCCCAACTCTAGCCCAGCTCTAGGGGCAACGTGATGAGGGGCCTAGAGCCAACTGTCCATGAAATCCTAGGAGAGTATGTTTTCCAAGGTTTTCTACCCATCTCTTTGAGGCAAGCAAATCAAAGAATTACATTAATTACATTAACAAACAGACACCCATAAAGCCCCAGAGTTTGTACTAGCTAAGGGGCCAAGGAACCCCTCCAAAGCCCTGAAGGTTAAAGTCTAGGCTTTCTGTGGACACCCAGGGGTGAGGAGGTTCAACGCACAGTTTTGTAGAGTTTTAATTCTTTCTCTTGGGCTTCCAGGTTCTCCTTCTGGGCATCTTCCTTCTTTAACTCTTCTTTCAGCACTGAGCACTAGGGAGAAAAATAACAAGGTCACGTGGGCTTGACTGGGGGCCCTAAGTCCCTATGTGCGTGCCCAAGGTTGTCTTTGCTGTTTAACTCAATCACACCCTGCATTCTGAGAGGCCAGACCGTCTGTGTGATGGAAGCACGGGCATCCGTTGTTCCTGGTTCACCCCTCTTGTGAGTTCTGACAAATAAAGCATCTAAATTACCCTTCAAAAGCCAGCAAACTGCACCACAGGGAGAGTCCAGACTCATAGAGTCTGGGTACTTAGGGTGGAGGAATTGAGCTGTTTTCACTCAGTGAGCATCGACAGTGGTGAGGGAGGGCCAGTGGGTTTGGGTCGATCTTAGTGCTTTTGTGCAGGTTCCATCTCAAAGACACAACTGCCCTGTTGGTCACAAAGGGGTAAACGGAGCTGCCTTTTCCGAGGGCATTTTGGCAACAGACATTAAGAGCATACGGATGGATGTGCCTTCTTTTGACCCAGAAATTCCCACTTTAGACATGTACCCTAAGGACAATGATTAGAGAAATCAGTGAATCTGTGGCTTCAAGGATGTTCTCCATAGAACTGTCAGTAACAGTGGAAAAAAAAACAAGTGTTGTTTATAACAGGAGATCACTTTATAACACTGTGTACATCCAGGAGAAAGTGTGTGGCTTTTAAGACCAATGATAAGAGCGTTGATTTATTAGCATGGGGAAGTCATTGTGTTTATGATTTAAAAAAATATGCATAGTGTAAATTCACTGTAAAATAACTGACTGATTGATTTCTAGGTAATATATAGAAACAAGACTGGAAGAACCCAGAGGAAAAGTGACCTCACTCTAAGGTCAATAAGGAAGGGGAAACGGGGACATAATCAAACAGATGCACTGTGGGAGGTGGAAGAGCCAAGCAGGGGCTGTCTTTGCATATTCCTTCTACTAAGCACCAGCTCTGCAACCCCTCCCTGTCCCCAACACACACACACACACACACACACAGTCCTGTCACCTAAAACAGCGAGTGCACATGCCTAGGAGGGCACTCTGCTTGTCAGAAACAAAGGCAGAGGCATTGGCCAGGTGGCTGACTGCGGCAGAGGCAGAGGAGCACTGTAAAACCAGGCTCCCATGTCTTGGAAAATGATTTTGTCATTCCCATTTCGCAGATGGGATAATAAAGGCCAAATAAGTTACAGTAAGAGAAAGCTCTGAGATTGGACCCAAGTCTATCTAACTCCAAAGTTCATGCCTTTTGCCGGTTCCATATTCGGTGTAGTACTGCGCACCAGGTACTACGTATCGGGCCTTTTCCTTGGAACCTCAGGATGTTTCCACACTATACCCATGCAGCCCTGGCTAATCCATCAGACAGCTGCTGGGAATCCCTGAGTTACAATCTGAGGTGAAAGCTGTGAGGTTTCACCTTGACTGGCAGAAACAGATGCATCATACAAATACTGAGTAATCTTACCCTATAGAGTCAGGATTCTAAAGTTGGCATGGAAGGCAAGATTTGCAAATAAAGTTCCATTTAAAAAACTCTTCACTTGCCTACCAAGTCTAGGTAAGAAATGAGAGTTTGTATGTTTGCATCTGGATCTTCAAACGTTGTGATTTGAAGGCAATTATGAGAACCAGTGGTGCTGGGACCGTGATGGAGCCCTGTGGGTTGTCCTTGCTCACAGAGAGATTTTATTCTGTTTTACATTAAGCTGTGCAGTAGCAATATATGCTAATAAGTGTGTTTGTTCCTGGGGTTTATTTATCATAGGGGTTAAAAAATGTTTGCTGCATTTGAAAATATATCATGCTATTCTGAGCCACATACTGTACTTTAAAAGCTGCCGAGAAGTTGACTTCTCTGCAGACACGTGACTGCACTGTGTCTGCTTTTCGAAGCTACACTTTGATGATGACCTGACACTCACTCTGGAGTTGAGGGCTTCAAGCTGGTGATCCTTTTCTTTGTTTTCACTTTTTAGTTGATTCACCTCCTGTTTTAGTTGCTGAACTTGCTCATCCTTTGCTAACATATCCTTTTGCAAAGATGACACCATCTCTGCAAAACAAAAACAAAAACTCACAGGTCAAAAGGGCAGAAAGGATTCCTGGCATCACCATGGCTTTTACCCAAGTTCGGACAAGAACCTCCAAGCCCAGGGCCAGCGTTCCTAGAACTGCGGAGGTTGTTGCCAGGAATCCCAGAGCAAGAACAGGAATGAGACCAGAGACCATGGAACGTGGTTTGAGGCTTCAGGGAGAATGAGGGGCAGTCAGCGAGCACCAGTGGGAGGAGAAGCCTTTTGGGGCCCCAGGTGGGCACAGGCTGGGGACAGCTGATAGGAGAGGCCATGCCCAGGGCTTGGGGAACAAAGGCCCAGCGCAGAGGTGAAGTCCAGGAATTCTTCTCCAGAGCCCAGGAGGCAGACTTGCGGCAGAGCAGACTGCTGGACACTCTTGGTGCGGCGGCTAGCTTCACACTTACATGAGTTTGGCCCTGTCCTAACCCCTTATTAGCTTGGCGGTCTTGGACAAGTTATTTCACCTCCCACTGCATGTCCTGCACAGAGTTATTGTGAGGGTCAAGTGAGATGGTCTGTCCTAAGAACATCAAGTGACTAACATATTTGTTGTTGGTCAGTCACTAAATCGTGTCTGACTCTTTGCGACCCCATGGACTGCAGCATGCCAGGCTTCTCTGACCTCCACCATCTCCTGGAGATTGCTCAAACTCATGTCCGTTGAGTTGGTGATGCCAACCAACCATCTCATCCTCTGTCACCCCCCCTACATGGCACTCACTATGTTTCACAACAGCCAGTTTCCAGCATGGCCCCCATGCACTGTCTCCTGGAATTCATGCCCTTGTGCGGCCCCTTCCACCCTGAATAGGGCTGACATGGGTAACCCACGTGATGCTGTGGAAATGATGCAATGTGACCTCCCAGGCTGGGTCATTAAAGACACTGCGGCTTCCTCTTTGCTCTCTCTTGCATCACTCACTCTGGGGGAAGCCACCCCCCGTGCTGTGAAGACACTCAAGCAGCCCTCGGGAGAAGAATGTGTGATGAGAGGCTGAGGCTCCAGCCAACAGCCACATGGGCAGCGACTCTGAAAGGGGTTCCTCCCACTTCTGGTAAGGCTTTTGATGACATGATGATGCCCCAGACGACATCTTGACTGCAATTCAAGAGAACTAAGTTACACACCCCTCCATCCCAAATTCCTGTACTGCAGAAACTGGGTGAAATAATAAATATCAGCTGTTGTTTTATCCGTTACATTTTGGGATAACTTGCTGTATAGCAATAGATAACTACTCTGTTATTGAATTATCACTTTGGAGAAAAGTGGGAAGTGAAAGTGAAAGTTGCTCACTTTCCAAGCTGGTGGAAGATTCGACTTCCAGTGGACTTGGAGCCTCATGATATGCTCATTGTAATGCAACAGCTAAGGGACACACCCACCAGCAACAGAGGATGAGATTGTTGGACGGTATCACCGATTCAGTGGACACAAACTTCGGCAAACTCCAGAAGATGGTGAAGGACAGGGAAGCCTGGCGTGCTGCAGTCCATGGGGTTTCCAAGAGTCGGATACAAATTGGTGACTGACCAGCATCAAACACACCCACCAGTACCATCACAGCTCTGAGGTCAGTCATACAAGGTCAGAAAGTGGGCAGTGGTCCAATTTCTGGAAATCACTGCCCCTTCCCCAAAATAACTTGGAATAATCCTCCCATTCACTAGCCTATGAAATTACCCAGCTCATAAAAATTAACCACCTCATATTTCAGGGCCACTCACCTTCTGAGATGGCCCATACTCTCTGCCTGTGGACTGTGTTTCTCTCTAAACAAACCCACTTCTTACCTATCACTTTGTCTCTCATTGAATTCTCTCTGTGACAAGACATCAAGAACCTGAGCTTTATTAATGAATAAATAAAGCCCAGATGTATAACTTCAATTAAAAGACAGTGTGTTCTGGCCTGGGTCCAAGTCCCATCTGGGTTGCTCGGTTTCACACCCACTCTGCTGTTCTCCCTTGGGTCCCCCCTGAGGCACTGGCCACCGGGTCACACAGTTGGTTTTCTCCACAGCACGACCACTCTCTGAATCAGGCTGTTCGTTTATTCATCCTTTTCCTTCAGTGAGTACAGGGATCTGACTATCTTCTCAGAGCTCTCTCCCCAGAGCCTAGAACAGGGCCTGACACTTAGTAGGTGCTCAGTCAGTATGCTGAAGGAATGAAGGAATCCAGGGAGTCCAGGCTCAGCCACAGCTGTGTGCGGGCTGCCCCTTCCCCCACCCAAGCCCTTTATCAGGGAATCACCTCTGTTGGTCAATTAGAAAATGTTTCACTTGGGCTCAAATGCACTCAGGTGAAAATGGGTGAGATGATGGGTACCCAAAGTGGTGACCCCATTTTGTCCATGTTGTACTTCACACTCAGGCAGGCTGGCTTGTGGAGCCACTCAAGTCACACTATGTTCTATGTTCTCCCTGGTGGGGCCAGTGCTCAGGTGACCTCATAGACAAGATATATGTGTGTGTGCTCAGTTGTGTCTGATTCTTTGCGACCCCCATGGACTGTAGCCCGCCAGGCTCTGCCCATGGAATTGTCCAGGCAAAAATACTTGAGCAGTAGCCCTTTCCTTCTCCAGAGGATCTTCCCAGACCAGGGATTGAACCTGGGTCTCCTGCGTCTCCTGTATTGGCAGATGGATTCTTTACCACTGGGCCAGCCACTTGGGAAGCCTGGTCAAGATACAACATTCTCTCCAGTATTTATCAGGCCCTGCCCTAGGAAGTGGGTGGCAAGAAATCTGCACTGAGGGAGAATTCTAACTTGCTGACACTGGTGGCCAGGTTCGTTGCTGAGATCCTTGAGGCTGCATCCAGGTCATGGGCACAGATGCTGTGGTAGAT